>JADLZN010006425.1:0-135000 GCA_018155175.1 Sinocyclocheilus anophthalmus | reverse complement strand
GATTATGTAATTAAAGATAGATTACTGCACCAGATTTTCATTTGTATCCCATTTGCAGTTGCATCAGTTTAGTAAATTTGCAAGTTTATACTTTGTGTACTGAATGTCTTTAATTACAAGCTAAGGCTTGAATTTGTCTCCGAAGCATTTAGAGAACTGAACGTGTAAAACAAATGCAAGGGTTCAAATTTTCTTTCACAATGGATCTTTAAAGGTAGAGAGCCTAAGATCATGAGACTGTTCTCCAGGAGCTAGGGTTGGGAACCGAAACCCGGTACCAATATGGCACCGGTACCTATGTAACCGGTATGTACTAGAACCGAATCAGAACGCAGATTTCGGTGCCATGCCTGAGCGATCGATTGAAATATTTGTCCTCTGGTTCTCCGAAACGGACGCAAGAAGCATCATCACCGGCACCACAGACCGTACGTGAAAAATAATTTCCCAACTGAGAAAATGCACGTGAACTCAAGTCGGAAAGCTCTAATAATACAAATCCAACACATCTTTGTAGTAACGCGAGTGTCCATGTTGTTTTCACGTTCCAACTTAAAAACACAACTAAGAAATGAGAGCATTCGAGGAGCGCGTGAATGCAGTAATTACACTTGCTCTGATGGCAGCAGGTAGCCTTCCGTTAACTAAGCTAAACATGCTTAAATTAAAATGCCTAAAGCTAAACCTCCCTTGTATTCACATTTCTAAACCTGTTGTCCAATAAAAGAGAACATTATAACCGTTTTACTCCACAACAGCAGTCAAGTGCTTCCTTTTGTGATCTGATGAGGCTTCAGAATGAGGCAGAAAATATGTTCTATATGCTACTTTATAAAGAATACATCGATTAGCAATGGATTTTAAATATACTTAATTATTATGAAAATTAGATGGCTTGAATAACACGGATAAACTATATTGTCGCAGTCAAGTGTTTATTGTCTTTGTTTTATCATTCAAAACGTTTATATGTTCTGTTTACTCGGTTACAGCTATAATAGCGATGCCTTTGTCCATGTAAGGGATTTCATGGAGAGTCTGGAGTTCTCTACTTCTGTGACTGAATGTGGATTTTCTGTGCGAGGGCGCCCTCTGGCGTCCAGTATGAATGAAACAGACATTATGTTTTTATAGTGCTAATGGCCAATCCATAATGTTTTGGGGAATTTTTTTTAAAGTAACTGGTTCAGGCACCGGTACCGTTTTAAAAGTATCGATTTGGCACCGGTATCGAAAAAAAAAATCAGAACGATACCCAACCCTACCAGGAGCAGCTTTGATCAATGACACACAGCATGTTGGGGTTCCCGCATGAATTTTGGATTTAACCCCATTACATTTGTACACTGCTCTGTGATGCCTGGCCTAATCATTGCTGTGTTTATAGGTACGGCTTTGTTGAGTTTGAGGACACCCGTGATGCTGATGACGCCGTCTATGAGCTGAAGTAAGAGCGGTGTGTCAGCGGGTCGGGTGGAGCACGGGCCGATTTGGGTCCACTCCGGACCGCTACCGCTATGGAGGGGGCTATATGGAGAGGTTGGGAGGAGGAGGGAGGAGGAGGAGGAGGAGGAGGTGGTGGTGGGGGAGGAGGAGGACGCAGTAAGTAATGCATTGCATTGAGTACTTGTTTTCAAATTTCTGTAAACCAGATCATTCTAAGAGGATATTACGAGTGTAAGCAAGCATGTAACATAAAGCTTGCTACCCAATTTTATGTTCCTCCAGGTGTTGTCGCTTACAAGTTTATTTTTTTATATATATTTTTCACATTTGCTGTTAATTTAAGCAATTTTTTATTTCTGTATTGGTATTTACAGAATATCAAACATGCTGGCAGAATCGCATTTCAGCTGCTGATGAAAATGCTATTAAAAGCGAAGGTGTTTTTGTTTCCCTTTCCTTTGTTTTTAGTAAAGTGAGCCAATTCAGCTGCACACAACTTTCTGGATTCCTTATGTCTTCATCATGATGTTCATGTAATGCTAATGAAATGTTGTAAATGAACATTAAGCCATTAGCCCAGTCATATCAGGGCAAGTCATTGCCAGTTTTTTCTCAAGTGCTTTTCACTCTTTAGTTTCACTAATTGGACTTTCGTGAAACATGTTACTTTTTTTTAGTTACCATGATTCTATTATTTTTTTTTATTATTTTTTTTACATATGATGGTGTTTCTTTTCTCAATATGCCATTTATTTTGTTCTTGAGTTAAAGCTTGTGTTCTAGCCCAGTGGAAAGTAAGCATCAACGTCCATGTTTAAGTCTAATTTTATTTCCAATTTTATTTTCACAATAACGAAGTCCTTGATGTTTCAATTTGAAAGAGTCCAGTGGGGGCTGAGGCTGAGTCCAAGTGTCGTTGTGGCTAAGATGACTACCTGACCGGTTTGGCCTTGGCCTCTTCACCTTACAATGTGTGTGTGACCTTTGCCCCTTGATGCTTTGGCTGACCTAACCGGAAGCCAAGATGACAGCAGCCTTTTGCCAATAGACCAGGGGTGATGGTGAGGAATGACACTAGTTATTGCTATGTTGTCCTTATGGAAAGCCTCTAGCCAGGATGTAATAGAAATACCTAAAATGGAGACATTGGGTTACACTAGCATTTCTGTACGGGCAAGTCAAGATGTTCAAGCGAAGGATTTGTGAGCCTAAATAGTAAAACATTTAATGTTTCGTGCTGCCTATTGAAAAAGTTTTGCCCTGAAAGGCCAAGAATGGTCTCGTCAGCCTTATGTGTGTCTTATCAGTTTCTCTTTTATCCAAATAGTAATGCCTTTTCTGGGAGGCAGCAAAGTGCTCTTGAGTCTGAACAGGTTGGCAATAAGCAACAGAGGGCAAATATGACTTGTATCTTCTCTTAGGTTCTAATGTTAAGTCAATGGCGCTTGTCTTTCCCTGATTTCTCTGTTGTAAGAATCTTTTTTTATGTTCCCTTCCCTTTTCTTACAAAGGTGGTTACAGCAGCTGAAGTCGCACCGGAAGGGAAAAGTATGGCCCTCCTGTTCGCACCGAGTACCGCCTCATTGTGGAAAATCTGTCTAGCCGTTGCAGTTGGCAAGACCTCAAGGTAACGGTTGATGAATTTCGGTTTCAGTAAAAAAAACTTCTCTCTGCATCACTATTTATAACTGAAGGAAGTACCTTGCCATTGCCATCAGTGTTGTGCACAGAGGTGAAGTTTGGTTTCCCTTTGCAGGATTTCATGCGACAGGCAGGTGAGGTGACCTACGCAGATGCCCATAAGGAGCGTGCCAATGAGGGTGTGATTGAGTTCCGCTCTTACTCTGACCTTCGGAGAGCTGTGGAGAAACTGGATGGGACAGACATCAATGGCAGGAAGATTCATCTGGTTGAAGAAAAGCAGCGCCATCGTCGCTCCTACTCTGGCAGCCGCTCTCGGTGAGTGTTAATTTATCACCAACAAGTGCAAAGCACCAATTTCTGGTGAAACTGGGAGTGTTGTGCCTCTAGATTGGCTTGGATTTTGATTAATATTCAAGACATTTCAGATCTTATACAGGGCTTAAAGTTCTCCGGCACCGTGCCGGATCTCCAGCGTGCAGTGTTTGGCTGTGGAAAAAAATTGTCCTACATTTAAAAAAAAAAATAAAACAAACATCACTTTCGAGTTCATGAGTTCGCCTACCAATGGTGTGAGAGGAGCACAGCTTTCACTCTCAACCAAACTAACATTACTAGCCAATCAGAATGTTTTGCTCTTATAAACACGAGACGCGCATAATAGTATCCTCAGCCCTGATGAAATTGCCGACGCTTCGAGGCGCAATGGTCAAGAGATGTCCATCATCACTAGTTAGCATAGAATCACTAATTACAAAGCAGTGGATCTTTGTCAAACGGCTCAGAGTAATCATGTCATCTCCATAAAATTATATGATTGCCAGATCAAATTTACCGGGATTTTTGAAAAGGTCCTGTTCTCATGATCTATTAATGGTAACTTACCGGTAATTTACCAGTACTGTGTGAAAGGGGCTAAACTCTTCCTCTCCATATGCCGTGAATTTGAATTGCTTAACGTTCATCTGGGAAAACAGTGCGTGTTATCTCACTAGATTTATAACGTAAATCATTTAGAAAACTATGCCAACACAGGAGAATATATAAATATATTTCTAAATATGCGATTTGTTGTACATCGCGATTTCAAAATAAAGTTTCTGACTTTGCATGTGGACAAATATTAATGTAATGGAATGTTTAATCACGCTGTAAAGTGAAACGTCACCGGGCCGTTGGTGCCCTCTGCAGGTATTTGGTTTAATACATAACGTACTTAAGTTGGTTGTTCATTATGTATAGGCATATTACATAATGTATTTTAACAGTGTTGTTCAATTCAATCATGTAATTTCTTGGTTTTTATTTTATTTGAGCCAATTATTATTGCCCCATCGTTAGTTTATATATAAATAGTCATACTAAAGCAGGGTTCCTCAAATCTTGGCCCTGGAGGGCCAATGCGCTGCAGTGTTTAGCTCCAACCCTGATCAAACTCGCATACCTGTTATTTTTCTAATGATCCCAAAGACATTGATTAACATGCTCAGGTGTGTTTGATTAGGGTTAGAGCTGAACTCTGCAGGAAAGTGGATCTCGTGGTCCAGATTTGAGGATCCCTGTACTAAAGGTTTTCACTTGTCTGTTCACCTGGTCTGTTTGTTACTAAAACATATCAGATTACTTCAGTTGTCAAAATAATCAGTAGATTACTTGATTACCAAAATAGTCATTAGTTACAGCCCTAGATTAGTTATAATATTTCAAAATACAACTGCATTGTTTTTACTTTTTGTGATTAAAAGACAAATATTTTGTCATTGAAAATTTCTTAAAAAATAGTATTACATATTTTCACGTTCTAGTGAACCAAGTATCTGTATTTTGTCTTATCTCGTGAGCTAGGTGTATTGTCACACCCCTAGTGTTGATGAGCAGTGATATAGCTCAGAATTTTCCATGTGTATGATATAGCTTTCATTCTTCAGGTCAACCATATTTTCATGAAAAAAAAATCAGTTTGAATAAGGAAAGCAATAACTTTGTCATAGTATCCTTTTAAATGTTAAAGTTGCCACAGTCATTGTCATTGCTAAACCCCACCCCCCATGATTGGGATTTTGCTGGACACTTTTCACCCCTGGTGTACCACAAGGTTCTGTCCTGGGTCATATTTAATTGCTGATTATGACGTTAAAAGGCTGTTTTCAAACCCTCTCATCTTTGTTTGGACAACCAGTCCAATGCCAAACTGAATGCTCAAGGGTGCTGCTTTGATCAGAGCCTCAGTATTTGTTTGCATATTAGGCTGGGATAGGAGTAGGTATGTTTAACACAAATTTCTCTCCCCAGTTCTCGTAGCCGGCGTCGTTCTCGTAGTAGGAGTCGCCGTAGCAGCCGTTCTCGGAGCAACTCAAGATCTCGCTCAAGGTATTAAAATGAAAATTAGCTGAAAGAAGAGATATTACTTTCAGTCGTATTTACATTGAGTCACTGTTTGTCTTTTGCAGGTCTCGCTCTCGCCGACACCGCTCCCGTTCCAGGTCAGGACACAGGTCTCGCTCCAAATCTCCACTGAGCAAATCTCGCTCGCGCAACCGTAAATCCCGTTCTCGCTCCCGTACACACAAATCTCGCAGTCGATCAACCAGTCGCAAGTCTCGCTCTCGCTCGGATGAGCGCAAGTCCCGCTCTAAGAGCACTTCTAAAGTGAAGTCGGATCGTGGACGCTCCAAGGAGAAGTCGATCAGCAAGAAATCTAGAAGTAGATCGGCTTCACCGATGGAGAATGGCGATGGGGGTCGTGCCAAGTCTGCTTCTTGCTCTCCATCACCTCAGGCTGAAAAGAGCCAATACAAGTCTCCAGACAGGCATTCACGCTCTCGCTCAAAGTCTGGCTCGCGCTCTAAATCCCGCTCCCGTTCCAGGTCTGCGTCCCAAGATTAGTATTAAGTGTGGTGTGATTTTTGGTTTTTCCCCCACCTTCTTACGAGTCCAGTTGTCCAGGGTAGTTTTCTAGTGGTCATGATGGGATCCAGGACTAAGGCATTTAATTTTTTATTTTACTCTTCTATAGTAAAAGTGAATCACCCACCGCTTCAATATTTTATATTCATAACAATAGCATGAAAATAAGTGATTTAATTTAGTGTGCTGCATGTCAGTCCTTTTTATAAACCATGATCCTCTGTGGTGTGTGGCTGGAAGAGGCTTCTTGGCAAGGAAACGAAAAGCCGCTGCATCTTGTGGCTTGTAAAACCATTATCTGAAAAATTTAGGCTTTGGTTTCTTCATGTAATAGTTCATTAAACTCTCTGATTTTGTTTTATTAAAATCCAGTCTATATATTTTATTGTTGCGTGTTCTTTTTAATGCCTTTTTCACCAAAAATCATTGATTTGTAAAGGGTTATACTTTCTTTCTTGGCAGATAAAAGTGGTTCTCAAGGCCTATTCACACCAACAGCTATAATAGTGCTTTATTTTACAGTCCTGTTCCATGTGCACATACAGTGTGTGCATAATTATGCAAGTTGATATTCTGATCATATTTTTTTTTTCGAACATTTGACCATTTGTCATATCAATTATAAAGGATTCAATACAAACCATAGTATTATGAAAATAGTGTGTTTGGATTGGTCCAACGTGCTTGGAAAAAAATATCAGATAGCACCTTGCCTATCATAATAATGCCTCACTGTAACTATGTACAGTTTATTGTGAGTTACAATATCTGGTATGAAGTACTAACTCTAAACCTAACTGTACCCATGAGTAGTTACCTTTACTTTCTTAGCAAGCACATCGCTAAAAAACATCTCTTCCTCTTATTCTTTGGCTTTTTATTTATTATACAATTAAGAAAGCAAAGAAAAGCCTCTTAACACTAGCTTGCTCTATTCTATCTTTTTTCTTTTTATTTATTATATAAAAAAAACCTTGCTACGTGTACTGCGTTAAGCTGAGACTTGTTATAGCACTTGCGTATCATTGCTCTTTTGTTGTTTTGATTGCTTCTATTGTCGTCATTTGTAAGTCACTTTGGATAAAAACATCTGCTAAAATGACAAAGTAAATGTACACGCACTGTAAAATAAAGTGCAACCACTATAATAGCTGGGTTACACTTTATTTTAAGGTGTCCATACATTTAAGTACCGAGTAATATTAATTACTGCATGTACTTGCAGTACATCTATATGGTTAGGGTTTGGCTTAGGGAAACTTGCATGTAATTATGCATAAGTGTTACTGTTAATACACTTATGCATTTGAGTGTTGATGACATTATTTTGCAGCATTGATGCTAATGTTATTGCTCTTGTTGTGAACGGGCCTTCAAGTGTTGGAATTTAGTCTTCTATCGTTGACAGAACTGTGCATTGCTTATAAGAGACATAAGATAAATTGATTCCTATATGAAGACTTTTCCCCCTCTAGCACTGGCTGCAGAGCATTTTTCATGATGAAAGCTTCAGGATCTCATGGCTTTCCATTGCCAGAGGAACGGCTGGTTTGATTACAGTTCAGCTCTGGACATCAGGGCAGAACATGGCAGCTGGTGACTCTCTTCCCAGCGGCTCATGGATGCAGGCCGATCTGAGAGCAGAGAAAAGCAGAAGGAACCAAACTAATGAAGAATGTTTTTGCATTAGAAATAGTTCAGCTGATCTGGTACTACCACTAAAGGTAACTCAGATGTTTTATGAAGAACATCGATGAGATTTAACTAGCCATTAATGATAGACATTGATCTAGTCCAGCCATGTGACATTAAAGATTGTATTAGATGCATTAATGCAAGGGTTTTCTAACCTGTCCTGGACGACCCCAGTCCTGTACACAAAATGTACCTCACGAAACTGATTTAGGACAGGCATCTGAAGCAGCAGAATGATTTCATAAAACGGAGCGACTGAGTGGGTCAGACTGAAAGCAGATTTCACAGTGTCCTGCACTGGCAATCATCCATTGTCCTGCAAATCAGTCCCAACTGAGCCTGGTTTCTCCCAAGGTTTCTTTCTTCTTCATTTCTGTCACCGATGGAGGTTTGGTTCCTTTGGTTCGCTCAGTTGGAGACGCTTGACTGATTACACAGACACTGTTGGAGCAGAGCTGAACTGGTGATGGCATCACTGAATCATCAAATGAACTGACTTTAGCTGGAAAATGGCTCTTTTCTCTTTGCATTATTGACACTATTTTTCTATTTTGATACTGTAAAGCTGCTTTGTCACAATCTGTATTGTATAAAGCGCTAGGCTATATAAACAATGAATTGACATGATCTGCAATCAGAAAGTCCTGCTTTTTGTGTTTTTTTTGTTTTTTTTTTCACACGTGAGCATCTGGTGGTATTACCTTCGATCAGGATGTAAAGAATTGGCTCAACTATCTAAATCCATTACCTATACTTCTGTTTTCTGCTCCAGAATCAAGCTACTCTTAACCAGTGGTTTCTAGGATCAGATTCCTGCTGCCAAATCTAAAGCAGAGGTCTGCTCCTGGAGATCCTGTCCTGTTCCAACCTGCACCATGATAGTCATTTTCATCTTTACAGGGTTATAAAGATATTTTTGGATAGAAACAATGGATTTCTTTGGAACGGTTCACACACCAGGCACAAATAGTCATCTGTGAATTAAGAAATAAAAGAAATGTACAAAGAAAAACCTAAACTTTCAGTGCCTTTCATAGTGTTATTTTGTGATTTGAGAGATTTAACAGCTCAGTTTTAAAATGGTGAGCATGAATTATGACTCGCAAGTGAATTTAGGCCTACTGCATGTTTTAATACAGGCTGCTGTATATTATTCTGTTTAATATAAACATGACACACGGTTGAAAAATCAAGAGTTCTCGTTTATTTGTATCCTGGGCTGTTAAATGTATAAAACTGCACATGCTAGTTTACCTAAATACGCATCTCTTGCTGTGTGTGTGATGAGCAGCAAAGATAGGCATAGCATATGTATGTTATTAACGTAAGTCCTGGCTGGCTAATTACTTCAAATATATATGCATGTATATATTAAATGGGAAACATGATTTTGGCAGCACAGTCGCTAGTTTTTTAGCAGGGTTGAGAGCGGCACGTGATACACCGTGTCGGTACACCTCAAGGCAGTGTATGCAGACCGCTGTTATTTAATATAATGATTAATTACGTTTTTGAAGAAATTGATCACAGTATAGGAAAATCATTATATGCTGATGACGGGGCGTGGGGCCCTTTGGATAAGGGGAAGGCAATAGCACAAGAGTGTTGGGAACAATACATCTAATTGTATGAGTTTTGAATGGATAGAAAGTGCAAAAGCAAGAAAGGCATGTTTACATACTACAATACAATACTGTTCAACAGTTCCTTACTCTGAAGTTCCCCCTTAGAAGTTTAGGAGTTTATAATGCCTTTAATTGACTTGCAATTACAGGAAAAAATAACAAGGAAATCAAAACTTATGCCTGTCTGGTGTATAGTTAAAAACTATAAGGAGTTGCATTTCACCAGTAAAATAAATGTTATTTACAGATGGTTCAAAGAACCCTGATATTGGTCGCACAGGTGCTGCAGTAGCTATATACATCGCACAATGCGAGGAAAATATGAACAATAGAACAACGGATTACTTTCAGTGAATAGGTAGCAGTAATATTAAGTTTACAGTGGCTAGAACTAAGAAATAAAAACAATAGTAGCATCTGATTTATTTTAGTTTATGTGCTCTCAAAAGTATTGGATCTGGGAAATCATGCAGACTTGATATTTTAAATGAAACATCAAATCATCCTTAGATTACACACTAATGGTACGAATGTATCATTTATCTGGGTTCCTGCACAGGTAGGCTAGGTGTGAAAAGAAACGAAGAGGTAGATCTGTTAGCAAAACAATCTCTCAAATCCCAAACAATAGATCTACAGGTTAAATTAAGTAAAGATGAAGCCAAGACTATAATAAAGAGGTACATAGACTAAATCTATGGCAGGAATACTGGGATATGGACCTTTTTCACATTTCCGGGTTTCTCAGCAGCGGAAGTCGTCATAGTTGGGTTAACTTGAAGAGCAGGAATGGGAGAGCACCACAGATACTCCACGATAGTGTTTTCGTGACTTTCAATGAAAGGAAAAAAATAGAGAGACTGATATCGGTTGTCAGAAGAGAGAACGATGTCAAGTTTACCGTCCCTCCCATAGACCCTGCATTAGAAACACCCTGCATTAGCGTAAACTGTTTTTTTGTAATTTAATGCAAAGGTACGGTGGCCGAGAAGTGCAAAGCAAATCACAATTCTGAAAACAAAATAACAAATTACAAACGCAAATGCAAGTCTAAAAAAACAAAATAACAATTCAGAAAGCACAACAACAATTCAGAAAACATTATAACAAGTCAGAAAACACAATGACAAATCCGAAAACAAATGAACAAGTCAGAAAACACAACGACAAATCAGACAAACCGGAAGAGGTAGGTATAGTTTGAGACAGCCATTGGTTTGGGATTACTCCCCGCTGACTGGACGAGACATCTGTCAATCAAAAAATATGGAGTATCTATTTACATTTAGTTAAAAGTGGCTGTAAATCATCAGCTCCAGTGGTGCAGATGGATAAGCGCTTGTTGACGCAATCAACCCGAAATTTTTTTCCTCCCTTTTCAAATCTCGTATCACATCATAAAGGCATTTATTTTCAATAAAAATTAAGGAAAATAATCGAAAAAGTTGAAAATAAAGTATGGCAGGGTTCCTCAAATCTTGCCCCAGAGGGCAAATGCGCTACAGAGTTTAGCTCCAACCATACTCAAACTCACCTACCTGTGATTTTCTAATGATCCCGAAGACATTGATTAACATGCTCAGGTGTGTTTGATTAGGGTTAGAGCTAAACTCTGCAGGAAAGTGGATCTCGTGGTCCAGATTTGAGGATCCCTGAAGTATGGGGTAGGGTTAGGGTAGGTGTAGGGAGGGCTTTATTGTACCAATAAGGTGGCATCCATTTAATAATTAAAATTAAAATTTACACTCAATATGTTATTATTGCATACTGTTTTATAATGTACTACAATAATGAAGTGCAGATAATTGCCACTATTTGCAAACAAGTAGTATACTTGATAGTAGAAATCCTGCTATTTTAACCTAGTGTAACTAGGTATTTGCACTTAGTGTAAATAGCATATTGCTAAAAATACTGCTATTTTCACTTAGTGTAAATAGAATTTATTGCTAATACGAGTTTTGAAAAGGGAGAAAAAAAAGTTAGGCAAAAGGCGGGATCGAACCCAGGTCGATCGCGTCAAAAAGCCAACGATTAGTGCTTATCCATCTGCACCACTGGAGCTGATATTAGGGCACTTTTAACTAAATGTAAATAGACACCGTGTATACGTTGATTGACAGATGTCTCGTGCAGTCAGCGGTGAGTAATCCCAAACCAATGGCACTGTCTCAAAATATATAACTACCTCTTCTGGTTTGTCTGATTTGTCATTATGTTTTCTGACTTGTTAATTTGTTTTTGAATTTGTGCTTCTAAATTGTTTAGTTTTTTAGACTTGCATTTGCGTTTGTAATTTGTTATTTTGTTTTCAGAATTGTGATTTGCTTTGCACTTTACGGCCACCGTACAAAGGTGATATAATACAATGAATCGTGTTATAAATGTAGATACATTTAAAAAATATATACTAATATGAAAAACTTTCGAGGATTTACGATGCTGATGACCGTTAAATGCATCATCAAAGTCTTGTGAAAAGGGTCCATAATGATACAGGAAGGACATGTGATAATATTCAAAGCAAGGTCGGTTTGTAGGAGATAAAGGGGGTGAAACATCGGAGGAACAGTCATTACTCGGACATGCAGTGGCTCAATCCGGACTCTGCTAACACACCATATGGTTTCTGTACACATTGTAACCAACCTGAACCAGTAAAACATCTAATAATAGAATTCATCATTGAAATAAGGGAGAATAAGATAACCTCGAGGCCCTTCTTCAGCATTTTTGACCGAAAAATTTTCTATTTAGATTTTTAAAAATCGTCGCTTCATCGTAAGGAGTGACATTGGTGATTTGTCACATTGACAATATGAAAACACACAAAATCAGACATGATTAGGATATGTTAAAGGGTCACAAAAAAAAAGTCACATTGACTTCTTCGCGGTCAAAAAATGACCGCCGAAGGAAAGAATGGGAAATACGAAAAAATTTGCACACTCCGTGAATTTGTGATGGTACAACTACCAATCATCCACGGTCAGAACAAAACGTGTGCAGCAATCCAGGGGTGACTCTCTAAGAATCAGGAAGTGAAAACTCAATATCAAGCGACCCACCCATATCTAGGTGTTGTGTTGTGTGTGTGTGTGTGTGTGTTGTGTGTTGTGTGTATGTGTGTGTGTGTGTGTGTGTGGTGTGTGTGTGTGTGTGTGTGTGTGTGAGGGAGCGAGTGAGTGTGTCTGTGTGTGTGTGTGTGAGTAGAAGACGCGGGTGTCCGTGTGTTGGGTGTGTGTGCGTGGTGGGTGTGTGTGTGTGACGGTGTCCGGTGGATGTGTGAGTGTGTGTGAGTGAGCGCAGTGTCCGTGTGGTGCTTGGGGTGCGGTTGTGTGGTTGTGTGTTTGTGTGTGTGTGTTTGTTAGTGTGTGTGTGTGTGTGTGTGTGTGTGTGTGAGGGTGTGTGTGCGTGCGTTGGTGTGTGTGTGTGTGTGTGAGTGTGTGTGTGGTGGTTGGGTGTGTGATGTGTGTGTGTGTGTGTGTGTGTGGTGTGTGGTTTGTGGGTCTGTTTGTGTGTGTGTGTGAGTGTGTGTATGTGTGTTGGGTGTGTGTGTGTCGGTGCTCTTGGGTGTGTGTGTGTGTGGTGAGTGGGTGTGTGTGTGTGTGTGTGTTGTGTGTGTGGTACACATGCTGAGCGGAGTATGGTAATTAATATAATGTGAGTGGGTAAATTAAAAAACACAATGGAGTATACAAAAGAGAGTTTGTTTGTTTATTTATTTTTAAGCTCAAGGTCAATTGATATTAGATATGTTTAATATGGTTTAATTGTGAAGAAAATACCTTTCATTCAATCAACTTTGCATTTGACTTATTTATTTCTTAATTTTAAAACTCTCTTTAACACACGGATTCATCACCGGACACTACAGGCCTGAGTGTGCACCCTAAAGGCCTTTCGACGTAGCACTTTTAAACAAGTATTGCATAAAGTGCAAACTTCCAGCGTGCAAGAGACACTGTAATATTGTCTGTTGCATTTGCAGCAATGTATAAAATAATTACTGTTTGTATGTAAATAGTTACAATTCTATTTATTTATGGTTATTTTGATTTTTATTCCTCTTTTTCTTCAATTTACTTTTTGATAATTATTGCGTTTGATCTTACTGTATTTTAGCCTAACAGATGTTCCTGATATCTGTTGCATGTGCAGCAATGCATAAAATAATTAGTTTGTAAATATATAGTTAAAATTGTTTATAATTATTACATTTGTATTCCTTTTTTCACATCTACTGTTTGATACTGAGTTTTTTTGCTGTTAGTTTATTGTGTTTGATCATAATTGCTGTTCCCTTCTGAAGTTTTATTAACATTTATTGAATTACACTGAATAAAATATCAATTAATTACAAAATGCTTGTATAAAGTGTTTTGAATTATCACTATCCATTCCTTATTTTGTTAGATTTTTTAATTACCAAATACTGAATAACAAAAATGCTTTCTATGTGCTCCGTTTCTAACAAGATTTTAATGTTTGCCTGTAATCATAATGTAAAACCTGATACTTATCTAACCAAAAATATCTAAACCTTGACAAAAACAGTAGTCTTTTAGAATTGTCTAGATATAGATCTAATGCAAAACCAAAAACATGAAGAAATATGTCTAAAAAACACGGGAATCCAAAAGCCTCTTGTATATATCTATATCGGGTGCTAATACAAGAGGTTACGCAGCATTTCACAAGTTTTTATTTTTTAATGCCTCCAGATGGCCCCATTCTCACTTCGAAAAATTTATTTTAAATGCCTTCACTCGATTTTAATGTGAGATATTGCATTTATTAAAAAATAGTAAATGACTAAAGAGATAAATATATATTAATTCTAATGGAGAAAATAGCTCATTAAAATTGTATAAATATTGCATAATATCATAAAATTCCCTCAAAATCATAAATCATTAATAAAAAAAATATTTTGAACGCAAATATATACATTGACCTTTCTGGAAAAAAAAAAAAAAGAAGTTACCATTTCAAAGGCTTCGGTCACTTGACCGAGAAGAAGGCCAAGTGTGGCTCCTAAACCGAAAGGAGGGCCAGATTAAAAGAAGCTTTTAAAAATATAAACTTGCAATATATTTGGACAGCATAAGGAAAAACCAGTTAATTTCAATCTGAAAGAGAACGTCTACGAGAACGAATATACGTTTGTTTGTCTTTTCTTCCTCATGTTACCTTTGTTCACCTCCAGTCCAGCAGGTGGCGTTTTAAAGCATAATTAGCTGGTCTGCCCACCCCCAAAAACACTCGAGAAGAAGAAGAAGGCGGCAGCACACTTGTTTTTGTTGTTGCTTGTTTTTATTTCTTATATATATATATATTTTTCTAAGCGCAGTTGATCAATGCTTTTAAAATTGTGGTATCATCTTTAGAGAATCTGCATCGAGAGACTTGACCTGACTGCTTTACATCCACACATCTGCGTGTGGGAGGTTAGTAGCGTTATCTTTGTTTATTATGGTTCTAGTAAACGGCTTAAAGGATATTACTATAACCAAAGCCACCAGAGTAACCACAGCAACATGCCGCAGCTATTGTGCCTACTGTAAATAACGCACTCGTATGATATATACCTCTTAACATGCTTTCACAATCTGTTATTTTAAGTAATTTCGGGGTTTATTTCTGCGTAGACTGTGGTGTGAATAAGCAAATGCCCATAGTTTTACTATAGCAACGATAGTAGTGTCTTGTTGTATTGGAGTTTATAAGTAAATAGTGTTTGGTACTCAATTAAATGTGTCTTTTAAATGTATTTTTAGGCTCTGGAAGGGAATAGTCATGACTGCTGGTGAGTATAATGCTTTCTAATAGAATAGAAGCTGTCCTTGGGTTCTCTCGGGGGCTTTAAAATGCTGAGTTTTGATTTATGGTCTGTGATGGACATCACTTTACTGTTCTACAGCACATCTCCGGTGTTAATGGCTCCACAAAGCTTGTGCTTCACTCCCTGTTTTACAGAGCGAGCGTTTGTGTTTGTTGATGAAGAGGAGCTCTTCAGCGTGACGAAGGGTCTGGACTGTCTCTACTGCAGGATTCCAGTCACTGCATCTAAACAGCACCTCAGAAAGAAACATCTCAGATTCGCTATATATTATAAAGACTCTGGCCTCGGTAATCGACCAGCAACTGCTTCTACAACACACACACAAATAGCATTCTACACCCGTTCCCAACTTGAATGTTGTCTGTTCTTGACAGGGAAGTTTTCTATCCCCTGTTACTGTTCTGATGGAGGCCAGGGCAGGAGCCACTGGCATTGCCCACTGTGCTCAAAAATATTGCACAGGACACAGAATTACAAAATCCATATTACCAACCACGGTTTGTGTCTATCACAATACATTTCTTATTGAATGGTCTTAGAAGGAAAATGGAATATCAAATCTGTATCGGGCTGCATGATTGTGCACTGTTTACATACACACTACCAATATACACATGCTCGCATTGTCTATATTGTAGAATATAAACAAACCATGTTAATTGATATCCTTCGATTCTGATCTGTTTCACGCGACTGCAGGTGTTGAGATGACAGACAAGTCCTCAGGTGAGCAATGGCATTTAATCATTTTTCAGTAGCACTCATCCGTTGATCAAATGCTTGGCTGTGTGCAACACCACAGCAGCCTGACAGACTGTTTTGTGTGACGGTGCCTCCTAAAGACGCAGACGCATTTACCATTTCCACAAGTGAAATTCAAAGGGCAAAAGATTTCTCCATGCAGATTTCACATTGGGTTCGGTTGGTAATGCAGATTCGCCGTGTTACAACCGAAGACGAAGTGAGTGACTTCTGTGTGAGCTGTGTGCCTCATACATCGCTACACTATTGATAGCAGACAGTGGACCTTTTTTGCCTTTTGAAATTTCACTGACATTACCACTCTTTAAGTATATAATTGTAGACCGGCTTCCAAGGCATCATAATATACTCATTATTTTGTGCTAGAGAAATCGTCACGCACTATGAGACGCGGAAGCGGTGTCTGATTCGTTAACGAGCTGATTCTTTTCATCACGCACTTTGTTTAGTGCATGAACCTATGGACCTGTCCATATTTGTGCGTACCATCTGAACGGGGTGGGTTTTATTTCAAAACTAGTGCAGTCAAACAAATAAAAGTTTTCGTTTACATAATAATATATTGGTGTAACTGTGTAGATTTACTTATGACTAAATAAACACACACTGCATGTTATAGTTACGAAAAATATTTTGTTTAGTTTTAAAACATTTATATCGAATATATGCATGAATGTAAATGATATACAGGACTCACTATTTTCAAAAACCAGATCAATATATACTGATATATATCTATATACATGAATAAATATACACAGTACACACACACATATATATTATGTAAACAAAACTTTTATTTTGGATGCGATTAATCGTTGACATCCCATCAAACCAAAACTAAACATAATGCAAAGTAGTATGTTTGCATAAGTTTTTTTTTTGTTTGTTTTTTTTTTAAATTCTGAACACATTTGTTTGCCCCATGAGACATTCTATATTTATACCTACTTGCCAACACCCATCATCTACTAGAGGATAGGGGTGGGAATCACCAGAGGCCTCACGATATGATATTATCACGATACTTGTGTCACGGTACAATATTATTGTGATTTTAAATATATTGCGATATATTGCAATTTATTACCTTTTTCCAACTTCAAATTATGTCCCCAAAGGAAAACTTTGACGACATCTGTTTTAACTAAAAAGAAACATTTCCCAGTTTGTTTATCTCACTTCAGTTTTATTGCTGCAGTGCAAAATGGGATTGTCAAGCAGACAAACTGACCAACGCTTTCATGAAAACCTGTCATAAATGTTGTATGCACCTGGCAAACTTGACTATTTGTATTACAGTCTAATCTAGTCCACCTTAATTAAATGTAAACAGGTATGTACTGCTGTGCTATTACAGGTATTTTGAACAGTGCAACTTGAAATTGTTCTAAAAAGTTGTGCAGATCCTTCAGCAATTGGGCCATTTGAAAGTAAATTACTGTTCAATTTAAATTCAATTAAATAAAACATGTCTTACATCTAGGAAGCTGACCTCACCAGAACTCAACACCACCATCTAGTGGATTGTAAAGAAATTTATTTTATTATTCTACCAAATAGTATAATAAAAGATCGGTACTTGGCATCCGTGTATCGATACAGTATTGCCGTGGAAAATATCGCGCTACTATTGCTGTATCGAATTTTTTCACCACCCCTACTATTAATTGTTGTTGTTGTTGTTGTTGTTGTTGTTTTTCATTGAAACCACCTGAATTATCAGTATATCAGTGGAATGACATGTAGTTATACAGGATAAGAAGTGTCTAAAATTTGACTTTAATACTAAATATGCATTTTAAAAATCAAGACTTTTGTGCTTTTACCCAAGTAAAATTGAAAAGGAGTACACTTATTGGATACACTTTATTTTAAGGTGTCCTTGTTACAGTGTAATTATAAATTTAAGTACGGAGTAATAATAGTTAACTACATTGACTTACTATATAGTTAGGATAATTAGGGTTTGGCTTAGGGTTACTTGCATGTAATTATGCATAAGTTATTGTTATTATAATCGTAAGTATATAAAACATGTAACAAGGACACCTTAAAATAAAGTGTTGTTATTACTGAGTATAGTTAGCCACTTTTTACTCAGTAACGCTTCGATTGTGTACTCCGTCCACCTCTGGTCACATAGTGGCTGATCATTCAGTTTTGGAAACAGCCATATCCCAAACTGAGATTCATCTCAAAGTTTCCTCTTCTTCCAGTTGAGCTACAGCCTACAACTGTCCTGTTAGAGAGCCTACAAACGGACAACGAAGACAAGACACCAGGCAGCAAGGCAGCGTGCCAAAAGTGTGGGATCCACTTTACCACAACGTCAAATTTGAGACGGCACGAGAGACTACAGCACAGCCAGGACCAGCAGCCCATTTTATGCATAGATGCCAAAAATGCAATCTATGTTACACCCAAATATCTGCACGGGCCGAGAGTGCCCATTCATATCCGCAAGTCCTTCACCTTGCAGATTCTGCTGTGTGAGCTGGAGGAATGCTGGGATTTCATGAAAGCGCAGGCCCAGAGCGGGAATCCTGGGAAGGAATGCCGTCACCTGCTCCGAACGAATCAGGCACGGCTCTACGTTCCCCCTCCGCCGCTGTGCATTAACTCTCTGGAGGAGATGAGCCACAAACACCTCCTGTCCGCATCCGAGAGACACGAGTGCCAGGAGATCAACTCTAGGGCATGTATGCAGGGGGTGGATTGTGTGTACCCTATTTTTTGGGGCGAGCATGACCTTTCAGAGAGATGTGTCTTCTTTTCGGTGTACACCGACCTTGAGGACAAATGGTGTCAGTTTGGGAGGACACGCGTCTCGTTTGACACCAAGTCTGGCAGCTGGAAGTGTCTGTGTAAGCACAAAAGAAGCCGCTGCGTCCACAAGTGTTTGTCTATGTGGTGGTTGTTTCAGGAGCGTCCTGAGCTGTTGCAGAATGCCCTAGATGTCCACACGGAAAGAGTCGACGTGCTTGAGGAAGCGGCCATGGATGCAGAGGACGTGCTTTAGATGACGGACTCCACATCCGTCAGAACTTCTCTCGTTGTCTGTCTTTACTCAATAAAAACACTAGGCGTAACCTTTATGTTGGCTTGTTTTTTGTTAACGGTTGGTTTGCAAAAACTCGTGTGCTGTGCTATGTTTGCAGTGTTGAGGGAAAGGCATTACAAGTAACGCTAGTTATGTAATCAGATTACTTTTCTCAAGTAACTAGTCAATAACACATTACTTTTACATTTGCGATGAAATATTGAAGTTACTTTTTCCCATTTTAGTCACTTACTTCAGCCTGAAGCTTATTAATTTCACTTAAAAAAAATTTAATTGGCCTTTCACTTGCGTCACAAAATATAACTTTTTGTGTTTTTGTTATTCATAATTAAATAAGCAAGCCCAGCCCAAGCGACAAAAAGTAACACAAAAGTAATGCAACGTATCGCACTCTTAAAAATAAAGGTGCTTAAAAGGTTCTTCACGGCGATGGAAGAACCATTTTTGTTCCACAAAGAACCTTCAGTCACAGAACCATCTCTTTCTTACCTTTTTATAATCTGAAGAACCTTCTTTCGCCAATAAGAACCTTTTGTGAAACGGAAAGGTTCCTCAGATGTTAAAGGTTCTTTATGGAACCATTTGACAAAAAGGTTCTTCTATGGCATCACAAAGCACCTTTATTTTTAAGAGTGTAACTTTCCAGTAAAAAGTACGTTCGTAAGCGCGAAGTAGTTATTTTTTACTGGAAGAACGCAGTTATTGTAATTATTACTTTTAAAATTCATTTCACAACCATGTATGTTATGGTGACCGTGATTTCACCAAGTACAACATTTTCCTGGATCAACATCCTTGTTGATCCTAGGAACAACATTCCTATCAACCATTCAGAATTGAGGGATAACTTTTCAGGACATATCTGTTTTAGGCTTACAATTGGTTAGGTGCTTCTACACCCTTGTTACTCAGCTATCATTCCACACTGATTTTAGGAATAAATTATGGGTAGGGTTAGGTTTTGGGGTAGGGATTGGGTTTAGTCTATATTTTTGGACAGTAATGTGAGCCACACTCAAAAAGCTGGGTTAAAAAGGGACAAACCCACTATTTTTGTTTTGACCCGCGGTTGGGTGTTTGGAGTCAAACCCCCACCCGCCGGGGTCAAACAACCTAACAGCCGGGTCAAACAACCCAACAGCCTGTCCAAACAATCACCCACACCGGGTCACACTCCCACCGCCGGTCAAACAACCCACCGCCGGGTTTCAAACAACCAACCGCGGGGGGGTCAAACAACCCAACGCGCCGGTCAAAACAACCCACACCGGGTCAAAACACCCCACACGGGTCAAAACATCCCAACAGCCGGGTCAAACAACCCAAGAACCGCAAAACAACCCCACAGCCGGGTCAACTACCCAAACAACCGCCCGGTCTCAAAACACCCACCCACCCCGCCCGGTCCAACAACCCACCGCCGGTCCAACACCAACCCTCTCGGGTCAAACAACCCACCTGCCTGTGCCCAAACAACCCCACCGCCGGTCAAAACACCCAACCAGCCGGGTCAAACAAACACCCACCCAACCGGTCAAAACTACCTCAACCCCCGCCCGGTCCAAACACCCCACCGCCGGTCACAAACAACCCAACCCGCCTGTCAACAACCAACCGCCGGTTCAAAGCAACCCACCGCCGTCAAACACCCAAACGCCGGTTCACAACAACCACCTCCGGTCAACCCAAATCCCACCCACGCCGGTCAAAACAACCCAACAACCGACGGTCCAAAACTACCAACCCGCCGGGTCAAACTAACCACCGCGTGTCAAAAAACCCAACGCCGTCAACAACCCAAACGCCGTTCAAACAACAAAGCCCCTGTCAAACAACCGCCACGCTGGTTGTCCCTTTTTAACCCAGCACTTTTTAGAGTGTGGATCAACAAAAGCTGTTGATCCAGGACAAAATCACGGCGACCGTATGTTCATGACGTTGCCACACTGATTTTAACAATGTTATACAAGTTGGATTTGTGGTGAAAATTTCTTGAAAGGTGTCATGAGATTAATTCATGGATTAAACCCTAATGAGGTTTAAATCTAAATATACACAATGGAAAAGCAAAATGTGTGTTCTAATGCTTTTAAAGTCAAGTGTAATGCATATTAAGTCCAGTAACGATGTCGATAAACTGCAAACCTTCCTCTTTGTGGGGAAGTTTCACTTTAGGCTTTGTATTGCACTGTAAATAGTGAGAGCAATCTGTCATGATTTTGTGTTAATACATGCACAAAGTACTGATGCACTGATGTTTTGTGACTATTAATTCCCTCATGGCGTTTTCCCGGGACTGGTGTAATCAGAATTTAACAAAGTGTGCACGGCATAAGTTATGTTCAGTATTCTGATTGCAGTGCATCTTTATCTATGTTTGAACAGCAAAGTCTGCATTATATATGCATTATTATTCAGAAGTCAGAAAGAGCTTTATTACCAAGTAGGCTATGTTTACACACTCGAGATATTTGACTTGGCACAGGAGCTTCCAGTGCAGAAGAAAGTACAGACATACATAGGAATTATAACACTATAATATAAGAAAAACAGAAAATTAAATAATGCACTACAGAAGTAGAAATATAGAGGGAAAAACATGTAGTTGTTTAAATTTCTAGTTCACCGAATCCAAATAAAGAACGGATCTTGTTTAACTAATGATATTTTTAAAATGGACATTTCCATTCCCAGATAACAATCACTTGATTAAAACTACTAGAAATGCATGACTGTCCTATGCCAAAGCATCGGCTGAATGTGGACAGTGGAGTGTATGCACTTATTTGTTGGTTTTTATTTAGGAATTTACTCGTTTGCTCCAGTGTCATTAATAGCTATATTAAAATATATTATGTTGTATAAGATGATCCTTATAGCAGTCTCGTGTGAATTGGTGTAAATGCAACACACTTTCAAACATCAGAGGATTGTGCTCTCCTGATGCGCGCATGCGCAGATCATACTCCTCCCGAGCAAGAGCAGCACTGGTGAGAATAAATTCATTATCTGATCGCCCTCACATTACACACAATTCATGTCAATCATGCCATTAATACGCGATCGATAGAAATAGATTTGACTTTGCATGCATTTCTGGACACTGATGATGACGCGCGTTCCATCCTAATTTTCCTTCGTGAAATTATTAAATAGCTCTTATAATTAGCAATTAAGCTGCGGTTGCCTTGAAATTACAGCATATGTTTTGATATCGATCATCATAACTGAGCGCATCTGTCTTTTCCTTCCAAATGCATCGGAATCGGATGCTCCTCATAAAGCAGTCTTTCAGGCAAGAGCGGAATGAAATAATGAATGGTTCGCCTACTTGACAGTTTACCGCACAGGAACATGGACTTCCGCCATTTTGCATTGGTAAAGATTATTTCGGGGAGAGGATGCGCTTGAACTGATGCTTTTTGACATGGAATTGAAGATTCGCTCACATCACCACCATCAGTTGTGCATTATGCATAATCATCACCATCATCACCACCACTGGTTTATGGGATGAGCATCACCACCATCAGTTGTGCATTATGCATAATCATCACCATCATCACCACCACTGGTTTATGGGATGAGCATCACCACCATCAGTTGTGCATTATGCATAATCATCACCATCATCACCACCACTGGTTTATGGGATGAGCATCACCACCATCACCATGAGTTTATGGATTATGCATCACCATCGATTAAAATGGTCATCGCTATCAGTTGATAGGTTGAGCATTAACATCATTGTGCATTATCCTGATTCTCTTTCATTTTTCTTTGTGACAGAAAATATCCTCCTAAATGGCTAATTGTCTTCCTCTTAAAATATCTGATAAACTACAGCATTTTAACAATGCTGTTCCCTTTATTTCAAACATCAACATTCTACTTCTGAAGGACATTCTCTGCCAGTGTTCCATATGAAAAGTGAACTGACTTCTGTACTGTACTACGATGTCCTCAATCCTCTGTTGTTAGTGGTACTGAGCAGAGTCTTGCTATGAGTGCCAAAGCAGACCTAGATGTCCCGCCACATGATGGAGATGTCCCGACTGAAAGCAGCGTCTCTCACGCTCCCAATGACAGTTCTGCACAGCGACTCAAACCCCAGGAGACCACCACAATCATTTTTCCAGGTGCTTACAGTTGAATAGAAGTCAGTGTAGAATTTAAATGTATTATATTGGATTTCCCATATTTGTTTTTCTCTTTTTAAAACTGAAAAGGTAAATAAATGTGGCTTGCTGTCCAAGGTGCAGTGATGGAGCTTGGGACTCGATCATCTGTTTATATTTTCTTGCAGTTTGACTGACAAGATACTCCTCCTGAACAATTGTTTACTCCATTTCTCCATACTTAGAGGTGTTAAATATTGTGGAAAAAAAGTTTTTATTTTCCCAAAGCTTCTGCTCATCCATTGCCAAAAGTGGAGCTGCCTCCAAATGCAATCAAGGCGATTAAAGGCAGTGAACTGGAGGCCGCGTCACTTCCTGCGCAGGTTGGAGGGACGATTGTCCATGTTCTGGGCTGGAAGGAGGGCATGGCCATCCTCCCTGGAAGCAATCTGAAGGTGAGCAAAATGTCTGTTTGTGTTGACCTTAATGGCAACAAGTGCTCGAGTTCTTCAAGTTCAAAAAGCAGCCCTAAAGCACAAGACAGCCGCCTCTGTGCCTACATGTAGATGTGATGTAGATCAGTACCTGGGAACGAAGAGCTCTTGTTTGATCAAATACAACATTTTCGCATGTGAGTGACAAAGTCAGTGATATTTATCTGAAATAAATGTTTAACCATGACATGTTAACATATTCATTACGATGGCTGAAGATAATTGTGAAACCAGATTCAGGGAGTGGAAAACAGATTGAATGCGTGTCAGTTTAGTCAATAAAATATAAAAGCTGTCTAAATGCATTCATTCCTTTCGCAGATGCTTTTATGCAAATCAAGTTACAAGTTATGAATTCTGCAACATAAGAATTTCGTGCTAAGGGATCAGGAAGGTTTTTTTCCTAACATAATTCAAAGGATAAATCCAATGCCCAAAATTGCACCTGAAATAACCTGCCATATGATACGAAAATACAATGCTAATACAAATTTTTTTTAAATCTAATTAAAAAAGCCTGTTAAATGCCATTTGATCTCCGCATATGGTGAAGCATAAACTCGAACAAAAAGAAATATTGTGGTTAATAACTGATTTTCATAATCCACAACAATGCAAAAATAAATAATACTCAAATAATGAATCAGAGGAACATCTCACATGTTAAATCAAATGCTCAAGCAATTTTAGATGCCTGATGTTGTACAGTGTAAATTTGCATGACTGTGTGATTTTTGTGATGTGGTTTGAGAAGTTAAAATGGTTGCCGAATGCTACCCCCAACTTCCTGGCTGAAATGGATGGGATCATAAAAAGATTAAGTTGAAGGTGATGCTTTTCTTCCATGCCGATGTGTCTACGAGGCAGGCAAAAGTGTACTGTTGCCATAGTTAGGAAATCTTAAGTGCATGAATAATAAGTGATTTTGTGTATATTGAGAAGAGGAGAGGGCCAAACACCAAGCCCTGAGGCACCCCAGTGGTTAACCGGTGTGATTGAGACACCGCTCCACTCCAAGATACCTTGAAGGATCTGCCTGTTCTGATATCAGCCCAGAGGAGTGCAGTTCACACGATGACCAGTGCAGAGAGGGAAGGTCTGGTGATTTAAAATGTCAAATAAACTGCAGACAACTTGCTCTCTCACCAGTCAAAAGACAATTTCTGTTGAAGAAGTGGATGAAATCTTATCACCGGAGTGGGAAAAGAAAGCATTTTACATTACAACAAATAATTATATAGTGTGGTGAATGCTTCCTGAAGGCACTATACATTGCTTTTTATTATTGCATAACAATAATGCGACTCTGCTTTCTGCAGTTATGTGTTAGGGACACTGGTTCACTGGAAGTGATCAGTGAAGGGAAAATAGGCTCTGCTAACCTGACCACTGAAGGAGCGCAGACAAAATCAGCTGATATGGAGCTCAAACAAGCTGAAAAAACAGGTAATTGTTCATTAGATGCCTCTGGATTATTACATCATTCTTACAAGCATGGCTTAATGATGTTTTGAAGTCTGGCTATCTGTCAGGACTCAAAATTAACACTACAGCAGGAGTAAAAAATTGGCTTTAAAGAGTTACTTTACTGTTAGCCAGTCTCTTTATTATTATGCTAATTATCAGTGCAATTTTGCAAGTATTGAATTTTAACACATAAATTCTATGCTGATACATTAAATGTCCTGAAAAACTAGTTCGAAGAAAAATGGCTTTATGCAAATAGTGTCACATGACTGAATTATATATGTGTCTGTACGTTACTCCTATTTAAGTGCTGGTTCACTGTAATGTTCAGGAATGCGTTATATCTATTTGGACTTCATACATAGTGAAATGGCCTAACAAAATCTAAATAATTTTTCACCATATCAGTATTTCTATTCTCCCATATGTTTCACTTTGCATATTACAGTTGAATGCACATTGCAGGCAGACTTTCATGGCCACGTCAAACCGCAGCTGGTTTAACTGCATGTTAAAGGTTGTCGCTGTATGCAATAATTAAACATTTTTACATAGTAATATTTTTTAAATGGACCCTTAAATTTTGCATACAGAATAAGATTGAGCTGCCCTGTTGTATCCAGACCCATGGGCTTCTTCGGATAAAGGCAGCTGCAGTCTTCGTAGATGAGCAACGTCATGTTGTGATATTTCCTAATATTTCTTAATTTAATAATATTAAATGATGTGTGAAATTAG
The DNA here is from genome assembly GCA_018155175.1 of Sinocyclocheilus anophthalmus. Lineage (NCBI taxonomy): Eukaryota > Metazoa > Chordata > Actinopteri > Cypriniformes > Cyprinidae > Sinocyclocheilus > Sinocyclocheilus anophthalmus. The sequence goes on along the minus strand of JADLZN010006425.1, from coordinate 109,195 downwards.
TAGCCTAAGCAGTAAGATAACCAGTTGTGCTCTCCATTTTACAAAGATTAGAGTAAATCTAGGAAGATGAATGATACAGAATTAGAGTAAGTACATCTAGGGAAGATGAACTGATACAAATTTTAATATCACAGTTTTTTTATTTTTCATTTTTTTAATTATATTAGCACCCCACAGTTTAATGCATACAATGCAATTGGGTGGAAACAGCAAATTCATTCCAGTTTAACTCAAGCTGGAAGAAACATATCCAATGAAAATTCCGTAAACCATTGAGAACATCAGCAAATCTTAAGCTCTTAGGCCTGGTCTGTCCAATAGCCACCAGTCACAACGGGATCTTAATGAACATTGGCAAGTACAGTTCTCAGCGTGTGGTGGAGTCCGCTGCTCTGCCTGCTTTGTGGGGGGCCTACAGCCTTCAGAAGCACGTAATGGAGGCTCAGACGAGTCCAGCTCAATAGTCAATGCACTTAACATCGCAAACAGCCGTACCTGACGAGCTACGCAAGAGACATGTATGAAAATTAAATTACTGCGTACCCGACTTAACACTCTATTTAACTCGGCACTATAGAAATATGTATAACCGATTCTGGTAAAAGTCAGGTGCCATATTACAGTCATATTAAGGATATGAGGTTGTTCTATCAGTAGGGTGTCTGTCAGGTATGCTAGTCCTCAGGGATTGCTGAAGCAGGCAGGTGATTTCTCATAAGCGCATGAAGGGCGAAAGACCAGATAGAAGATGAGATAGGGAATGACAACACCCATCAGATAAGAGGCTGAGCTGACCAAGTGTGGCAAGTGGTCTTTTGTTCTTCTTTAAATGAATGTCCTGTAGGCTCGGTGCTTGAGTGATGTTTCCGATTCTCAGTGCATTTCATATAATGGTCCAACTTTTTTACGACTGGCAATTAATGAACTAATTTGATTAATGAAAGGAGGGAAGGGAGTTCTTTAAAATGGACTGCAACAGAACAAAGCAGGTCTTCGGGTTCATCACAGTGAACTCCTGATAAACCGTACTGGTTTGACGAAACCATCACTAATGACTAAAGTTAAGTTTCATACCCTACACTCTGGCCCACCTCCCCTCACAGGGTGAATGCACGGGAATCAATTACTTCTTGAAAGTCTTGATGTTGCCATTTTGAACTGTCTAAAAAATGCAAGGGCTTTGGTTGTCCTTAACATGTGATTCAGTTATTATTTGCAGGGATTCGCATGTGTACGGGACATAGTGGGTTTACACAGATAAGTGTTGCTAACTGTACATTTAGAGGTATAAGATAGACACCCACCATCATGTTATAGGAGAAAAAGGTTATGTGGGGCATATGAAATAGTATTTACAATAGGATAAAATTATATAAATAAACACTAATATCCATATAATATTTCACATACTACTATATGTGTGGTGTTGATAGATAGACATAATAAAATACAGTGCCACACAGTACACAAAACTTTTATTGTTGGGTGGAGCTAATCCGATAATTGTGTGGCATCACTATATGCAAATGGTTATGATAATGAACTGCACTACAAGCTAAACTCAAAACCCACAAAACAAATACTTTGTTAAACCAACCATTAACAAAAAAACATTAGGATGTTATGGTAATGTAGTACAAAATGACAGTACCGAAAAGTAATATTATTAACAAAACTTAAATATTTGTTCAGCTATTTGCCAAAACAATTTCAAATTTTTATAGGGTTAACGTTGACTTACAACATCACAAAACTTTAAAACTAATCAAACAAAAGTACAGACATTCAAAAACTCATAAAAAATGGCAAACAACACCAAAAAAAATTACCAAAACTTTAACAAAAAGTAATGGAAAGTAAAATACCACTTTGGCACTCCTGAGCTTACTAGCGTGACGTCTCAGCTTCTCTGTGTTTTTTAGTTCAACTATTGACGACCGTCTACTAATCCTTGTTTTCGCTGGGTATGGAGCACAGTTCTGTCCTCTTTGACACATGAAAGCTCTACCTGATAATACCCCTAGTTCCCTTTAATCTGTGGAGTCTTCGAATTCTGTCTCTTGTAATCTCTCAACAGCTTCGCTCAAGCCTACGAACGGGGCAATTTGAAAAGATTCTCAATGATAAGTTGATATATGAATGGATCTAGCATCGCTAGGAGGGAGTCAGTTTGTATCAGTTTTTGCTAACAATGTTTTCCCCCATGCAAACAGTATTCTTGGCATGTCTTTCTGTAGGCTCAGCAGAGAGTAAGCAGGAGCTGTGGTCCTGGCCGCTGTATCTAGAGCAGCAGAAAGCTGTGGCCGCTCCAGCCAGACTCTTCCAGGAGGTTTGACTTCTGTGTTTCACTGCAGGAAGGGAATAACGCCACTGATGCAGCCCTGATGTGTTGCAGAGCGCAGAACATTAACTTGATTCATTTCAATACGGAGTCAAGATTACACATTTTACAGTTCAATTATGGATTTTTCTATGTTAACATTTATCCATGTCACCGGTCTAGACCCAGAGGGTTCCCACGATTAAGAACAGCTTCAGACAGGGGATGAAGTTAGAGGGCATCGACCCCCAGCACCCCTCCATGTAAATTTATTTGTTTGAATCGGTCCTATACCGGGTCCGCCGCTCTCGCTAGGTTACAGTCTCTGGCTGTTCTGACTGAGAGCTCTGTCGCTCAGTGGCGGTCCATGCCTCTCGGGGGGTCCCCATGCTCGTCTCCAGGGTCTTCGTGGCGCGCTCATAGGGCGCCAGTCGTTTTTGAGCTATTCGGACTGCCAGTGACTTCTTGTCAACTGCAGCTGCGCGGCAGCATGCACTTCGCCCTGCTGTAATTGTGTGAAGCACAGGCTACCCAAAGCAAGTCTACACCTAGCACCCCAAAAGGTGAATTACAATCGTTGTTAGATGAAACATAGGAAATACTGAGAACCGACACTAGGATAGAGCATGGCAGACAATTTAGGATGGAATGAGAGACAGCCGACGACAGGGGGCCTCTCTGCACTACAAGGACTGGCATGTAGGGTGAAGCAAAAAGACAAGCATACTGGTCATTTTTAAATACAGTACAATTTAAGGTTTTCGCTTGAGTATGTATGTGATCTGCTGTGATCAATCTGTATGTCGCAGCATATGCTCCCTTCAGCGGCACAGACTTCAGAAGCATTCTAAGAGGCGGATTTGCGTGCTCAAGAAACCGTCTGATATTATCAATGTTGAAAACAGTTGTGCGTCACAATATTTTTGTGGAAACGGTGATAAATTTAATTTTTCAGGACTCTTTTTAGAACTAAAAAGTTCGAAAAGAAACGCTTCCTTTCTTTCCCCTCCACTTTGAGAGGGTAGGGGACTCACAGTTTCAGACAAAAAGATTAAGCACAAAAAACGATATATACCAGATCAATAACTCCTCTATCGTCTCTCACTCTCATATATTATAAATATTATATATATCACAACCCACATTGATGAGGCATTATACAGTATATGTAATACTCTACTTATGCAGACATAGTTATATTGTAGTAGTTTCCAAGAGATGTAACTGTTTCAGCGAGGTATTTTGCCCTTGTCGCGCCAACACGTAGACTTTTTAATGTCTTTGGCGTTGACAGTGGTCAAACATGTATGTAAAAAAAAATAGCTCATTTAATCACAGAGAAGATTATAATATCACAGGTGGAATTAAAAAGGTCGTTATACATTGCTAAATGAAATGTGAAATAACTAATTATGACGAGAAAAAAATTGTTTTTCGCGAGAAAACACTTGTTAAATTTTGAGAAAAGGACATATCTAATAAAACAGCACTTGTTTCATGTCGTGGAGTTTAAATGACGGATTCTCAACATATTACCTCTGAATGTGAAATGAAGTTATCGTCAGAAACATAACGCGGAATTTAGTCGCTAAATTGGAAGGAGTTTTAATCTGCACCCTTTGATTTCTGCTTGGGGCAGTTTCTTGACAATGTGAACGATTTGAATCTCGTATAATGATTAATACTCCCCGCCGATAATGAGTTTTTATTTTGTTATATTATTTCTGCTTGTGCCCTAAACCCCGTACAGCTGTTATAGACCCGGTGCTACGGACACACAGTTATTATTGCATTATATTTCAGGCATTCAAGCCATCTTGCTCCTGCAGGATGGAAAGGAAGATAGAGGTTTTCGTGGTCCCGCTGTACGTACAAGCACAAGCGACGCTCACCAATCTCCGCCTCCCGAAGTTCGGCTTTCGTCTGCATCTCTTCTCGCTAGCTCAGTCAAGGGATCACACACTAAAGCGGGGTGCCGTGCCTCACTGAGGACTGGTAACACAGAGCGTGGTTTTTTCCTGAACTGTGTCCACCGGAGACAACTGGTGTGGTTTGGATAGTCGCGGTATTGAATGCATGGAGGTCCTTGGACTCCATGTCCAACCCATACTCGCGGCTTCTGTTTCGCCACGGTAACGGAACAAAGTGGGCACTTCTTCCTTTCACTTTGTGATAACTGGGGACGACACCTGAGCTAGCGTGTGTCCGCGTTGATCCCTTACAGGCTCACTGACATTGTCACTTGTCTTAAATATAGCCTCATACAGGTGGGGGGAAAGTTATTTTAGAAGCTTCGTGGTTACATATTTGCTGAAAGTTCATGCTAGAGTTATCGTTGCTTGTTGTTAATAGGACAAGTATCGCATTACTCGTACTATCTTTGTCACACAGCATGGCGTCAGGGGCTGGACAGTGGGGCGTGTTGTTAAGATAAAAAGTGAATACTTTTGGCAACTAAAAGCCCCTGCTCCATCCTCCTTCACCAAGCGCTGACAAGTCAGTTCCGGTCGTATGGTAGAAGGCAGGAGAGAGACAATTCACACCACCATTACACGACAATATAAAAAAGCACAAATTCGCTGGAGCGGGTTACATCCTGAGTGGAGTTTGGCCTTACAAAACTGGGGGAATTGGACGAGTCTCGTCCGCGCAAAATGTCCACCCCGCAAGCAGACACTGCGTGCTTGTTCCATTTTATCTTAAACTAACCCAGTAACCCTCTACTCCTGATGCGCTATAACAGGGGACAGGAAGCTTTCAATCTATACATTGGAAAACAAAGTACTGGCGTGAGCTCTTCTTTGAAAAAGTACCGCCGATATTTTCTTGTTATTAAAAAGTAATTCCATTAGCTTTACTAGTACGTAAAAAAAGTAAATCTGCGGACCGCGTTACGTGTAGCATTACCCCCAACAGGACCAGTAAATACAGCTGGGTAAAATAATTATTGAGACGACGTCACACCAGTTTTTCTCATTAAATATGATTCGGGAGGTCTGGTTGACATGAATTTGCTGGCAGATGTCCGGTACACAACCCCAATAAGCTACAGGCAAATAACCATACAAAAAGCATCGGAATTACTTTTTTGTGTTACTATTGGTGCGGTGTTAATGGACTGGTTTCTTATGGAAGTGAGTGGTGAAAATGTGGTCCCCCGCAGGTGTTGCCTCACCCCGTCCAGGCAGACCATCGCTGGTGTGGAGAGAGAGGCCTCCGGCTGACGCCCCCGCAGGTAACGCACCCCGCTTTAAGGCCTCTGCGAGCAGGTCAACGTCTACGTGTTTCAGCAAGGGATCCAGTGGAAAAACAACAGATAGGAGCCTTGCTTGGGTTCCAAATAGGGACCGAATATTGTTATTTTTGGTATGTACGTGTGTTATTAACATTGAGGTGTTACCTTGGATTTGCTTCTATAGATGTTGCAGTACCTAGTCAGAATGTTGTTGAAGGTCATGATTGTTTAAAAGAAATTGAGAGCTTTTTTTTGATCGGGATGTATAAATTGCCAAAAGTTACACTAAATCATAGTGTCATGATAATTCGTGACAGTATAATGCCACAGAAAGATTAGTGAGCGTTGCTATTGAATCAAGATTAGGGGGAAAAAAGGGTAATAGGTTTCCCGCAAATATCAAAGAGACAAGTGTTTTTCGAAATTGAGTAAAAGGTAGGAAAACTACTGTGGTAATCACTGTACTCTGGGGCCTCAGCGCAACTATGGACAAAGACACAATATTCAATAGGAATACAATTTATTACTATATTCTTCACGAGAAAACTTTTACAGCCAATAATGGAGTGCAGAGGGTTTGTGTAATGTGATATCTGAATAGAAAAGTGGGCATGACTTGTGTCTTCATATAAATTATTTTATTACCGTACCAGGGTTAAGAACTTATTGAAATAATTGATAGATATAAGAACACACACACCACCACGATATACCACATATACACGTGTGCACAAAAATGAAGGACAGTAAAAAATAAAAACTTCACAAGGCACCTAAATAATCGCTCGAAATGCAACCGGAACGACATATATAATGTTGGTACAAATATTTAAATAAAGTCTGTTCATTTTGGAACTTTCCCTGAGTCGTGTGAATCCTGAAAAATAAATGTACCACCGTTTAACACAAAAATATTTCAGGCGAGCAGCCAACTTTTTTCAACATTGATAATAATCAGAACTGTTTCTCGAGCAGCAAATTAGCATATTAAAATGATCTCTGAAGGATCATGTGACACTGAAGACTGAGTAATGGCGAAAAATGAAAACAGAAGTGCGTACGACCCCTCAAAACATTTTGTTAAGTGTATTTAATTATAACTTTTCATGTGACAACACTGAAGAAATATCACTTTGCTACAATGTAAAGTAGTGAGTGTACAGCTTGTTATAACAGTGTAAATTTGCTGTCCCCATCAAAATAACTCAACACACAGCCATTCATGTCTAAACCACTGGCCACAAAAGTAAGTACACCCCTAAGTGAAAATGTCCAAATTTGGGCCCCAAGTGTCAATATTTTGTGTGGCCACCATTATTTTCCAGCTCAGGCTGCTACGAAAAGCAAGGCCTCACCCTCTTGGGCATGGAGTTTGCCAGAGCTTCACAGGTTGCCACTGGATCCTCTTCCACTCACATCATGACATCACGGAGCTGGTGGATGTTAAAAGACCTTGCGCTCCTCCACCTTTCTGTTTGAGGATGCCCCCAGATCCAAGAGTGTTTGGTCTGTAGACATGCTGGCCAAATCCAGCACCTTTTTACCGCTCAGCTTCTTAAGCATGCAGTGGTTCGTTCTTAGAGTGGTGTGTTATGGGTCGGTATCGCGCCGAGGCTCCGAAAAAAAGAGAGATCTTGCTCTGCTTCGTATGTCACAGGACAATTTGTGGTATTCAGTGGGTTTCCCCTCAATGCATTGAGCCCCCCATGTTCCGGGCATCAACTCATGCGCCCCAGACCATGGACCCTGCCCACCACCATGTTTCGTTTGCTGGTAACAGGAGAGCTACACTGTCTTGTACTCCTCACCTGGTTGCCGCCACACAAGCTTGACACCATCTGAACCAAATAAGTTTATCTTGTTCTCATCAGACCACAGGCCATGGTTCCAGTAATCCATGTCCTTAATCTGCTTGTCTTCAGCAAACTGTTAGCGGGCTTTCTTGTGCATCATCTTTAGAAGAGGCTTCCTTCTGGGACGACAGCCATGCAGACCAATTTGATGCAGTGTGCGGCGTATGGTCTGAGCACTGACAGGCTGACCCCCCACCCCATCAACCTCTGCTATGTGAGGTGCGGCACACGTGCTCGTTGGTCAGCGTCGTAGTTCCCAAACCCACCTCTGATAGACCGGGAACACTGCTAGACTCAACTTCTTTGGTCGAGCATGGAGCTAGCCTGTCTATTGGGAACATGTCCTGTTAAACCGCTGTATGGTCTTGGTCACTGTGCTGCAGCTCAGTTTCAGGGTCTTGGTAATCTTTTTATAGCCTATGCCATCTTTATGTAGAGCATCAATTCTTTTTTTCAGATCCTCAGAGGAGTTCTTTGCCATGAGGTGCCATGTTGAACTTCCAGTGACCAGTATGAGAGAGTGAGAGCGATAACATCAAATTTAACACACCTGCTCCCCATTCACACCTGAGACCTTGTAACACTAATGATTCACATGACACCGAGGAGAGAAAATGGCTAATTGGGGTGCCCAGCTTTCACCTTTCACTTAGGGGGGACTCCAAGTATTGGGCCAGCGGTTAGGGGACTGAAGTGGCTGTGTGGGAGTTTGATGTTTGAGGGGACACGCATTTCACCAAGGTTGTATATACGCTTACACTCACTACTGTACATTGTCTCAAATGGGTCATTTTCTATCGTGTGGTCCACATGAGAGAGAGAATAAAAGATTTACAAAAAATGTGAGGGTGGACGCACGTCTGTGAGAGAACTGTATATGTATAATAATAGAGCTATTATAACGAGAGGATAGATATATAGATAGTATATTTTTAAGTATGAAAATACGTATTTTAAAATTTTTGAAAATGCAAGCATTGTGATGCAGCGTCAAGTGGTCTGCGGTTCAGAAACTAAAAAACATCCCACTGACCCAAGACGTGTTGAAGCTAGGTGTAGCGGTAGGTATGCATACTCGTCTGTCTTTTTGGGTGCCTGCTTTAATATAAGACTGTGCTGATTGTTTCGTTGCCCTGACCGCCTTCAGGACCCGACAGGTTCTCATGGTAAGGTTGGTCTGGAGGAGACGTGCCGACGGCGGCAAAATCCCGAAGACTCCTGAAAGAAGGCCTGTCAATGTGGGGGGTGTTCAGATCTCCCAGTCCTTGATCAAGATACCCTCATGAAACTCTATGTACACCACTTCACTTCCCTTGGTCAAAATAGAAGGAAAGCACTCTTCTTGGTTTTTGCGCATGCGCCCCATCCCAGAACCGTGCTTCCGAGGTGCAGCTTAATAGGCGGCCGTGGATAATCAGAAGAAGAGGTGTCCCGGGCTGATCCGCGTGGCTACGGTGCAGGAGATTGACACCTACAGAATCAAGGTGAGAAAAACCTGCTGCTGCTTCTGTAGACTAACCCCAGCTTACAGCTATGCCAGTTTGATTAAATGTGACCCTGGAGCACAAAACCAGCCATAATTGTCTAGGTTTTTCGAAATTTATATTTATACATCATCTGAAATCTCGATTGAATAATCTTTCCATTGCTGTATAGGTTTGTTAGATAGGACGATATTTGGCGTGAGAGAAACGTCTGGGGGATATGATTTTTGGAATGTTTGTGGAAAGCAGTCTTCTGCTCACCAAAGCGCCTTTATTTTTGATCCACCATACATTGAAATACTAATATTTGTAAACTTTATTACAATTTTCTATTTGAATATGTTTTAAACTGTAATACATTACTGTGATCAAAGCTGTATTGTTCAGCTCCATACTCCAGTCGTTTCCGTTGTCAAATGAGCGTCAGAAATCATTCTAATATTCGGATTCTGCTCGATGAAACATTTCTGATTATTATCAATGTTTAACACAGTTGTGCTGCCCAATAGTTTTGTTGAACATTATAAAACTAAATTTAATTTTTTGTAACATTATAAATGTCATTATTGTCACTGTGTTCTTGCTGAATAAAATAATTAATTTCTTCACCCCCACCCCCCAAAAAAAATCTTGCTGACCCCAAACTATTGAATGACTATTTTATATAATATTAAATATAATTTAGCATAGCAAACAGAAGTACAAAATATTAAGCATCCTCTTTTTTGAGAAGCAAAATTGTGTACAATAATAGGAATTGTTTTCAGAGAATATACAGTGGGGAAAAAAAGTATTTAGTCAGCCACCAATTGTGCAAGTTCTCCCACGTAAAAAGATGAAGGAGGCCTGTATTTTCTCATAGGTATACCTCAACTATGAGAGACAAAATGAGGAAAAAAAATACAGAAAATCACATTGTAGGGTTTTTAAATAATTTATTTGCAAATTATTGTGGAAAATAAGTATTTGGTCAATAATAAAATTTAATCTCAATACTTTGTTATTTACCCTTTGTTGGCAATGACAGAGGTCAAACGTTTTCTGTAAGTCTTCACAAGGTTTTCACACACTGTTGCTGGTATTTTGGCCCATTCCTCCATGCTGATCTCCTCTAGAGCAGTAATGTTTTGGTGCTGTCGCTGGGCAACATGGATTTTCTCCCTCCAAAGATTTTCTATGGGGTGAGATCTGGAGACTGGCTAGGCCACTCCAGGACTTGAAATGCTTCTTACGAAGCCACTCCTTTGTTGCCCGGGTGGTGTGTTTGGGATCATTTTCATGCTGAAAGACCCAGCCACATTTTCATCTTCAATGCCCTTGCTGATGGTAGGAGGTTTTCACTCAAAATCTCACGGTACATGGCTTCATTCATTCTTTCGTTTCCACGGATCAGTCGTCCTGGTCCCTTTGCAGAAAAACAGCCCCAAAGCATGATGTTTCCACCCCCATGCTGCACAGTAGGTATGGTGTTCTTTGGATGCCACTCAGCATTCTTTCTCCTCCAAACACGACAAGTTGAGTTTTTTTCCAAAAAGTTCTATTTTGGTTTCATCAGACCATATGACATTCTCCCAATCCTCATCTGGATCATCCAAATGCTCTCTAGCAAACTTCAGACGGGCATGGACATGTACTGGCTTAAGCAGGGGGACACTTCTGGCACTGCAGGATTTGAGTTCCTGGCGGTGCAGTGTGTTACTGATGTTAGCCTTTGTTACTTTGGTCCCAGCTCGCTGCAGGTCATTCACTAGGTCCCCCCGTGTGGTTCGGGGATTTTTGCTCACAGTTCTTGTGATCATTTTGACCCCACGGTGTGAGATCTTGCGTGGAGCCCCAGTTCGAGGGAGATTATCATTGGTCTTGTATGTCTTCCATTTTCTATAATTGCTCCCACAGTTGATTTCTTAACACCAAGCTGCTTACCTATTGCAGAATCAGTCTTCCCAGCCTGGTGCAGGTCAACAATTTTGTTTCTGGTGTCCTTTGACAGCTCTTTGGTCTTGGCAATGGTGGAGTTTGGAGTGTGACTCTTTGAGGTTGTGACAGGTGTCTTTTATACTGATAACACGTTCAAACAGATGCCATTAATACAGGTAACGAGTGGAGGACAGAGGAGCCTCTTAAAGAAGAAGTTACAGGTCTGTGAGAGCCAGAAATCTTGCTTTTTGTAGGTGACCAAATACTTATTTTACAGATGAATTTACCAATTAATTCTTTAAAATCCTACAATGTGATTTTCTGGATTTTTTTTTTTCTCATTTTGTCTGTCATAGTTGAGGTATATCTATGATGAAAAGTACAGGCCTCTCTCATCTTTTTAAGTGGGAGAACTTGCACAATTGGTGGCTGACTAAATACTTTTTTGCCCCACTGTAATACAGTTTTCTCTTTAACCAAACTGCCTAAAGTTTTTTCCACGAATTTTTTTCTACATTTATTAGTTGTACATTATTCTTTAAAAGTATGTAATTTTGTAATTGGAACTAATTTTTCCAAGTAAATTTGTCATTTGTCAAAGGCTTGTCTATGAATATTTTACAGGAAAACGAGACCCATTTTTTTTATTACTATATATAAACATTTCTGTCATGACAACTCTCGGAGGTATTGGCATGGTAATCTACATGACAATCTTAATGTATTTGGTCTTGGCACAATAGGTCTTCTGCTGCTGCTGCTGCCAATGCATCCATAAAATGCTGCTGTGAGCATGTAGGAATACGGCTGCTGCACATATAACATGAATAACCCCCATAACATACATGATCACCCCGTAGCAGATCTATACAGGTGGAGCTGGGGGAGGTGGAGGGCTTCTGAAGCGCTGTGACTGATATAGCGAGCACTGTTGAGCAGCGAGCTCATTGGCTGCTGATACAAAAAGAACCAATCAGCTGCGCCATGTGATAATGATGACATTAGGTCAGATTGAGTTTGACCTATCGGACCGTGCCATCTAGAGTTTCATGCCAGATCTCTCTCTCTCTCTCTCTCTCTCTCTCTCTCTCTCTCTCTCTCTCTCCCTCTCTCTCTCTCTCTCTCTAATGTAGAGAGTGAGTTTTATTTGTGAGGGTTAATCAGCCTCATTTCTGTTGTCCTTAGATTCATTTTGATGGCTGGAGTCACTTGTACGATGAGTGGATGGATTCGGATCACGAAGAAACGAAAATCCGGCACATCCAACCCTCGGCTGGTGAGAGCACAGGACACCCCCTCAAACCTCCACCCTGCCAGCCCACCACCCAGAAACCCGGTGAGAAACCTCCAGCCCTCATTCATCTGACCCTCACCTGCTCATGCACCAAATACTGTGTCAGCTCAGAGTCACCTGTGTGGTTTAGGTCCCCGGGAGAGCCTGACAGCCCGGCAGCCCAGCTTCTCCGCCATTCCTTGTAAAAGTCTGCCTCAGTCACGCAGCACCTCCAAATACAGCTTCCACCACAGGTCAGTCTTTAGCGTGCCCTTAGCGCTTTTAATAACATTTGTGGTTTAGAGCAGCTTGACAGAAAGTGGAACACCACTGCTTTAATGTTGAAATTGTCAGACAAAAGAACAATGCAGAATACAGAACAGACGTGCTTTCTGTCACTCAGAAAGTGCCCTACTCCGGGATGTGACGGGTCAGGTCATGTGACCGGCCGCTTCACGGCACATCACTGTTTATCTGGCTGCCCATTGGCTGAGAGGAACCAGGGCCGGATTAAAGCGGATCTCTCTGATACAGAAGGATCCAGACGTAGCCTGCTGGTCTTCGGCCAGAGAGCAAAGAAATCACGCTTCCATGGCAGGTACAACAATATTTACGATTGTTGTGTTAATCAAGTGTGATTGTGTATATTAAAGATATTGCTGTTATGTAAACATTTATTAAAAGTCACCTGTGTTTGCTGTCACCAGGATTGGTCGCCCTCCAAAATATCGCAAAATTCAGCAAAGAAATTGTCAGAGTGAGTTTAACTTTACTGCATTTTCTATATTTGAATCTGAGTATCAGTGACTGTGTTTGAATGAGCAAGAGTTATTCCAATTATATGTGACTAAATTATATGTAATTATATCAAACTCTAGCACTCTCTATTCTAATTCTGTTTTATTCTATTTGTTTTCTTTTTTATTTATAAAAAACTTTTGACCCTCTAACACTAGCATTCTCAATTCTTTTTCTGTTCTATCTACTTTTTCTTTTAATTTATTATATAAAAAACCCTTGTGTGCGGCTTTAGACTAACCGAGACCTGTCACAGCATTTGCATATCATTGCTCTTTTGTTGGTTTTGATTGCTCTATTGTCCTCATTTGTAAGTCGCTTTGGATAAAAGCATCTGTTAAATGACTAAAGGTAAATGTCAGTCAAATGTGTCACGTGAACATGTTAATCAGATCATCATAACCCTGTAATGTCATTTCTTTTACATACTAATGGACTGATGTACAGTAATCTCAAAGCCTAATATTATACACCCTATTATACACCTGGTGCAATGCGGCGCCAGGCATGACACAAGTGTTTTTTGCTAGTTTCAGCCCAACACAGTTGTCATTTTCACGTCCTGTGCCACGTTGTTTAAATAGCAAATGCATTTGTGCGTCCATGGGCGTGCTGGTCTGAAAACGAGGTGTGTTCAGGCGCATTGCTGGCGCGTTGCTATTTTGAGGCAACTGAAATAGAATGCGCCATTGACCAACAAAAACCTGGTCAAAAGGTGGATTCGGAGACGCCGACCTAAGCTGCACCGGCCTTGTGGTCCTTAGACCTTGTGCTTAGATCGTTAAAATAGGGCCCATAGACAAGTGAAGTCTATATCATGTGATTTTGCAATTCATTGAAAACTGCATGGTTTTATTAAAGACACTAATAGTCCATAGTTGATGAAATTACTGTGTGGAATTATGAAAATTACAGCATGGTAAATGACGAGGGCAAGCATCTCATTAAGCACGAAAAAGAAGCATGTAAAAAAAAAATTTGATTAAAAATTATGTGAATCTTTCAGCAGAATATGGAGCTTAATCAGAAGCTCATGTGCATGTAAATGTGATGACCATGCGTGTGTGTGTGTGTGTGTGTATGTGATGTGTTGTGTGTGTGTGTATGTGATGTGTTGTGTGTGTGTGTATGTGATGTGTTGTTGTGTGTGTGTATGTATGTGATGTGTGTATGTGGTGTGTGTGTGTGTGATGTGTAATGCGGCTGTGTATGTGGTGTTGGTCGGTTTGAGTGCGTGTGTGTGTGTGTGTGTGTGTGTGTGTGTGTGTGTGTGTGTGTGTGTGTGTGTGTGTGTGTGTGTGTGTGTGTGTGTTTTGTTCGACATGAATCGGAGGGAATGTACTCATCTCTCTCATGACAAAGCGGTTACAAGTGAACTCGGACCGTACTCTGTCTTCGCTGGGAGCAGCACTGTAAGTTACTGCCTGGCGTCGCAGGAATTCATGCAGGTCAAGTATCCACATGGACTATAGAGGAGGTAATTGCTTCATTCAATCGTTTGCAATTTTCTTGGGTAAAATAAATACATTTATACATTTTAGTGTAAAAGATCACATGCAGTTATATAGCACGGCATGCACAGGCCATTATTTGCACATGTACTATATTATTATATATTACTTAATCACTTATGCTTCCAACACTTTTATTTTAAATAAAAAAGTAATATATTTAAAATGCATCTATTTCATACTAAGTATAGTTCAAATATATTAACATATTTACTGACATATCACTCAAGACTTACTGATATAAAAATTATAATTAAACTGTACTTGGCATATTACTTGTGCACAATGCACATTTCTTAATAGTAAGCCTAAAATGTGTTTTAATGTCAATATTGATGAGGATCGTATGATCTTTGAATAATATCGGTCTTTAAAGGGGTCATATGATGCTGCTAAAAAGAACATTATTTGGTGTAATGAAATGTGTTTATGCAGTTTAAGGTTCAAAAAACACATTCTTTTCCACATACTGTACATTATTGTTTCTCCTCTATGCCCCGCCTTTCTGAAACCGTCGATTTTTACAAAGCTCATCGGTCTGAAAAACAAGATGTGCTGTGATTGGCCGCTATCGAGTGCGTTGTGATTGGCCTAATTCCTCAAGCGTGTGACGGAAATGCTACGCCCCTTACCATATTGTGATGATGCCCTGTCAGGCCGGAGCGATGATTCAAAAACATTGAAACCCATTATAAACGAGGCATTCGTTGCATCCAGTGGGGACATAATTATGGATTATAATGACTTATACTGTCTTTTGTTTTTACGCTTTGGCATTCATCGCGCCGCGTAAAACATAAACACCATGTCTGGCATTTGTGATCGATGAAATGACCAACACAAGCCCTACTCTACACTTCATTACAATAAAATATACAAACTCTTTCAATATAAAGGCAGTAGTAATCAGGAGGCGGCGGATTCGACGAAGGAGGTCCGCGGGCGGCAGCACCACATGTGAACGACCCACGGGGCTGTACGCCGCTTCGTCCACGGGACATGGCCCGATCAAGCTGATGCCACAGCGCAAATTTTAGTATTTCTCACAACCAGCACGGATCAGCTCCAGGCTTGACGAAGAGGATATCATCCTCTTTTGGAAGGCCAAACAAAGTAGTTTCGCTTTTCACAACGAAACACACAGCATCTTCACTACATGGCGGCGGCTTCAACAATACTACAGCGAGAATAAAAAGTTACGCCTTCTTTTTTGCGTGAACATTTGGGCGGCGTTATGCATCTTCCCACATCGTGACGTAGACATGTGTGGGTGTGTTAGAACGAGCCGTTTTAGTTAGGCTTGGTTGACTCTTAACTTTTATTAAGAATATTTTTTTGGATTTGAGACTTTAGTCTTTGCAACTTTACACTCCAAAAAGCTTATTGCACCAAGAGCTTGTAACACTTCAAAGAGAAAGGAAACATTTAAATTGCATCATATGACCCCTTTAAAAATGCAAAATATTTAAAGTGTATCGAAGTATAGTCCGCAATAGCTCCACTTTAGCACAATCAGATTTACTTCAGTGTATCTTTAGTTGGACTTCAGCACTATTTCTGCACAATTAAAGTGCATTAAGCACAAAATTAGTTGTTCCAATTTAGCAGACTTTAAGTATACCAGTTTAGTTGTCAGACTCCGTTCCTGTTTTGTGTGTTTTTGCTCCCCATGTGTTTCGATCCCATATTTGGTCCTTTCCCGTTCCGTCCTTATCATTTGTTCAGTGTTTCCCCTTTAGTTTCTATTGATCCCAGATGTGTCTCGCATCCCCTCGTCATGTCATTGTATAATAAGTGTTCTTAGTTCGGCGTCCGGTATTGTTTGTCAACCTCCTCTGCTACGTGTGTTTTCCTGGTTCCCTTGGTGTTGTTAAAGTCTCCTTGTTGATGTACTCCACATCTCCTCGTTCCTCGCTCCACGCTCCCTCACAGTAGCGTTCGTGACAGAATACCGGACCAAACAAGATGACTGCGGCTGAAGACAGGCTTTGGTGTCTGCGGCAGGGTGGTCGGGAGTTGGAGAGGTATGTAGAGGAGGAGTTCCTAGAGCTCTCCAACCAGGTGAACTGGTTCGACGCTGCTCTCGGTGTCTGTTTTCGGCTGGGGCTGGATGATGACGTAATCGGCTGCGATCTTCCCACGTAGTTTTCCCCTGATCGAGTTGGTTAATCATGTCCTTTATTAAATGGAGTTAATCTCGAAGTAGAAAAGGTTCAGAGCGATCATCATCCAGTCCCTCCCGAAAATCACTGGGCCTCGCCAGCTCACCCCTCGCCAGGACCCTCCACATACCCGGCCAAATGTTCCGACCACCCATCTCCTCCCAGCACCGTCTCTGTCCTCAGCCCAGAAACGCCGGCCATTCTTCAATCAAGCCCGCATTCTCAAGCCAGCCGGCTGCGCCGATGTCAAGCCCACCGGCCGCGCCGTTCTCCCTTAACCAAAGGAGGAGGATGAGGAGAAAAAGACTGTTCTCCGCCCTCATCCCAGCACCAGAGCTCGCTCCGGTGTGGGCTCCGGCCCCAGAACTCGCTCTGGTGTGGGCTCCAGTTCCCGAGTTTGGCCCGCGGAGGGCTCCAGTCCCCAAGTTTAGCCCAGTGAGGGCTCCTGTTCCTGAGTTTAGCCCAGTGAGGGCTCCGGTCCCCGAGTTTAGCCAAGAGAGGATTCCAGTCCCCGAGTTTAGCCCAGAGAAAGTTCCAGTCCCTGAGTTTACCCCAGAGTGGTTTCGAGTTCCCAGTTTCGCCAGGAGAGGGCTCCAGCCCCCGAGTCTAGACAAAAGGGCTCCAGGTCTCCCGGTCCAGCAAGAGCGCCAGCCATGTCCCGGACCCAAGAAGGCCTCCTCCCCATGTCTTGCCTAAGAGGGCTCCAGTTCCCACGTCCTGCTCACGAGGGCCACAGTTCCCGATTCAGCCCAGGGAGGGCCACGTTCCAGGTTAGGCCTACGGATGGCCTCCAAGACTATATTCCTCCCCAAGATTTTTTTTTGGGTGGGGGGTAAGAGGGTCCATCCGTGTGTCCCAGGCTGAGTGCCGCCAGGCTCCCCCGAGCTCCTGTTTTTCCGCCATGGCGTCCTGAACTGTCTGATCCGCCATGGCCTCCTGAACTCCCTACTCCGCCATGGCTTCCTAGTCTGCCATTCTCCGCCATGGCTTCCAGACTCCCTGCTCCGCCATGGCTTTCATAGCTCCCGCTCGCCATGGACTCCTAACTCCCTACTCCTACTCCGCCATGGTCCCCTGAGCTCCGATGTATTTCCCCGTACCCAGTCTGCAACCTGCCTCGAGTGCGCCGTATTTCAACTCCTTCCGTTTTTGTGGGGGTTTTGTTCCCCATGTGTTGCTATTCCCATATTGGTCCTTCCGTTTCCTGTCCTTATCATCCGGTTCCAGGTGTTCCCTGTTTAGTTCTATTGATCCCAGTTGTGTCTCGTCATCCCCTCGTCATGTCATGTGTATATAAAGTGTTCCCTGTTCTTAATTCGGCGTCCGGTATTGTTTGTCAACCTCCTCTGCTACGTGTTTTTTCCTGGTTCCCTTTATGTTATTAAAGTCTCCTTGTTGATGTACTCCATGTCTCCTCGATCCGTGCTCCAGCCCTCACATTCGTTCGTGACATTAGTAATGTAAAAGTACATTGAGAGTATTTTTATAGTACATTATTTGTCATACTTGCATGAAATAAAATGTATTTAATGTACACTGTAATATCTTTATCTTTTACTAGGTAGGACATAAGAGTACAGATGCACATTTTTCTTCTGAGTTTATAAAAAAACCCGTCAGTATGATGGCTCTGTTCATTTATATCCCCGTTTTATTTGCAGGTCTTTGGATTTGTCAATAATCTTATTGGTTGTGAGGAGCAGGCCCGAATTTTCAAAGATGAAGTAAGTAATTAGCCTCGTTACAATTAAATTCTGTAATGGTACTTGCTGAAGAAAGCACATAAGTTTATTGTGCCAAATTAAATTTTAAATAGATTTCTGTTTAGGCAATGTTTTAGTATTATGTTTCTAAGCGTTTCTATATCTAAATGAGATAGAAGCGCAATCAATTTAACTTTGCACATTAATTTCTGGGAGGGTGATGCGTCTCAATAGAAAGCTGCAGGATCGGGTATTTGGTTTGAAAGTGTGTGTGTGTGTGTGTTGTATCGTGCATTGCTACACTATTGACAATAAATAACTTCAGTATATTGGTAGTGAGTTTTGCATGGGTACACACCACTAATATTGTCTTTAAAGAACTTTACATATAGTATTTCAAGTACGGTGGCCGGGAGGGGACATGTTCCGTTCACTTAATTTTGTCGTGGCCAGAGATGCTATGTTGAGGGAACGACATATTTTTCTTGTGGCCATGAGTTTAATGTGTAAACAAACCTGCGTGACCATAGCAACCTGTGATTATCAGAGATGGATAAAACATTTTTACATTAAACATTTCATTTAATATTTGTATATTATTAATATTACAATATTAACTTCTTAGGGCTATATTTCTATATGTATTGTTATATATGCTTTTCCCCCTTTCCATTCGTGTATCGCTTTACCTAATTAACGTTCTGTATAATTATGCTAGTATTTGCTAGCATTAATTTTGTAAATACTGCAAATGCCTGACAATTATGCCAATAAGTTTTTGACTTTATGATTGTATTTATGCCTGTGTGTGATGGTAAATGAGCGTGTTGTGTTTTCATTTCATTTCATTCCTCAACAAAACACTATAGTATTTATAAAATTTTTTAAAAAAACAAATTAAGGGATTCCCCTATAATTAGCTAACTTAGCATTCCCAGTCAAAAGGTATGGTCACATATCATTCACGTCCCTTGTTTTATATAGCACTTTTTTATCTCAGTGAGTCGGGATTGTGTCAAAGCCACTGTCAGCATTAATTTAGGAAAATAATTTTGTCAAGAATGGCCAAGTGCCAATATTAAACACATCACTTTTTCAGTTAAAGACAGTTCATCATTGAATTCAGTGATGTCATCATCCAGCTCAGTTCAGTTTAAACAGTATCTGTACAATCAAGTTGACGATATCGCTGGAAATTAATGTCCCCAAATAAGCAAGCCAGAGCACAGCGGCAAGAAACGCCCCAAAACTCCCATGGTGCAGAATGGAGAAAAAAAAATACTGTAGAACCCCACTGCTGCAGTCGGTGGGCAGTTCTCCTCGGGCCAGACGAAACCAGCAGTTCAATTCCAGCAATGTCACATTAGGCAGAAGACTCAACTGCTCTTGTGGTCTTGTCCCGGTGGACTGGGATCTCTCTCTGGGCCCATCTAGTTGTCCTGGCCCGCTGACATTCAGGTCTGTAGAATCCTCTCATGCTCGATCCAACATCTGGGCTGCTACCGACGGGATCCGTGCGACTACGTTGACCTCGAATAAGAAAAATCCAGACTAATTTGCGTAGATGTCATTCTTCTAACGATGGAGCAAGACATCGGGTGTTATGGGAAGTGTTCCCGGTTCCGGTTGACGTAATTAATGCAGCCTAACAATCATTTAATGGATTTGATTTATAGAAATGTGATAGTGTGTTATGTTTTTGCCAGGTTAAAGAGATGGGTCTTTATTCTAGATTTAAACTGACAGAGTGTGTATGTCTCCTGAACAATGTTAGGTAGGTTATTTTAGAGTTTGGGCGCTAAATAGGAAAATGATCTTCCGCCCGCAGTTTATTTTGATATTTTAGGTATTATCAAATTGCCCGAGTTTTGAGTATGCAGCGGACGTGGAGGACTATAATGCAATAAGAGCTCATTCAAATATTGAGGTGCTAAACCATTCAGGGCTTTATGAGTAATAAGCAATTTTTTAAAATCTATACGATGTTTAATAGATGTGCAGTGTTGACAGAACTGGGCTAATGTGGTCATACTTCCTGGTTCTAGTAAAACCTCTTGCTGCTGCATTTTGGACCAGCTGGAGATTGTTTATTAAACGTGCAGAACAACCACCCAATAAAACATTACAATAATCAAACCTTGATGTCATGAACGCATGAATTAACATTTCTAAATTTGACATTCAGAGCATAGGTCGTAATTTAGATATAATTTTAAGATGGAAAAATGCAGTTTTACAAATACTAGAAAAGTGGCTTTCAAAGGAAAGATCGCTATCAAATAGCACACCTAGTTTCCTAACCGATGACGAAGAATTGACAGAGCAGCCAACAAATGTTAGTCAGTGTTCTAGGTTATTACATGCGGAGTTTTTAGGTCCTATAATTAACACCTCTTGTGTTTTTCAGAATTTAGCAGTAAGAAGTTTTTTATATCGACTATGCATTCTGTTAGTTTTTCTAATTGGTATGTTTAGCCGGGCCACAAATAAATATAGAGCTGAGGATCATCAGCATAACAGTGAAAGCTAACACCGTGTTCCCTGATGATATCTCCCAGGGGTAACACGTAAAGCGTGAAAAGTAACGGCCCTAATACTGAGCCTTGAGGTACTCCATACCACACTTGTGATCAATGTGATACCTCTTCATTCACTGCTACGAACTGATGGCGGTCAGATAAGTACAATTTGAACCATGCTAATACACTTCCATTTATGCCAACAAAGTTTTCTAGTCTATGGAAGAGAATGTTGTGGTCAATAGTGTCTAATGCAGCGCTAAGATCCAGTTGCACTAATAGAGAGATACAACTACAATCTTTTGATAAGAGCAGGTCATTTGTAACTCCAATTAGAGCAGTCTCAGTACTATGATACGGTCTAAATCCTGACTGGAAATCCTCACAGATACCATTTTTCTCTAAGAAGGAATATAATTGTGAGAATACTACACATTTTCTAGTATCTTTGACAGAAAAGGAAGATTTGAGATCGGTCTGTAATTACTAGATTCTTTGGTCAAGTTGAGTTTTTTTTGATGAGAGGCTTAATAACAGCCAGTTTGAAGGTTTTTGGGACATATCCTAATGATAATTGTGAATTAATAATATTCAGAATAGGATCTATGACTTCTGGAAGCACGTCTTTTACGAGCTTAGATGGAATAGGGTCTAACATACATGTTGTTGCTTTAGATGATTTAACAAGTTTAGCAAATTCGTCTCCTATCGTGAGAATGAATGGAACTGTTCCTCAGGGGATCATAGGGCACGGTCCTGATAGCGATACGTAGCTAACGGCTGGCAGCATTACAATTTTTTATCTCTAATAGTATCGCTCTTGAATCAAAGTAGTTCATAAAGTCCTTTACTGCTAGGTGCGGTTGGAATTCCAACACGGTTGCTTTATTTTTTCAATGAGTTTAGCCACTGGATGAATAACACCTGGGTTGTTTGTTTTCTTCTAAAAGAGACGAAAAGTAAGCAGATCTAGCAGTTTTTAATTATTTTCTGTAGGATAGAGTACTTTCCCGCCAAGCAATACGAAATACCTCTAGTTTTGTTTTCCTCCAGGTGCGCTCCATTTTCTGAGCTGCTCTCTTTAGGTGCGAGTGTGCTCATTATACCACGGTGTCAGACTGTTTTTCCTTAATCTTCCTTAAGCGTAAAAGATCAACCGTATCTAAAACGCAAATAAAGAAAGAATCTATAGTTTCTGTTACATCATCAAGATTTTCTGAGCTATTGGATATGCTGAGAAATTGAGACAAATAGGGAAGATTATTTACAAAGCAGTCTTTAGTGGTAGAAGTGATGGTTCTACCATACATGTAACGGAGTATAATTTACAGTTTTAGCTATATGAAGTTTACACAAGACTAGATAATGATCTGAGAATCAAAGCTTTATTGGCATGTCGAGCATCTACAGTAGGCTAATATTTACAAAAGTATTCAGAACATTAAGTAAAGAGATCGAAATAAGGGGAAAAACGACTATAAAAATATACCAATAAATATAGTATCAGTATAATATACAAATATTACAGGGAAAAGACGATCAAGCAGTACTGAACGTACAAGACTTGTGGGATGGATAACATTTTTTTCTTGTTGGCCTATTTTATTTTATGTATTTTATTCATGATAAACTTCATTCGAATGCAGTCTACATCGTGCGCAAGTCTGGTAGCCCCATGCATCTTATGTAATAATTGCTAAAATATAATAATTTCTTAATTCAAAATAAAATATTAATAAATCCATCTCTGATAATACCGGGTTGTGATGGTCACTCAGGTTTGTTTACGCATTAAACTGGAAAAATGCATGTCGTTTGCTCAACATAGCACCTCGAGGTCATGACATAATATCACGATCCCACGAGTTCATCTGTTGTGGCCACGACGAAATTAAGTGAAGCGAACCTCTCCCCTCCTGGATGAATGAATTAATTTAGAGTTAAAACAGGCATTTTGAGTGGTCTTGTGATACATTTCGTTTCTTGTTAGAGCAGTGAAGGCTGAACACATCTTGTGTAGCTCATCGATGCTTTTCTCTGCAGATGATTGATGGAGAGGCGTTCCTCCTTCTGAATCAAAATGATATTGTGAAGATCATGAATATCAAGCTAGGACCAGCGCTGAAGATTCACAACGCCATCTTAATGTTCAAGAGCACAGATGAAGTCCTGAAGTGAGCAGCTCATCCTCAGACTCCTCAATCAGAATCCGACATCTATCACGTGTTTGCTGTTTAACGTCTGAACCCACCAGAGAGAGAGAGAGATCCAGGACGGACCATAAGTGACAAAGCAGCCCAGCTGAGCTTTGACAGTGCTTTACTTCAAAAGCGAAACGACACGTTCTGATAAAGAACAACTTGATCTGGACCCACCTTTTACAGTGTTTTCTGTATCTGGAGTGCTAACTGAAATCTACATTAGTCCTCAGTCCTCAGTATGTTGTGTGGAAATCGGTGCGCAGAAATATCAGGGCAGATTTCAGTCGATTGGTGCTACTGGACCCTTTATTCGATCCCTGATGATGCACTTTACATGAGGAGTCCATTGTTTGGGGACCATTACCAATATTTGCCCTCAGTAACAATGTGCTCCTGACATTCAAAGAGATTCTAGTTTAAAAGCATGAGCTATTTTACCGAGATATCAGTGTTGGTATTTTTCATCTGTATGAATGAGGGGTGAATAGCAGGAACCAAGGTCAGGTTTTTAGGTCATCTATGTTTCTCTCTCTGATGGGAAAATTTTAATAATGTACAGTTGAGTAACTGTGTCGTTCAGTTCATCAACATGAATAAATGTTTAATTCAAGCACTGTGTTGTTCAGTGGAGTCTGACAGTCCCCTGAATATGTGAACTTGTTGAGGAGAGCTGTGCTATTTCCAAGCCACTAGATTCACAATTTTCATCTGGCAGGCGATAAAACGGGCATAAAATGCAATAAATGTATACTAAGATAGCAACAACATAGCAGTGCCCTGGAAACCACACTTTTTTTAGCAAACCATATGATCGCAAGTTGCGTCATTTCCAAAATTTCTATGTTTTCTGAAAGCATAGTTAAGATTAACGAAGGATTCGCTGTTGGTCAGTGTGGTTACAAGCAGAGCTGAGGAGTAATCATAGACTGTATAAAAACATGGACGTAGTGTCCGTGATGTCAACCGTAGGTTTCTGCTGAGCAGTTTTGAAGCCAGTCGATGAATTACAGTTTTAGTCACTTCCGTGTTGGCTTCACGAGAGAGAGCGGGAGGTTGCCGCTTGGGAGTAACTGGTTACATGTAATACAAATTTAGTACTTGTAATCTGATTAAATTACGTTTTCAAATACTCGTAATCAGACTACAGGTACTTATGGATTACATGATTACATATTATTTACACAATAGCAATCATTTACTCCCATTTATTCCTCTTTTAAATGTTCCTTTCTTAAATAGCCTAGCGCTTATATACACTCCGAAAGTCTGTCAGTTTTGTGGACGTTCATTTCCGGTTTGAGAACATTGCATCACTACTGAAAAACACCTTCATTTATATTTGAATTATCTCTCAGTCGGTTACTTTACCATGTATTCCTTTTGTTGGTCTTTCAAACGCATTAAAATGCACAAAATCACCAATTCTTTCTTTCACCTAATATATGAAGTACCCTTGAGATTTTAAAATAAATATTTTAATAATAAGTAATTAACAAGTATCACATTTGCATGTTACAGTTCTCTGACGTTGGGTAATGGTCACATGACATGCCGGTAAACATATAAAATATTTTTATTATAACCGTTTTTATGGTTTCATTAATTATTAGCTTTTAATTGAACTCACAATCCCCCTGCAGTTCCTTCACGAGCCCTAGTTTTGAAAACATTGACATAATATAATGTAATGCACTTCATGTTGTTGATAAAAACAAATGGCATATATTTTCTTACTCTTTGTATCTTTATATCAATATGATACAAGATTATCCTGCCAAAATCAAAGTGATAAACGAGTTAGGTCAAAAGTAATCTAAAAGTATTCTGATTATATTACCTGAAATGTGTAATGTAATGGATTACGTTACTAACTACAATTTTTGTCATGTAATTTGGAGTCAGTAATGGACTACAATTAGTAAGTAATCTAACCCAGCTGTGGTTACAAGTATAGTTTCCTGGTAGTATACAGTGCTGGGTAGTAACTGATTACATGTAATCTGGATTACATAATTAGATTACAAAATGTAGTACTTGTAATTAGATTATATTCAGATAACAGTTACTTTTTGTTGTGGATTATACGATTATAAATGATTCATCCAATGGCAATAAATTATTGATTCTCCCTAATCCTTCTACAATATGACCATGTAAATCCATGCTTGTGAATTTACATGAAGTTATTAAACACTGCCGATGTATAATTGACAAAAATATTTAAAACCTGGAAGACCATGTCTTTTTCTTGAATATACATGTTTATTCATGTTTGTTTGATTCCCAAACTATTTTGTAAGTCAGATATTTACTTGAAGTCCCTGAGATTTAAAGTTAATATTTCCACCATTTAATAACACATTTGCATGTTCACAGTTCTCTGAAGTCAGTTAATTGTCACACTGACATCAAGGTAAAAGAAAAAATGTAATTTATTCATTTTAATTTGATATTTTTATGATTTAATTAATACATTTTCATCAAAATAAACCCCCTTCAGTTCTTTCATTTACCCCAGTTTGGGAAACCCTGAAGTAATGTAATGTTTAGTGCATGTACTGATGTGGATAAAGAATGGAAAACATTTAATATCTCTTTTATTTTTACTATTATTTTTACAACAATAACCCATTAAAATCTATAAGCAAGTTATGTCAAAAGTAATCTAAAAGTAATCCCAAAGTAGTCAGAATACATTACTTAAATGAGTAATCTAGATTACATTACTGACTACTGTTATCATCATAGTTTGTAATCAGTAACAGACTGCAGTTTGTAAATAATCTTCCCAGCACTGTTATATATTAGTATTTACTATAGTGTGTATAACGCTGAGTTTGAAGTGCGGTGGAATCAGACATCTTAAAATAGTGAAGTTTTAAATAGCAAAGGTTTAAATACAAATACAATTTGGCCAATTTATGAGCATTT
This sequence comes from Sinocyclocheilus anophthalmus, assembly GCA_018155175.1. Classification (NCBI taxonomy): domain Eukaryota; kingdom Metazoa; phylum Chordata; class Actinopteri; order Cypriniformes; family Cyprinidae; genus Sinocyclocheilus; species Sinocyclocheilus anophthalmus. The sequence continues at coordinate 83,288 of JADLZN010006425.1, read as the reverse complement.
CTAACTTCTGAGGGCACATAAAATGGACTCAAAAATCAGTTATCATGTACAGACACTTTATCTAAATGAGGGAATGCAACAGACTTCTGAAGTTTATATACAGCTAATAAATACTGACCCAAATCCACACCCAGCTCTGCATCTCCAAAATAAAATGAAAGATTATTTAGACCTGCTTTATTTATGTACCATTTTTACAAAGAACAATGTCCCCAGATGGAAGTTTTGTCAGATTTAACTCATTTCTGGGGACACTTTTGTCTCCAATGCATAGTGAAATATTCACACACACAATCTTACACACACCACACACGTGCGCACACACACTCACACACACACACACACACTCACTCACTCTCACACACTCACACACTCACACACAAACAAACACACACAAACCCCACCCACCCCTCCACAACTCACACACACACACACACACACACAAACACACACACACACCACTCACCAAGACACACACACACTCACACAAACACACACACACACACACAAAAAAAAAACACACACACACACACACCCACACACATACACACACACACACACACCCACTCACCAACACACACACACTCACACAAACACACACACACCCACCACTTAAACACACACTCACACAAAAACACACTCACACAAACACTCACACACAAACTCCCACACACACACACACACACCCACACTCACACACACACACACACACACACACACACCCACACACACACACACCACACACTCACACAAACTCTCTCACACAAACACACACACACACACACACACACCATCACACACACACACACACACAAACAACCTCACACACACACAAACACACACCACAACACACACACACACACACACACTCACACACACACACACACAATACACAAACACACACACACACACACACACCACACTCACACACACACACCACCACAAACACAAACAAACACACCACCCCGACACTCAAACTAACACACACACACACACACAAACTCCACACACACACACACCACAACCAACACACACACACACTCACACAACATTCACACACACAAACTCTCTCACAAACACACACACACAACACAAACACACACAAACACTTCCCCCCACAAACTCACACTACACAAAAACTCACAACCACACTCCAATACACCCAAACTCCACACACACACACACCCACAACCACACACCAAACCAACACTACAGTGCGTCTCTCTGGCTCTCATATCTCCGCTGCACACATGGGTTGATCATTCACCCGGGCCTTCAGCCGAGGCAGCTGCATAACCAGACGTCTCTGAGACACGCGCAGAAAATGATGCACTTCAACAGCACTTTATCAGCAAAACGTCATCAACTCTACATTTAACCCCGACTCCAAACAGACGGTGAGTTGTTTTTTCAGACAACCTGAAATGCAGCTTTTGCCTGCATCTGTTATGACATCATGTTTACACTCTTTTCGTTTGTTTTATTTTTATTTGATCAGAAACTATAGAATACAAACTGCTTGTCACTGTATACACTAATCTACTTCCAACTACTATATTATATAAGCTTTTATTAATTAATTATTTGGTAACATCCTTGTTACACGTTACATGTACTTACTATTATAATAACAATAAATGATGCATAATTACATGCAAGTAATCCTAACCCTAACCATACAGTAACTGCATGTAGTTAATTAATATTACTCAGTAATTCATGGATAATTACACTGCAACAAGTACACCTTCAAAAAATAAAGTGTAACCATTTATTTATTTAGATTCATAATGAACTCGTCCGATGGTGTTTATTAAGATGAATAAAAACATAAGGATAATAATTATCACGATACCGTGATCCTCCACTGTGTCTAGCAAACAAACAGCACATTTAAGTCGAACCTCACACAGCAGACATAACCTTTAGGAACAAAGTGTTTATTTGTAGTCCTAATTTGCAGGAGGACTGCAAAGCTGTATTTACCGTGTACACTTGTTCAAACGTCCTTCATGGGTCTGTTGTGTCACAAAAACCTGAAGATCCAGTTTGTGAGCGGCCGAGCAGCATAAGAGCTCAGGACACTTCAGATCCTCACAGATCTGACTCGCAGCTGCTGAGGAACACAGGATGGCTCATTATAATCCAGTAAGAACTTTCATTCTTCACGGTTACGTTGTAGATTAGCCAGGCTTTGCTGGGATGTATATGTTGAATATATTTCACTGTCCTCTTCAGTCCTTATCATCTCCATCAGACGAGGTCAATCTGGGTGTGTCGGTCAATCCTCAGTAAGATCACACTTTTATTAGTCATTTGTCAGAAGAATCCTGTAAACCTTTTTCATATGGAACACGATGGATTTATGTTCATAGATAGTGATTGTGGTGCAGTGGCTATTACTGTATATATTATAAGAACTAGGGCTAGGCTGTTCATTTGTGTTGTCTTGTGTGCTTCAGTGCCAAACCCACTGACTTTGACTTTCTGGCTGTGATTGGTAAAGGAACATTTGGGAAGGTGAGGCGCGTCTGATGCTGTGTCCCGTATGACTTCACCAATCATTAACGCTGAAAGAAATGTTTGGGGTTGTTTTAAAGGCATAAGTGACCTACACGAGAAAAGAAAATACAGAAATGCTGTTTTATCCAAAACAATTTGTGAGATATCATGTCGATTGCAGGTGCTCTTAGCAAAACTGAAAGCTGATGGAAACTTCTATGCCGTGAAAGTTTTGCAAAAGAAAGTTATATTGAAGAAAAAAGAGGTTGGTGTTTATTTATCTATTTTACGTGCAACCAGCTTGTTTTTCCATACAGTGTTTCATATGAAAGATCCAAACAGCTCATTGCTCTGATAGTGATAGAATCTAATCTAACTCTGTCCTTTGGAATGTAATTGCTGAACACGATCCCAGTGTGTAATACACAAGCAGTGTGCAAACTGCTTGCAGAGTTTCATTGTTTTAGCCCTGAAAAGCTCCTCTTGAAACTCTAGCATTGTCGCTTGTCTTTTGCTCAGTCCTGGATGGTGCCGGCTCATATCTGTATTCTCTTGTTCACCTCCGTCAATGCTGCGTTTGTGTGCAACAGCAAAAGAATATAATGGCAGAGAGGAACGTGCTGCTCAAGAGTCTGAAACACCCTTTTCTGGTCGGGCTGCACTACTCCTTTCAGACCACGGAGAAGCTGTATTTTGTCCTGGATTACGTCAACGGTGGAGAGGTATGGCAAGAGAGCATCACTGATGAATACAACAAGCATTTCAGAAAAAGTCCAATTGTTTCAAAAACCATTGCATCCGAGAAACTGAGTTAAGCTGCATACAAATGTGACAGATTATCAGAAAACAAACAACAAAAATGCAGTATGCACTATGCAGTAGTTCTGTCTGTCTGTCTGTTGCTGCCTGGCCAATCAAAATGCAGGCAGATGAGCATGGGTTGAAGTGGACTAATGATTGGAGAGACCAGAGAGAAGTCACAGTAAGAAAAAAACATGCGTTTATAGATAGGGTGACTTCGATTTCATGCTGACTTAAAAAAAAATGAGTGTATATATTTATTTATTATGCATTTATATATTTACATTGCATTGATGAAAAGTGACAGTAAATACATTTGTTCAAATAAATGCTTTTCTTTTGCACTTTTGAGTTATTAAAGAATCCTTTAAGTAAATCAGCAAATTAGAATGATTTCTGAAGGATCATGTGACACTGAGCAATGATGCTAAATATACTGCTTTACGTTACATAAATAATTTACATTTAAAAAATGCTAAAAAAGGCCATATTGTAGAAGTATTTCACAACATTGCTGTTTTACTGTATTTTTGAGCAAATAAATGCAGTCTTGGTGAGCAGAAGCGGCTACTTTAAAAACAATAAAAATTCTTACAGATCCCAAACTTTTATAACGTATCAAGTACATAAGACTTCATAATAATATATAACTCAGACTGAAGCACTGTTTCACAAGATTGACTGCATCGGATTAATACGAAAGTGTTTTTGGTTAGAAATGACAAACAGCCACCATTCGGGGTTAAAGACAGGCAGGATTGTGACGAGGGACAGCACTATTAATAACCATACTTCTGCTTATACATTTATGTTGAAATATCCTTATGTTTACAGACATAAACTCAGTTTAAGTACTATATCAGCTCACACAAGATAAACCGTTTTAAACAGATTTCTGTTTTACATTTTACATGCTGGAAACAAGCAGCACAATCAATCGAATGTGTTAAAAACAGGTCTGAGTGCTCCTTTTCCTTCCCCCTGCAGTTATTTTATCACCTGCAGAGAGAGCGGTGTTTCTCAGAGGCACGAGCTCGCTTCTACACGGCGGAGGTGGCCAGTGCCATCGGATACCTTCACTCTCTCAATATAGTGTACAGGTCAGTAACAATGCTTTCCTCTCATATCTCAGCTGGCCTGATCTCACTTCCATGTCTTCATGTTCCCATCTAGAGATCTCAAGCCAGAAAACATTATATTAGACCACCAGGTAAACAGCTATTTAGGACAAGTGCATGCAATAGTACTAATAAATGCATTGTGATAGTGCATAAGTTTGTTTCTGATCTCTTTCAGGGTCATGTGGTGTTAACAGATTTTGGCTTGTGTAAAGAAGGCATAGAACCAGAAGGAACCACCTCAACCTTCTGCGGCACTCCAGAGGTACGAGTCAAATTGACTTTTTACAATACACATTGTTTCAAAGCAGCTTTACAGAAAATCATAATGTTAATGTTTATAATATTCTTATATCTTCGTTGCTTACAGTTGCATTTAGCAGATTAAAGGTGGATGATAGTATAGTTCATATTTTGCGACAACACAAGCAATCCAGCACCTTTATGAATATTTATGCATTTGGCAGAATCTTTGATCATAAGTGACTTTGCATTCAAGATGCACATTTGATTAGTTTTTGCTATCTATGGGAATTGAACCTATGACTTTGGCATTCTTGTGCTATGCTCTATTGTTTGAACTACAGGAAAATATATGTGAATGAAGATGAACCTGCTTACAGTATACATATAACTTCATATAAAAGTCCGGACAATAATATATAGTTACATTTTGCAACAAAAACAACATTTTAAAAGTTGAGATTTTTAATATAGTATATCTCTTCACGTTATTGTAATGTATAACCTGATCCAACTAATCAAGTCCTTCAGGCTTATTTAAAAACGACATGGTATGTGTGTTGGAGCAGGGTTGGAACTAAACTCTGCAGGGCTCCGGCCCTTCAGGAACTGAGTTTGACCCCCCTGCTCTAGAGCATCGCTTTTGAAGAGTAATTAGTTGATGAAGTTGTTTTAGAGTTAACCACTGTTATTAAGAACATCGTAATTTTTAAAGCGGATGTCATAACAAATGTCAGAAGACCGGGAAGATTTTAATACGAGTGGTTCATTCATAAATTCGTAAGATCGGAAGATGGAACACAAAAAGGGGCGGAGCGACATAAGGTCTATACTAGTGTACTGTGTGTATGTGGATAAAGCTGGACATACTTTTATATTCAACTTTATATAAAGAGCTGGACCATAATATAGCTACATTTTTGTGACGATATAAACAATTACGCAGCTATAAATAAATGAATAAATAAATATGCAAATATATATACTGTATACTGTATGTATATACGTATATATGTATATATAATATATATATATATATAGGGATGGACACGATTTACGGTTTGACGATAAATCATGATAAATTAAAACCGTATCCGATTACCGTGATTTGAACAACTTGCGATAAATAAATAACTATCCAGCATAAAGCAATTTTAAATAACAGTCTTAGGTTTTGGGTTTGAGGGGGGTTAAAGTAGCCCCCAAAGTAGGCCTAGCGCAATGACCATATCCCAAATATCACAACACAAATTTCCATACCTAAAATACATATTTTACAGTCACCATTATGCAGATGATCCTAAACACAGCTAAAAGGCTTCCTACAAGTGGTCATACTTCACAAAACTTCACCACAGTTTTATCATAGGTAGAATGCAAAATGTTTTAATACAGGCATTTCAGTCAAATGTAATTTATGCAACATTTCAAACCTTTAACCCACTGGGGAAAAATGAGAAAATGAACCGCCAGCAACAGTTTAAAATCAGCCCATGTCGTGCAAAAAAAAAAAAAAAAAAATGCGGCTTTGGCAACCCTGCATCCAACACGAGCTGCATCCAAAGTGATTTAAATACTCCACATATTGATAGTGGTTCCCTGACTCGCGAAAATTATATTCAATATATTTATTCGTTTGCGTGAGCAGGCTGTTCAGAAATTCAGCGGGAGAGGGATTAAGAAAACAGGGCTTTAATACAAAAATGCACACAATGAATGGCGACTGTAGAAAGCAAAAGCCGAATCCCGGACATTTTGGTCGATTTTGAAATCCCGGCCGGACACATTTTTTAGGTCCAAAAAGAGGACATATCCAGGGAAAAGAGGACGTATGGTCACCCTAATCTATAAAGATGATTAATGCATGCGCTTGGTCACCAGGTTCGGGAAAAAAGCTGTAATTCTGCTGCTCCATAAGCGCCACCTGCTGTCAGAGAGTGGGTTTACAGAGACTTACAGTGCAGTTTCTGTCTGGCCAAAAATGGACCGAATTAGCATGCCCTGCTGTACTTTTTGACCTGATGATGAAAAAATATTTAGTGATTTACACATTAAACAATTCGGATAAAGGTTATCTAGAATTATTAGGAGCAATAAAATGAATTATAATTATGTATTTAATCAGTATCATTAAACTTTAACCCTTTTCTTTATTTAAAGGGCTGAGAGTTTGTTATAGTTAACTGTTATAACTGTTCTAGTTTTAGTGTTTACGCAACAAAAAGTAATTTAATTCATTGTTTGTTGATTTTAAATACAAAACTTGTTGAAACGATTTATGTGTCAGTACTTTTTGCAGATTTACAGCACATTTTAACAATACCGTGATAATACTGAAAACCGCAAGAAATTTGCATCCTGTTGACATCCTACTATGTATTATATATATATATATATATTAATATATCAATAATATTAGGCTGTCAAATGATAATCGCATCCAAAATAAAAGTTTTTGTTTACAACATATGTATGTGTAGGGTGTCTATGTACTTAGGTAATATAAATACACACACTACATATGAAAATGTTTATATTCATATATTAAATATATGTAGTATAAAAACTACTAGAATTATGTGAATATATAGGAAATCCATCTAAATGATTTTCAAAATATTGACTGTATGAGTGTGTATTCGATCTACATAATAAAGATACACAGTACACAACATATATTGTGTAGACAAAAACTTTTTATTTTGGATGCGGCTAATCGGGATTAATAGTGTGACAGTCACTAATAGATATATTATATATATACTATATTGATTTTCTGGGAGGGTACGTATACTGCAGGCAAAGAATACCAATGTTCAACTGTTAATATATCACTGAAGAACTAAAATAAAACTATTAGAGGAAGACGGCATATGTTTTTGTGCAAGTGACATATATTATAGTTTACATTTTTCAATAATATAAACAAATTACAGCAGTTGAGATTTGTTATATAGTACATACTGTTTAATGTGAGTGTATTTTATGTATCTGGGTTGACAAAGTCATGTGATTTTCTCTCACTCTTAGTATCTGGCCCCTGAGATCCTACGGAAAGAGCCGTATGACCGCACTGTGGACTGGTGGTGTCTCGGAGCTGTGCTCCATGAGATGCTTTACAGCTTAGTATGTTCACACATTCACTGGATATATTTTAATCTTCTTGGCCCAAACTTAATGGAACATAATCACATTTAATTTGGGATGACTGTGGCACACAGCCTCCGTTCTACAGCCGGGACGTGTCTGAGATGTACGACGCGATCCTGCATAAACCTCTGCAGCTGGCGCCGGGGAAGTCGGAGGCCTCACGTCACCTGCTCTACGGACTCCTGCAGAAAGACCAGTGTCGCCGGATAGGAGCCATTGCTGATTTTGTGAGTGACCCTCTGGAGGTCTTTGTCATTGTGAAACCAGGCGTCGGCGTCACTGTTAATGTGTCAACTGTTCTGGTTTTGCAGTTGGAGATTAAAAATCATGTGTTCTTTGCCCCCATTAACTGGGATGACCTCTACCACAAGCGAATCACTCCTCCATATAACCCAAATGTGGTAGGTACTACAAACTCCCTTGGTGATCAGTGTTTGGGGTAATGCATTACAAATAATGTGAGTTATGTAATCAGATTGCTTTTTTAAAGTAACTAGTAAAGTAACGCATTACTTTTTAATTTAGAAGGAAATATCTGAGTTACTTTCACATAAGTAATGCCTGTTACTTTGTTTCCCATGTCTTGAGTGACAGCTCCTATGTTGCCATGGTGACAGAAATCAGGAGAAAGTGCCGAGCGTTGTGATGTTACTGTAGATCTAGACTAAATATGAACCTTGTATTTAGCTCATTGTAACCTGCCACCAAAACAGATCAGATATCCTCAAATGACATAAGACAGTGCAATGCAAACTCAGAATATCATACAAACGTGCAATACTCAAATCTTAAATAAGACAAATATCATTTATGTATTTAATCACATTTTAATAACCAATGTCTTTGCTATGAACATCAGCGGAACCATAGGTCAACCAACTAAGCAAAAATCACCACATTTGTGTTTCATTTTTGTAATTGCTGAATAGTGTTGAACTTTCTTCTCCTGCATCATATTCTTCATGCCATGTGTTTGAGCGGCGCCCTCTACTGTACATTTCCTTCAGCCTGAGGCGGATTCATGTCACTTTTGGTGTGAAAGGGCTTTTACATTTGTAAAAGAAGAAGGTTTCATATTAAAAAATAAACAAGCAAGCCCTGCCAAGTTTTAAAAAGTAACTCAAAAGTAACGTAACGCAATACTTTCCATAAAAAGTAACTAAGTAACAGTTACACAGTTAGTTACTTTTTTAGGGAGTAACGCAATATTGTTATGCATTACTTTTAAAAGTAACTTTCCCCAACACTGTTGGTGATTATTAGGAAGCAAATACAGATTATTACTGTATGCACCTCTTTACTGCATGCACACATTCATTTCTGCTCCATCTGACAGTGTTAGACTGAAAGCGATGTGTGTAATAAGAGTTCTGCCGTGCTTCTCCAGAGAGGCCCAGCAGACCTTCAGCACATTGACCCAGAGTTCACCAGAGAGATGGTGCCCAACTCTGTGGGCCGCACTCCAGATCTCACCCCCAGCCTGGCCACCAGCAGCTCCAACGCCTTCAACGGCTTCTCATACATCTCTGGAGAAGACGGCTTCCTCTGAGGCGCCGGCCGATGAAGGCTTCTCTCACCGTCAGGTCACTGAGCGCTGGAAAAACACTGGACTGCAGTGAGGGCAAACGCACCTGTCGGATGACGGGTTTTAAGATGTTGTGCTCATTTTGCATTCATCATAAGATATCTCATCAGTATGCACTCATGTTCGCTGTGTAAGACTAAAGGACATTGCGGGAGATGGATTTACTGATTGCACCACTTGCAAAGCAGCTATAGTAGCAACATCTGTAAAAGTCTAGATTTCTGCTCTTGCTCGTCTTTTGGGGATCGTGGATCTGCGTGCCTTACTCTTGGCCACATCCTCATCTAACGTTCTTCATCTGATTACTGAAAAGCATGGAAAATTACACCTTTGCTTTGAAACGTTTTGTGCAAAACGCTCTGTAAGAGCATTTCTTCTGTTATTAAAAATGACAAAATAAAATCTATTTTATGTAAGATCCGTAAATATGAAGTTAATCTGACTGTGCTTTATGAAATCATGTATTAATGCTCAGAAAGTCTTCAGATATGTGAAAAACCATTGATAAATGTATATCTGTATATGTACAGATATACTGCTCATAATGTTACATGTTTTTGTTTAAGGTGTTGTAAAATCGTGCTAAAGTTTCCCTTAATCTGTGTGATATGTCAGAATTCACCTCGGAAAAAAATGTGCTGAGATTTCACTTCATTTTCCTCTGATGTGGCGCTTTTTGTTTCCATATGACAAAGCAGCAATGAATTCATGCAAAACATTACATTCACACACTGCTCATTCATTATGACTTCACCAGTAAGCAGAGCATCTCCATCTGTTTTAATAGTAACATTTATAACATTAATGTTAACTTCACATTAAATAAACATCAAAAACGAACCATTTCATGATTTTATAATGCACCATTCACAAGACATGTAAAATCCCATGTTGACTTTATGATTACTAGAAATTGTTTTTAGATCAATTATAATTAGTTTTGCCCCTGAAGCAAAAGGTTAAACTTGCTCATTTTAGTCTCATCAGGTGACTGCAGATAAGCTCATTTGGTGACAAAAAAGGAAAAGAAAAAATCAGCACATTCTAGAGTAGAATTAAATTCACATGGCATTTTAAAACTCGTGTTCAAATGAGTTAAATTTGCACAGAGCTTTTAGAGCTTCTTTGTATATCACATTGAGCACTGGCCCGTATGAGGTCAAATGCACGTTATGAGGACATTATGAGTGTTTTAGGAATAGACTCACTCTGGTCATTTATGGCCTACAGTTTTGGAGCTCAAAGACTGTGTGTATATTGTTCCAAATGTAATCTAAAAATGGACCACACTGACTTTCCAGGCATTTTCTGTAGAGTTGGTGTACTATGTGGGAGGTGTCTTTGTCTCTCTGGATAGAGTCCTGAACACACTGGCGTAAATTCACTCTGGCTGATTGTAGAAATTCTCTATTTGCAATCAGCAAAGATCAGTTTATGCAAGTGTGTGCTTTCTGCACTGTACACTAACTCTGGAAAAGGTCTGGAAAATTTCTGAGATAATGTAGATTTGTTAAAGTTTCTCCTTGTTTTCAGGCATTTAAAAATTATTTTAGAATTCTATTTAAATCACTAAAACAATTAAAAACGAGTGCATTGAAACTCTCCAACCTACTATTTGTCTTATAATTTGCTTTACATGTTTTGGTTTTCTTTTCTTTTAATTCATTTATTTTGTTGTTGTTGTTCTTGTGTTTATGATATGCTGCTTGGATTTATTTCTGGTGTGTTTAATAACTGAAAGATGACAATGCCTGTTTGTTATTTGAAAGGTTTAATAAAGCTAAGAACACATTTGACTTAAATTATATAAATGTATATAATTTTACATGCAGTTATAGAATAGTACACGCACACACACACACACACACACACACCCACACACACACACACACACACACACAGACACACACTCACACACACAGAAAGACAAACACACACCCACACACACACACACACACTCACACACTCACACAGTCTCTCTCACACACACACACACAAGCACACACTCACACACACAGGTTTGTTTTGTGAAAAGTGGGGGACATCACATAGGCGTAATGGTTTTATACTGTACAAACCGTATATTCTATCACCCTACACCAACCCTACCCCTAAACCTACACCTCACAGGAGACTTTGTGCTATTCAGATTTTCAATACACTCCATTCTATGTGATTTATAAGCATTTTGAAAAGTGGGGACATGGGGTAATCTCCTGAAAAGTCACCTTCTCCTTGTATACCTATGTTATACTTTGTACTTATACAAATTTAGTCCTCATTTGTCACAAAAACGCGCAAACACACACACACACACACAACACGACACTCTCTCACTCACTCCACTCACAACACACACCACACACAACAGACAGCACAGAACACACACAGAACACACCCTCACCACACACATTGGGGACAAGACAAACACAGACAAATACTTAAAAAAACACACACACACACACACACAGAACAGGACACAGACACTCACAAACACCAACACACACGCACACTCACTCCACTCACTCACCTCACTCACTCACTCACAAACAACCACACAACCACAACACACACACCACCACACACGACAGACAGACGACCACACAGACACACACTCCACTACACACACACAACACACCACACACACCACCCACACCACTAGGACAGCACACACAAGACACACACTCAAATTACACAACACACAACACAAGACGACATCACACACCCACAGACACACTCACAACACACACACACAACAGACAGAGGACAGACAGAAGGACAGGACACTCACACACACCACACACACACTCTCTCACACACACAAAAACACACACACACAAACAATACACACACACACACACACACATTCTCTCTCTCTCTCACTCACACACACAACACACACACTCACACACAACATACACACACACACAGACTTGTCTTGATGTTACATGTGACTTAGTGAGTGATCATCCCACAAACACAACACACCACACGCACACTCTAGCACTCACTCACTACCACACACCACACACACCACAACCACACCCACACACAAGACAGCCAGCACACACCGACACACCACTCACTCACACAACAAAAACACACCACACACACAGAAGACAGACACACACGACACAGCCAGACACTCACACAAACACTCAGACACACTCACACTCACAAACACACACACACACACACAGACAGGACAGACACACACACACACGACAGACAGACACTCCCACCCACACCGACACACTCACACTAACAAACACACACTCCCACACAGACCGACATCACACACAAGGACACATCCCACTCAACAAACAGACGACACTCAACACACACAGACCAGGACCTCAAACACACACACAAAACACTACACAACCACCACAGAAAGACACTCACAAGACAGAACTCACACACACACACACGTACACCGACAGGACATCACACACACACACACACACACACTACACACACACACAGATCACACACACACACACACACAAACACACCACACACACACACACACACTCTCACTCTCACTCACACACACCACACACACACACACACACCAGACAGACACACACACACACACACAGACACTCCCACACACACACACACACAGCACACAACACAGCAGACAGACACACACAGTTTACACACACACACACACACAAAAACCAACACACACACACACAGACAGACAGACAGAACAGACAGACACACACACACACCACACACACACACACACAAACAGACAAACACACACACAAACAGACAAACACACACACAAACAGACAAACACACACACAAACAGACACACACACACACCACACACACACACCCACACACAACACCACACAACACAGCAAGAAGCCAGACACTCCCCACCCACACACCCCACACGAAAGACACTTCCACCACACACACACACACACACACACACGACAGAAACTAACACAGGACAGGACACCCTCACACACACACACACACAACAACACGACAGACAGACACAACCACACACACACTCACACACACACAAAAACACACACACTCACTCACATACACACACAGACAGACAGACACACACCACACACACACAGACAGACAGACAGACAGGACAGGACAGAGACAGACAGACCAGACACACACAGACACTCACACACCACACCGACAGCACTTCACACACACACACACACACACAACACACACACAGACACACAACACACACAACACACACCGGGGGACAGACCACTCACACACACAACCCAACACAATCCGACAGACAGACAGACACTAAACACCACACACAGACGACACTCTCACACACACACACACAGACAGACACACACACAGACAGACACACACAAGACAGACAGACACACACAAGACAGACAGACACACACAAGACAGACAGACACACACAAGACAGACAGACACACACACACAGACAGACAGATAGACACACACACAGACAGACGACAGACAGACACACCACACACACACACACACAACAGACAGCACTACACACACACACACACACACACACACACACACAGAGACAGACAGACACTCTCACACACACACACACAATCACACAAACACACACACACACACACACACGACAGACAGACAGACAGACAGACAAAACAGACAGACAGACAGACAGACACTCTCACACACACACAGAGACAGACAGACAGACACACACACACACACCACACACACACACAGAGGACAGACCACCACACACACACAACACACACCACACACACACACAATACAACACACACACACACAAACATATTATATATACATAGAGCATTCGATATATAGGTAGTTATGTAATCTAGAATCACAATTATAATGATAACAGAAAGTTCTGTCGGAACAAACTCGTTTTAATGTGCTAGCAGTGCCTAATGCAAACACTTAAATGTAAAGTGCATGCCGTGTGCCACTGAATTGACCTGTAACGGTCGCGAGCGCTTTGTGCTGCGTATTTCTGCGCAGACCCGTTGGGCGGCAGTGGGAGGAGAGCAGCGGCTGCGCTGCGCAAACTGAGCGCAGATGTGACGCAGTCGAGCGCAGAAGCTGTGCGCGCGGGCTCTGGACGCAGCAGTTGGAGGTTAGGCGCGTGCGAGGCAAACACAACGACACACACCGCCAGCTTTCGCTACTGTAACACATCTCTCTTTCACTATAATAGCGAGCTTCTGGAGTTATCGATGCCTTTTCAGAAACTCCCGCAGGACAGCGAACAAATGCTCGGGCAAGTGTGTGGGTAAGAGAGAAAAACAACAGTTAAAAAGTGTGCCGTTTAATCGCTGCAAGTGTTCTCCGCTGTGTTTGAACACATGGCAGACCGTCAACAAACTGGCGCTCAGAGCAGCTAGCGCTAATCTAGCGATGCAGCGGCCGTTGAGCTAACTGTCGAAGTTCTGTCCTGTTATCTTCGTGTCTGAACCATAGGAAACCGCTTCGGTTTGAGAGAGTAGAGTTATTGTTGTTAGACTGATATTAAAGTATTCGCTATTATAAGCTAAAGACATCTGATACAGAGCGAGTTTAGCAGTATAACGTTTCCTGAGGAAAGTGTTGGTTAGTTTGCCTCTGAACTAACTTAGCCGGGGATGCTAATCATGAAGTTCATTGTCTGAAATCGCTCAGTCTCCGGTATGTAGGGCACTAGATGTTTTAAAGTGGTGTCCTAGAACGATTCAGTTGACATTTTACTAAAGTTACACATCTGTTATATGTATAATGTGCTCTTTTCACTAACTGACATTAGCACAGCGAGCTAGCCTTCTGGGTACACATTAACATCAGGACTGAACAGCTCTGCTTTAGGATTACTGATTTCCATCCAAAGAAATTGCGTCAATTGTTTTGGATTCAGTAATATTTAAATTCTTGCTTGCATCCATACGCTGTAAGTATTTTCAGGTAACTTAATGGCTGATAATTAACATCATGTCTTCCATAAAGTTTTGTAAAAACAAATGAAAGCACACTATGAAGATGCAAAGGGATAGTTCACCCAAACATAAAAAGTCAGTCGTCATGTACACAACACTGAAGTTCTTCCAAACCGGTTTGTGTTTCTTTGTACTGCTACTAAAGAAGATATTTTGGATCTGAGGAAGTCAATGAGGACCATCAATTGCTTGGTTACCTCACCTGCATTCTTCAGACTATCCCGTGTTGTTCAGCAGAAGAAAGAAGCTCATACAGGTTTGGAACGACCCGAGGTGGAGGAAACCATGACAGAGTTTTCATTTTGGGTGAACTGTTCCTTTAAGACTGGAGTACACTGAGACTTTGTCAAGTTGATCAAAGTCAAGAGCCAATCTACAGCTTTTGGTCTTCAGGAGACCGCGTTTTTCAAGAAGATCAGGGCGCGTTCTGATGGGCCGACTTGATCAGCGTATTGCTGGTGTAAAACATGTTTTGGACTGATTTTAGAGCACACGTTGAGTTGAGGCTGGAATACGCTAGAGCCCGACCGATATGGGTTTTTTGGGGCCAATACCGATATTAGGGAGTAGAAAAAGCCAGATACCGATATATCGGCCGATTATTCTTTATGTATATTATAGTACAGTACAAGTCAAAAGTTTGGACACTTTCCCATCCGTGTGTCCAAACATTTGACTGGTACTCTATATAGAATACAGTATATACATAAACAGAATATATTTACATAAACACATTTTTTGCAATGATAACAAATAAATGTGGTGATCAAACACTTATAATAGTGACAGAGATATGTAAGGGCATTTAACAAATTAACAATAAACTTGCGATGAGTGCGATGCACAAAACGGGATGTTAGTTGTAACACACATGGTTTGAATAAATATTTTTACCATAGTAACATTTCAATTCTGACTTAAGTAAATTTTTTATCTCAGTTTTATCATTCATTTAAAATGAGACAAATCTGCAATTATTTTAATCTCCAATCTGTTATTTATCAGTTCAGATAGTTTTTTTAATTCTTTGATTACTGCAGAGCACTACAGTTTTAATATTAGTTGCGCCGTGGGGCCGCTTTGTTACACCTGCGGTACCATGTGCTTATATGACATATGATGTAATTTAATATTTAATTTAATGTAATTAAGAGACCAACGAGAAACCGGTGAATAAAGACTGACAGTCAATGTTTTATATTTAGAAATTATTATTTCAAGACATGCAAAGCATTTTTGCTCATTTATGTGGGCCGTTCCAAGCATGGTTGCAATGTGTTCATTATCAAACTCCAAAATCAGATTATTTTTAGTCTTAAAAAACGCCATTAATTTTATTTTTTAAAAAACAAAAAATAATAATAATTAAAAAAAATTATCTATATTAACCAAAATATTTCAGTTTGTCTTGCATATTTTTTTCATTGGATCAGATAAGATTTTAAGCTGTCAAATGGTCAAGTTACAACGTGCCTCTCAGATGTTACAATGTGTTCCACCTACGGGGCATGTTGTCACATTTCACTTCCATTTTTACCAGAGGGTAAATAAAGAAAAACGTATACAACTGTAATCATGAAACAAAGCAACATATTTGTACTAGACAAGAGTAAAATTACTGTGGATAAAAAAAATTATATTCTGAACCCATGTGGATTTACACAAACTGAGAAAGTCAAAAAGTGTTACTTTGTTACTTTGCACTCTCCCCTACCTCTGTAAATAAATAAATACAATATAAATTCACGTCTCGCGCACTTAAATGCCCTTTGAATGTAACGTGTACGTTCCCTTGGAACTGGAATCATGGCGGAATATCATGTGAAGTCCACTTCGCAGGGCACTAGCGGTCGAATAAGACAACGCTTGAATGCTACCTGAACAAGAAACCTCCTTACTGAAAGGAAAGTGCTGACTGGTGTCACTATCTCACGAACGCACCGGCGGATCTCCACCAAATTCGGGGATCCCTTCAGCTCGAGGAGCCTCTCGAACGCCACCCTCCGCATGTCGGTAGCCCCCCAGGAACGCTTGGTCGGTCAACGCTGGACCGCGAATTTAACCACCCGTAACTCCCGAACCCCAGGGACTATCCACGCGGGGGTGGTCTCATTCGAAAGCGGGCCTCTAGACGTACACTCGATTCTCGTTCGAGAGGGTTCCTTGAGCTGAAGAGATCCCCCGAATTTGGTGTGGATTCGCCGCGCCGTTATGGAGATATGGCCGTTCAAAGTTTCAATGGTTTTCCATAGACATAAGCTTTAAAGCGTTTCATCCAGGTCGCCAGTAGCAAACAATAGAGCGCACTCTGCTTTACAAACTAAGTAATTACTCCATTCAGAAGCATTTAATATGTGTTATATGTTCTGTAAAAAAAAATGTCATATCGGCGGCATATTCGCCGATACCGATATATCGGTGACAGGCTCATATCGGCCGATAATATCGGGAAAATGATATATCGGTCGACAGGGCTCTAGACTAACTTTTTGCACTGGTTGCACTGGTGCGCCTAACTTTTTTTCTTAGGTGCACCAGCACAAAAGTTAGGTGCACCCAAATTTTCGACCGCATCGCATTTAACACCGCAGTTTTACAAGTTCTAGTCTTACCTGTGAGGCATACAGTGGAACGGCACAATGTGGTCACCTGCCTCTTGCTGCAGAAGGGCTATATCACCCCCTTTGCTGCCCAAATTAACAGCAGCACCATCAGCACCCAGAGCAATGATTTTCTCCAGCCAGTTACTGCACTGGTCCCCAAGAGCAGCAAATGCTTTCTTTTGAGGCAGCATAAATTCCTAATTAAACAAATAAAAACGATAATACCATTTACTTCCCAGATCAAGCGTTTATAATGCAATCTATTATTATTATTTTTTTTTTCATTTTCAATGATAAGAATATTACATATGGTTAATGCAGTAACGAGACGGTAGGCATATTATTGACATAGGCTACATGACATGACATGGCTTACCTTAGGCATGGGCATGCTCGACCTCAATGTGTCTAATCAGTATATTCACCGGTCTTCCTCTCTGCAAGATACGACCGTACACAATGATGCATTCCTTTGTGGTGATATCTGTGTCTCCGTCGATCAGGAATGCCATGTATGCACTGTTTGCAATTTGCACAGACGTCTTTTTTTCAATGTATCTGCAATGACTCCTATAAATTGGGCGCGCACGACATCATTGCTGTACGTCGGGTTTACGTTCAAAGGCAGCGGTGAGAGGGGGCACTTGGGCAGTGCATTTATCACGGCATGTAATGTGTTTTATAGATTAGGGTGACCATACGTGCTATTTTCCCAGGACGCGTCCTGGCCAGGATTCTATATTGCCTAAAAATTATTAGGTTTTGGCTGTGCTTTGCGTGTGCAGACCGATCGGTGCGATGAAATCAAATACACGAGAGTATTTTGAAAGCTAAGTGAAAGTCCGCTATGGTATTTTGAGGTCATCATCCGATCGGTTCCCGACGCGTCTTGGGAAAATGGCACGTATGGTCACCCTGTTATAGATGCATTGTGCTTTTTCAGCGTTTCAATTCGAAATGTATTCGAACCAGTCACAAATGCACTATTGCCGGCCATGGTCTTCCCACACTCTTTACAGTAAATGCAGTGCATTATATTATCGGCTTTACTGTATCTTAGCCAGGGAAATTGGTCAAGCCACTCTCTTTGAAATGTATACACTTTCCCCCTTTTAATTTCAGTGGGCTCTGGCTCGGACTCGATCGTATGTTGCTCATTATCTAATGCCGTCTCCGGACCAGGGCTTGACATAACCTGGGAGGTTGATGGCTCCGTGTCAGAGTATTGGTTATGATTTTCAGACGGATCAGGACTTAACTTAACATTCTTAACGAAAAAAAATTGTCAATCGTTCTTTTCATATTCTCTCATCATCCGCGGCTACATCCACTCTGTTTATCTGACGGGCATAGGCTACTCACCTCTCTCTGTGTGACAGCAGCACACACATTTTCTAACGTACACACACGTACAGGAATATCTGGACCATGGCCAATCAGGGGGGGTCCGCCCTTCACTATCTCTGATTGGTTTAGACCACGATATGGGCCTAATGTGTGTCTGTTGTTGAACCACAGGGAGACTTTCATAGTCGCGGAGACTTTTTTTCCCCCTCGAACGGCTGGTCGCACCGGTGCGACCTCAGATTTTTTTTAGTCGCACCATTGAGAAATTAGGTCGCACGTGCGACCAAATTGGTCGCGCACTAGAGCCCTGTTTGGGCTCTAGAATACTCTACATGACTTTGAACAGATTTTAAAGGGGTCATATGATGCTACATGCATATTTTACTGTGGTTTGGAACTGAATGTGTGTTGGCAGTGTGTACACCAACCACCTATAAGATAAAATCCACCCAGTGGTTTTTTTGTTAATCTACTAAAATCTTAACCCCTTCCTCAAATCGAGCCGATCTCAGATGCCTGTCTGACGTCACATAGACAGGCCCCTCCCACGATAATTTGATTGACAGTATAGCGTTTCAGCACAGACTGGACTTGTGTCTTACCTTAGACCCGCCCTGAGTGACTGTCATCAGTCCGCCATTGTTTCACCGCCGGAGCAGATGTAGACAAGAATGACTCGTAAGCGATTGAGGATCACACACTGCCAGTCTGAAAATGTGGTAGCTTGTGATCCTCAGTCATTTAGAGTATGTATGATGATCAGTTTTTCTCTATCAAACAAAATTGGCAAATATATGATGCATAGTGTTTAAAAATCTGTTCAGGTTATGAAAGTGGTGTTGGGGTATTCCAGCCTTTCTAGCTAAATGCACCCATACAGAAATCCCAACAACCACCACATCTGTATTTTCTTTAAAAATCATAGCTATGTGTACAAATTTGCTGTTAACTCAATAATGAAAAGTTTTATTTTTTAACTAATGTGGGTCTTTCAAAATTTTAGGTTCAGTATGCTTATCCAGCGATTCATTTGAGTCATCCTTTGAAAGCGCAGCTGCTTTAAAAAGGGAAAGTAAGGTATGTTGCATATTCCCTTTGTTTCATTTCTGTCTCTGTTGCCGTGATATCTTCCTTTCTGTGCCTTTACACTAATGAGTGATTACATCTCATTGAAACCATGCTTGCAAACACTACCTATGACCTTCGCTCTGTTTTCTGCTTCTCATTGGAGCTGTTTTAGTGTGTAGAAGTTCATAGCCGGTTCTGTACGTCTGATCAGGACTGGAGTTCAGCTCAACAGGCGCGTGTAGGAATATTCAATCACAGCTCTGAATCTTGTTTGATTCTCATCTCTGTGTTTCTAGTGTAATAGAAGCTATGGTAAGTCTTAAACCTAAGGGTGTGACTGATCCCGAGTCTGATATTGATGAAGATATTGAGCGACTGAAGAGCAAGTGGACTTCAAAAGAGGTGAGCTGAAGCACTGAGGTGCATTTAAATCATTGCTAATAATAAGTTAATACATCACTTACTTGAATTAAGTCATTGTACATGAAATAGTACAGCTATTAAAAAGTATTGGAGCAGGGTTTTTATTCTCCTCTTCCAAATGCTTTGTTATATGCTTATGGTAGGTGTGTGCTACAAATTTTAATGTAAGGTGTGATTAATAACAATCCTAGGTATTTAGGTATTTATAGTATTTACAGTATCTCACAGAAGTGAGTACACCCCTCACACTTTTGTAAATATTTTATTATATCTTTTCATGTGACAACACTGAAGAAATGACACTTTGCTACAATGTAAAGTAGTGAGTGTACAGCTTGTATAACAGTGTAAATTTGCTGTCCCCTCAAAATAACTCAACACACAGCCATTCATGTCTAAACCGCTTGTTATAATAAAATATTTACAAAAATGTGAGGGGTGTACTCACTTCTGTGAGATACTGTATGTATTAGATGTTTGTGAAAATGAAAAAAAAATGGTAGTTGTCCTTTAAGCAAAATATTATTTAATATAAGTATAGTTTCTTTTTTTTCTTTTTTTTGGTATAATTTGACCAAAATATGACATGTTATTGATAGGTTTCTTGAGATTCAACCTTGTACACAAACATGCTTAGTTTAAGGGATATAACCTTTTTTTGGTGGTTTGTTTTATTGCTAATTTTTAGGATGAAAGTCTTGCATCCCTCGTCGGGAGGTTTGGAAAGGATGAGTGGGAAATAATTGCAGGCTTCCTATCTGTGAGTGATTTATTTTAAAACGTTAATTCATAAATACTGAAGTGTTTCAGTGGACATTTGTGGTTGTACATATTTGAGTCTGGAATTGTGTTTGCAGGGACGCTCTGCACAGGAATGTAAATACAGATTCACGGTTGTCTTAGACCCAGAGCTCGTTAAGGGAACCTGGACCAAAGAAGAAGATGAAAAGGTGAGCAATGTTTTGTGTATTTATTAGATCTTAATGAAGGATCAGGGCTGGACGTTTTATTTTTCCTTTTTCTTTGTCGAATATGACGCTGCACGACAGAACTGTATACACAGGGTGTTTGCGGGTCCTTAAAAAGTCTTAATGTCTTAAATTCAGATTTGATGGGTCTTAAATATTTTTGGTCACAATACCGCTAAAATATCTTCAGTCTCACGGACTGTTTACAATCATTGGACAGACCGAAGATTTTTTCTTCCCCGCGGTAAATTACTGTATCATCAGAGAGAATTGCAGTAAGTTAGCAGAATACAGAATACAAGGTCGCGCTGCTGAAGCTCACTCTTGTCTCTTTGTGAGAGACTTCAGAACAAATGAGCGTAACGGCACACATAAACTCAGAAGAAGCACACAGTAAAAATTCTGAATGTTTAGTTTATTCATAACATGATATAGTTAAGTAACACCATGACAAGTGAGCTATTTTGCTCAATATTCTCAAGACGCAAAAAAACATTCAAAACACCTACAGAGTGCACACATTACGTGAAGTCTAGTGCGCGTGCGCATTTACAGTGCGCTCTTTCACTGCATGATTCAGTCTATTAAAATACATTCAGAATGATCAGAAATTGAAGACATGGGGGCGAAGAAACTTTGTATATTTATACCACTTATAGTTAATCAATTTCACACGGAAGAGTGCCTTTTTTCTCCAAAAATTACCATATACAAATGTGATATTGATTTTTTTTTACACCAGTTCAATAAACAATAATTTAATATTAAGAAACTTACGTTTTAGACACCATATTGCCTGTTTTTGTGCTATTTAGACAACAAAAATAATTCCAAACAAATTGCCACAGCACTGTTTTGCGTCTCTGACGCAAAACAGTTTGTTTCGTTCCTGAATGAATCAACCATTTAATTGATTCGGTTCAGTCGCAATGACTCACTTATTAACAGTGACTTGCTGCCACCTACTGGCGGTTTTAATTTCACATTTAAAGTATCTTTTCGTTTTTTAAAATCATTTCAAATATCCGTATTCAATGTTTTATGTTTAATATATCCAAATATTATTTATGCATTTATAACCGCAGGTTAAATGCATCATGTAGGCATTAACAGTGTGTAAAATACTTTGAATGCCACTTCAGAGCGCTTATGTCGGATTGCAAAGATTGATTTTGTTGATACTGATTTCATTTGTTTGGAAACACCCCAAATGTCTTATTATTCTTATTCACAAGTTAAATGTAAGAATTTGACACAAATATAATGCACACTTAGGCAATAGAAAAACAATGGCTTTTAAAGGCAAAATTGCCCATAAAGGTCAAAACTTAGCGCGCACGATAATTGCATGCGATATTTACCGGGCATTTTTCTTGTCAGTAAGCGGCTCTGTACATAGCGGTTAAGTGCTCAATGTGAAAGCCGCAGGTGATGGAGATTTACCGCCTGATTAAAGAACGGGCTCTGACAAGCGGATTTCCATAGGCATGCGAGTTATCGTGAAAGCCTAGTTAAAAATCAATTTAAACTTATTTGAAAAGATAAATTTTTATCTGACCACCACACAGAATATGAAAAACTTTAGGAGTCAACTGTCCACGAAAGTCCTTAAGATACCAGCATGATAACACACTCAATCAGTTGAATGAATGACTCAATACTCACTCATTAAGTGACTTACCATCACTTACTGGTAGTTTAGTTGAGAAGTATGTTGATAAGTATGCATTTTTCCTTATTTGTATATTCATAAATGCATTTAAAACATTAATCTCATAACATTATTTAATGCAGATGTATTTTTCAGTGTAAATTATTTAATTTGACTGGTAGCAGCCCTATAGTGTATATTGAATTTATTGATAGATTGTAATAATTTGACATGTAAGATGATGTATACATCTAAAAAGGTTAAAAATAGGTATTTGTAAAGGTAAATAAAAATATGCAGATTTAAGTATGTAAAAGCTGATAGAACACTGATGAAAATATTGCTTCAGAATAAATTGCTTACTCCACCAAAAGTCTCAGTGATGCAGTTATTTTGCAGGGTTATTTTGTATGGAATATTGTCTGCTGATATGAATAGTTCACTGTATATCGTGGTAATAAATATATTTACAGCAATGATATTTTGTTTTCTTTTTAATTGAAACACAATAAATATTACATGTATGTAAGTGGGTTACGGAAAGTATTCAGACCCCCTTAAATTTTTCTCTGTTATATTGCAGCCATTTGCTAAAATCATTTAAGTAAATTTTTTGTCCTCATTAATGTACACACAGCACCCATATTGACAGAAAAACACAGAATTGTTGACATTTTGCAGATTTATTAAAAAAAGAAAAAATGAAATATCACATGGTACTAAGTATTCAGACCCTTTGCTCAGTATTTAGTAGAAGCACCCTTTTGATATAACACAGCCATGAGTCTTTTTGGGAAAGATTCAACAAGTTTTTCACACCTGGATTTGGGGTCCTCTGCCATTCCTCCTTGCAGATCCTTCCGTTCTGTCAGGTTGGATGGTACACGTTGGTGGCCAGCCATTTTTGGGTCTCTCCAGAGATGCTCAATTGGGTTTAAGTCAGGGCTCTGCTTGGGCCATTCAAGAACAGTCACAGAGATGTTGTGAAGCCACTCCTTCGTTATTTTAGCTGTGTGCTAGGGTCATTGTCTTGTTGGAAGGTAAAAATTCGGCCCAGTCTGAGGTCCTGAGCACTGGAGAAGGTTTTCGTCCAGGATATCCATGTACTTGGCCGCATTCATATTTCCCTCAATTGCAACCAGTCGTCCTGTCCCTGCAGCTGAAAAACACCCCACAGCATGATGCTGCCACCACCATGCTTCACTGTGTGGACTGTATTGGACAGGTGATGAGCAGTGCCTGGTTTCCACACATACCGCTTAGAATTAAGACCAAAAAGTTATATCTTGTGCTCATCAGACCAGAGAATCTTATTTCTCACATCTTGGAGTCCTTCAGGTGTTTTTTAGCAAACTCCATGCAGGGCTTTCATGTGTCTTGCACTGAGGAGAGGCTTCCGTCGGGCCACTCTGCCATAAAGCCCCGACTGGTGGAGGGCTGCAGTGATGGTGACTTTCTACAACTTTCTTTCATCTCCCGACTGCATCTCTGGAGCTAAGCCACAGTGATCTTTGGGTTTTCTTTACCTCTCTCACCAAGGCTCTAATCCCCCGATAGCTCAGTTTGGCCGGACCGGCACGCTGTAGGAAGGGTTCTGGTCGTCCCAAATGTCTTTCATTTAAGGATTATGGAGGCCACGGTGCTCTTAGGAACCTTAAGTGCAGCAGAACTTTTTTTGTAACCTTGGCCAGATCTGGGCCTTGCCACAATTCTGTCTCTGAGCTTTTCAGGCAGTTCCTTTCACCTCATGATTCTCATTTGCTCTGACAAACACTGTGAGCTGTAAGGTCTTATATAGACAGGTTGTGGGGCTTTTCCTACTCCCGTCGCTCCGTATACTCACAACACCGCTGGATCCATGACGGTGTAGACCATCAAGGATGATCGCAGCAAGGACGCCCTGAGGTTTTAACTTATGGCGTGTCACCGCCCAGGGTCTGACTACCTTAGGGACCATGTGGATATTTCAGTTGTTCTTTTCATAAATCTGCACACTGTCAACCATTCTGTGTTGTTCTGTCAATTGGGGTGCTGTGTGTGTCCATTAATGCGGAAAACAACAATTCACTCAATGATTTTAGCAAATGCTGCCATAACCACGAGTGACAAATTTAAAGGGGGTTGAAACCTTTCCGTACCCACTGTTGTATGTAAATAAAATGTGTTATCCATTACAGGTTTAGGTCTTTAATTCATTTAAGTGGTCTTAAAAGGTCTTAAATTAACTTGTTCATGTCTGTAGAACCATGATACATTAAAAAATGTAGGAAATATCTTCGTTGTATGTTCTTCCTAAAAGATCAATGTATTATTATTATTACTTAAAGTATATTTTAGTATACAGTAGTCATAGTATGGGTTTCTGAAATGAAATGGTGAAAAGCTTCTGAAGTGAACTCTCAGAGCAGCTCTGGAGATGAAGTTTATGTGGGGGATTTTGGTTCCCCCCTCATAATATTGAGACGGGATCTAACTATCTTGTCTTCTCTTTCTGTAGCTCATTCAGCTGGTGACTTTGTATGGTGACAAGAAGTGGAGCACAATTGCAAAGCACCTAAAGGTTTTTTTTTCTTTTTTTTTTTGGGACAGGAAGGGGCAAACATGACGTGAGCGAATGGCATAATCACCTCGACCCTTCTGTGATTAAGACCCCTTGGACAGCAGAGGAGGACCTTATGATCATAAAATGCCATTGTGTGCTGGGATCTCGTTGGGCACAAATTGCAAAGTTTCTCCCTGGAAGGTAATTTAGAGTTGAAAGAAAATTGTAAATAATCATCTTTGTTTTTATAGTTAATGTTGAACAGTCTTATAGTGTTGTCATTTATTATATAATTAAGGCCGTTCTCCGTTTAGTTTGTAAATGGAAAGACTGTACATTGTTACAGTAAGGCACTGTAACTGATCAGCATTTGGTAATGTTTGGTAGGACTGATAATTCCATAAAGAACCACTGGTATTCAACCTTAAAGCGTAAAATGGACAAGGGCACCTACAAGATAGAGGATGTTGACTTGAGTGATCTTGGACTCTACTTGTCACAAAAAGAAACCACTACTTCCACAAGTCATGAAAAGGTATTTTATTGTTTTAGTGTTGTGTATATGTTCATTTTTGTTTAGCACTTGATCTTGCAAAATTATTGTTCATTTTCGTTTATTTAATTTATTTTAAATTTACTCTGTTAACTGAATTTATTGATCTCACTGTGGTCACACATTGGTCTATCATCAGTGTCAGATATGACAACACGCAACATAAAAATTATAGTTTCTTAGATGACCTAATTTAAAGCTGCAGTCCGTAAGTTTTACCTCTTTGTCGCCATCTCTGTTTGAAACCTGCAATTGCAGTTATTTGTGGAGTTATCTTCCTTGCGTGGGTTGTGAGTTGGCGTGGCTCCGGCGCGGATGAATCTAATGTTCTGAAGAGTATGTGTAGCAGTCAGTCACCACACCGGTGTGGATTAGTGCTCGACCGATATTGGTTTTTTTTTCTCTGGCCGATGCTGATATTTAGAAATCAGGGCAGCAGATGGGCGATATATAATACCGATTTTTTTTGTCCTATATGTTTGGCCAGTTTTCTTTTCTTTTTTTTCCCTCTTCATCTCATAAAAGAGAGTTTAAGTGTTTATTGCAATTAAATGTTTATTGTAAGGTAAGGCACAATATAGTAATAGTAGCCTAATTCATAGTAAAATTAAATAATGTAATTCATAGTAATAATGTATGGCTCAAAACTTAAGCACCTTCTCAAAACAGTTCTTAAGCATGCTTTTTGTTTGTTTGCTGACAGACTCCAGTGTTTCCCACAGACTTGAAAATTCATTCTCTGCCAGCAGGAGGCGCTGTTGGAGCGGGAGATATAGCGGGGGGTGTTGGTGTCTGGGTAAACGGTGTAATAAATGGCACTAGTATTTTATCAGTCATTACAGGAAAGACGAAATTAAAATAACATAGAAGCTTTTCTGAAGACGGTCGGTTCTTTTCAAAGATACATTCATATAAAACACCCACAACGTGTTTTTATTTTGAAACGTGCAGTGCTCAGTTTATTCAACTAAGTATAAACCGTTTGGAAAATCTATTTGTGGCTGTCAGTTTTGATATTGTGATGAGCCGCCACAAATAAATCAGTGTATGGGAAACACTGGCAATGCATGAAGTCAAATGGCCATAATCTAAGTGTAACAAAAAATAAAGGTCAATATTACACAGCCTGCTGCTCATAACTGCTTAAGAGTGCACTGGCCACGAGCGATGACATCGAACCTGCACACACATTTAATGAGGAAAGTTAACATGCATGTTTTAGCCAGCCCCAAAGTTTCGTCTGAATTGTTTCTACTTTCACATGCAAATGACTTGTTGCACTTATGAATATGATAAGGATCGTCGGCATCAATTCTAGTAGGATAAAACGTAATTACGCTTTCGAAACGGTCTGTTTTGCCCGACCATCGTTAGCTGAAGCTGTGTGAACGAGGCGTGGCTGCAGAGTGTGGAGCTGCTCCGTCTCACATGCAGCCTCAGAGGGAGAGAGGTTCTCCGGTACAGCGTTCCACAACAACGCCGCAGATGCGCCTTCCTCTAAATCGGCCTAGTTTTCAGCACTTTAATTTTCAGCAATTTCAGCATCAATCGGTCGACCTCTAGTGTGGATATTTACTGTGCTTCGCAATCACAGATTCTAGCCTACGTCTTGGACGTATGACCCAAATAAGAATTTTCACTGTATATTGTCATCTGAACGAGTAAGTAACAAGTCTGCTACATTTGTTCTGACCAACTGAGGAAAAAAGCATTACAATAAATCGTGCTCCCAATGGTGATTTAATCTAACAATCGCTTAGCTCATATCACATCAAACCATACAAATTATTATTATTGTTATACTTTGTTCTCAAACTGTTAATGTTAACAACATCAGCACTAGGGCTGTGTATCACCAGCAAAGTCACGATACGATACGTATCACAATACAGAGGCCACGATACGGGACTGCACTGAATTTCATCTCAGCAGAATTTAATAAAACAGCTGTTTATTACACACTGCATACTATAAGGCCCTTGCTAACTATTGGCAGAGCAGGCAGATAACCTCTGCATTATGAAGGGCCTCCATAAATGTACCACAGTACAATATAGGTAATGGCACATGCTTCATGTTTACATTGTGCACTCCCCACCAGGTACAACATTCTGACTGTTTGCATCTTGTTTTTAAGCCCATAAATAATAATGTACTCGTTCTGATAAATTTATATTGTAATGTACTCATTCTAATATATTTAAATAATCTTAACATTGCTGGTAGGTTAACATTGCACAAATCAACACTCTACGTTTAAAAAATAAAAATGAGAAGAGTTCTAAACTAATGCACTGTCTTCAGTGTATCTCACGCACACACGTTTAGTCAGATCACACTGCGCGCGTACAGACATTCTTTTTCGCGCTGCCGTATTTAATTTTATCATAAGTCGCTAAACCGCTCAAGCCTCATTAGCTTTCTCAACAAGGAGCTGGTAACATAGTTTCTAAAGCAATTAAAGCCACAGCTTCACTGTTAATATGAATGAGGCCAAAAGTTTTAAATACCTATGAAACATACAAAAAAAATAACATGCCTACAAAAAAAAATACATACACAGCTCTCTCTCTCTCTCATAAATGAACACTTGATAAATTACACTTTTCTGAGAATAGAATAGTGGAGATCGCTAAACTGCAAGCTAACCGGTGTTTTCAGAAAGCAAACGCGTTTATCCACAGAGGAGAGGAGATGACTTGTTTCACTTATGAATATGATAACTTTCCGGTATCAGTTCTAGTAGGGTAAAACGTAATTTCGCTTTCGAAACGGTCTGTTTTGCCCGGCAATCGCTGCATGCGGTTGCCAGGTTGACAAAAACAAGTAGCACACTTAGCAGATATTTCCATATTGCGCAAGTAGGAAGCTCCGTTTCGGAGATTACATCTCTTTATATCAGGCAACCCCAGTTGTGTTCTCCTGTTTTTCTTTTTTTTTTTTTTTTTTTTTTTTTTTTTTTTTTTGTTTTTTTCTTTTTTTTTTTCGGCAAGATTAACCTGCGTGTAGCCTATATTTATTGCTCTATTCAATTATTTTTTTAGAAACCTTGCACTTTTCTACTCCATTTTAAACAGTGTTTTTGTATTCAAATTAAGCGCGGTCCACTGCAGCGCATGTGCCACAATAAAGATACAGGGCCAGCTGTATTGATACTCGTATCGTCAAATCTCTGTGGCGATACATCGTCGTATCGATGTATCGAACACAGCACTGATCAGCACTGTGTGTATGTAGTGTGTATTAGCGTGTAGATTTCAATTTCTGAACAGTCTAATCTCTAATTGTCATACCATTCGAATTTCATATAAAGAAATTATTTTAATCCAAAAAGCCAATTATTCTTCTCGAACTGGCTCTCTTTAAAATACAAAAACTTGTGTAATCCCACGTAGGCTATCTGTAATCAGATTTTAAAACGGGAATCAAATTTTAAGTATGTATTCAATATAAACACATAATCCTTTCTGGATTACAATCTGCCATCAAAATGCTAAATTGAATCATTCCAGCTGCTGTGAGAAAAGGCTTTATAAATGATCGGCCACCTGCAGGATCCTCACATGCGATAGCCTAGTAGCCAGGACTCCTTCTTTATGTTTACAGACGTGACGTAATGATGCTGAGGCATACTCGAATTTCCTGCAAATTCCTACCCGTACCACTCAAATTATAAAACATTATTATAAGCTTACCGTTGTGAATCGGGCTAAAGTAAGGCGATCGTTTTGAACACTGGCTTGTTACTTGCTCAAATATTGTTTTTGGATAACCAAAAAACGTTACGGACTGCAGCTTTAAATATCACAATATGACATAACATAATCTGACATAACAACTACTGATTACCTGGGGCTAGTTTGTCACAAAGGTTATATCACACATGAACAAAGGTGTGTGTCCTCTAGCAGTGGTATAAGTTTTGTATATTTGTTTCAAACACCTCTAATTTTACACCAGAATACAGTTAGTAGATTCTGTCCCCAAACTAAGATTTAGCATTTGTGTTAAGTTAATATAAAACATTGACGTCGTTTGAGTCGGTTTGACTTTGAGATTTTAATGCCATTGACACATGATAGTGGAGAGCCTGAGGAGACGTGTGATCAGCCTACTTGGGATAATTTAGAAATAAATGTGGCCACCAACGCTTGTCTTTTTGAAATATTTGATTTTAATCCACAGTCAAAGAGCACAGCAGAGCCACTACCCAAGGTGAAGAGGACGACTTTAGAAAAAACGCTGGATGCGAACAGTCCTCCCCTCTACCCATGTTCATCTTCACCCTCCAGCTCCAGAAGTGCTTCTGCTGTGCCGCCGCAGCATAAAGCTTTTGTTGATGATGTTTTGCGAATGCTTGCCAAGGACATGCTGCCCCTGAACTTCACTGAAGGCTCTGGGTTTCGTAAGTTTATGTCCTCAGTTGTTCCTCAACATCCACAACTCTCACAGCGCACCATAGTTTTAGAGCTCTACAATGCTGTGGAGAAAACCATCAAGCCACAGCTGATCCAGCAGCTCATGAGCTGCGTATCTCTGAGTGCAGGCCGTAATGTCGTTCACCTCACCGCTGATATTTGGGCTAGTGAACATGCAGAACCACTTCTGGCCGTTCAGATGCACTTTCTTGATGATGACTGGAACATTCACAGACCGACTGTGGCTTTTCGCCAATTGCAATGTAATCAGTTTACGGCACAGATCGGAGGAGAGCTCGAATCAGTTCTTCTAAGCTATGGGCTTTTCCCACATAACATTGGTTACAGCATTATCCACGAGGCCAAGAACACTATTGCCACACATGATGTTTTCTGTGACTACAAGATCATGTATTCTGCACAAAAGAACGATCCAGACGAAGATGAGTTATTGCGTTTTCTTAATGACCAGTTCGCCATAGATGATTACTCTATAGCTGAAATCTCGTGCAGCAAACATCTGGATTGTATTACAACACTACTGCATTGTGTAATGAAGGAGGCACTGAAGAAGTCCAGAGTGGTTGAGCGTATACTTGTTGAGATACAAAGCGTGGTGTCTTTTTTTCGCCGCAGTGCCTACTGGCTTGAGGTTCTTGCACGGAAATGCAAGCTCTCACTGTCTGTTTCTTGCAGCACAAGCAGCTACACCTGGAACTCCACAATCACCATCATCCGTGAGCTAATGCAGGAGTCGGTATGGGACTTGGTGATGACCCTTCTCAATCAAGCTCGCACGGAGACAAACAGCTGCAGTATTTGTCCACCGGTGGTTCATGTTGCACGTGAGCAGGTAGTGGACTTTGTTGGCTTGGTGGAGCCTTTCGAAGAAGTGGTCCAGGTGCTTCAGGATGACGCTTTCACCTTGTCCCTCGTCATTCCGTCCATCATTGGACTCGATAAAACACTTGAGACCAAGGCCACGAGCTTCAGCCTTTTCTGCTCAGCCCTGCGCTCTGGTCTCCGCTCTTACTTCCAGCCTCTGATTTTGCGAAGAGATTTTATACTAGCCACAGTTCTGGACCCGCGAATCAAGCTGCAACCCTTTGACGGTGGAAAAGAGAAGTTTAAGAGTACCACACTGTTTACACCCTCCAAACAGCGTGCCTCTTCAGTTGTGGAGTCAGCATTAAGCGAAACTTGTGCCACCGCAGATATGAGCTGTGATAAAGCAGATGCTGATATGCAGAAGCTAATGAACGTGCCTGAGCTGCGTCAGTATTTATCAGAGCCCTTGTCTGAGGGAGAGGTTTCTGTCCAGGCCTTCTGGAAACAAGCTAACCGCTTCCCTCGGCTACAGAGCGTCTGCCGCAAGCTGCTGGCCGTCCCAGCATCTTCAGGGGGGTTTAAAAGACTGTTTCCTCTAGCCTCCTGTATCGTACGGGCCCAGAGAAACAGACTGCCACAACACACCACAGAACGACTTCTGCTGTACCAAGAGTATCGGAAAACAAATGGCAAAAATGCGATGGAGTGAACACTGAGCATTTTGCTTTCTTAAAGGAAGTGAAAAATACATGATGACATAAAGTGTATGTGTTTTTTTTTATTTAATGTTTTTTTTTGAGTGACTTCATTAGAGTGTCACCTGATAATAAACATCTTGATAAATATATAAAAGTCTAGATAACTTGAATTTATTGTCAAATTGTAGTTTTCATATCTTTCACATTTTTCACTTTAAAAACTGTCTAAAAAGGGTAATGTTTTATGTAGGTCGGAGATGTGAAGATAGATGAAGATAAAGAGAGGGCAAACATTTTGCATTTTAGGTCAGCATTGCCATCTAATCAGCTAATATTGTCTTAAATAATTCATCTTTTATAACATGGGATTTTGACCAAACATATGTAACTATAACAGTTTTGGACATGCAAAGTAATAAAACATATTTAAAAAATACCTTAAAGTAACTACAAATGAGCATGTTAAGCAAATATCTTCAAGATTTTTTCCCCCTGACCTGTTTGCATCTCTGGTCTTTGGTGGGCCGGTGGGTGTGATGTGTGAGACCCACAGAAAGAAGTGTAAAAGCTTGCAGTGCTGACACTGTATTTAGAGGATCAATACTGATACTAAATGTTTGAACTATAGGGATGCACCGATACCACTTTTTCCAGTACTCGCCCGATACCGATACTTTTATTTTTGGTACTTGCCGATACAGAGTACCGATACCAATATTTTCATTGCATTTGTACATTTTTTAAATATTGGGTACATAAACCAAAAGAGTATGTATAATGTTAGTTGGTTGACTTCATTTATCAAATAGATAGTCAAACCAAAATTTATTCAGACACCTTCAACATTTCTCACATTATCAGTTTATTCGCTATAGTTTAGAAAATGGTAATAAAATATGACAAGAACTCATAGTTAAACTGTGTCAGAACAAATTCAGCTTGATAATGTTAGATAATTTTGATAGAAAGGTATGTAATGGATTACAATCAACCAAATATTATTTATACAACTGTGAATATTTACACAACTATCAATACTTAGTCGGGCAACCCTTAGCCTCAATGACAGCCTGTAGTCTCCTGGGCATGCTGTCATCCAGCTTCATGCAAACCTCAAATTCAATGTTTTCCCAGACTCGGTCTGAATCATTTTTGTTCCCAAATTTGTATCAAATTTACTGGTAGTCCACTGTATGAAGAATTTGTGGGTATAATATAGCACAGTTTAGTTTATTTGCTATCCTCACTTACATAAATGAACTATAGTGTCCCTCACACTAGTGAACAAAATATGAAAAATTATATCTGCTGTCTGAATAATTTTTTGGTTTGACTGTATATCCTTCTGTTATTTTCACACTTAATTATGCCCATTAAAATGTATTTTACAAGTTTTTGTTACTTTCACTGTTAATTTTTCTCTCTCTCTCTATGGTAGCCTACATCATCTTTAATTTAATAGCATTAGAGCTGCTCCATTGCAGCGGCTCAGTACTGTAATCACGCGCTTTGCTGTAATAATGCAGGGAACCACTCGTTATAAATCTCCTAACTGTGATATTTTCATAAATAGAAGTTGCGTTTTTTTTCATCTGAAACGTGCAGCGATTTATTTTCCAAAGCCACTCATATAATGCAGAAACACTCGTGAAGCAAAACACGCGCACACGTATTTGTAGGCTACTGATGCAGAATGAGAGGGACAAGTACAGTATAGCCTTGTGCATTTCACACAGGCTGTTAGTGTCACTTTCGCCAGAAAGTCGTGTATGCTAAAGGGTGAAAATAAATGATGTTTATAGTGAATGCCCCTATAAATGGTCTTATATTTACGATTTAGTTTTAATCCAAATGATGCGTGTGCTAAGTGAGTGAACATCAAAGATCACCACAACAGAACTGTGCTCTCTCTCTCTCTCGTCTCTTCTTGCTCTCTCTCTCTCTCTCTCTCTCTCTCCTCTCTCTCTCCTCTGTAAGTAACTTGTGCATTGTTTACTTGTTTTTGACGTATCGGACCGAACTACAAGCTTTCCAGTGATGTCTGTGAGAAAGGTATATTCACTCGACAAGCTCGCGCATGTGCTCAATCCACTCAGCGTGATTTGTTAATCAGCTCGGCACATCAGCTATACAGTCAATACTGAATGTTCAACATTATATTCATTGCATACATATACTTCGTAGATGTCCTTAATCTCCAATAACTCCATTCTGCTGTCTGTTGTCGGTGTTTCTTTGTCTGAATATGGCACTTATCAAATGCTGTGTGGTATCGGCGTTTGGTATCGGGGCATTTGAACGAGTACAGGAGCTCAGTATCGGGCCCGATACCGATACCAGTATCGGTGCATCCCTAGTTTGAACTACTTTAAGCGAACTGTTCTCTGAACAATCATGTGTGCTTCTCCCTTCACTCTGCTGTATCGGTCTGTGACTTGTGTTTGGTTGTGAAAAACATCGAGTCTGACCCTGATCACGTGAATGTAGGTGTGAGGCTGGCTGGGCAATAATAATGTTGTGACTGCCTGTTTAGTTTTGCAACACCTACTTTCTACAACTCAATTCCTGACAGACTGAAGTCCCATCCTGCATTTTTTACTCGTACGATAAGCCATTTCTTTCACATATACATCACAATAGGGAAGATAATTTGGTCATGGTTTTCTTTTCATGCCAGTTTTAACCACAAGGGTGTGTTGTGGTCATTTCAACCAGAATTGAACTGGGCACAGTGGATGCACTGGGTTCAAAGACAGACTGAACCGGCTGAGCACTGGAGCATTGTTAAAATATTTGTTTGTTCACCCATACATTACAATTCTGCATAATTTACTCACCCATATGTCATTCCAAACACATGCATCTATGAAACTAATTGTGATTCAGTTTCAAGCTAGTCCGAGCTTGTTAGGACCGACAGACAAGCTGTATTACTTAATCACCAATTCACATTTTGACATTAGGCAGAATACATGGCAATAAGAACCACGATTCCTTGATCATCTAACCACAAATTATGTTGGTTCTGGAAGAAAAGTTTCATTTGTATTTGTCACAGCGCTTACACATTATTGCTCTTTTGTTGGTTCGATTGCTTCTATTGTCCTCGTTTGTAAGTTGCTTTGGATAAAAGCGTCTGCTAAATGATTAAATGTAAATATTTGTTTTTTTCTTTTGTTTACATGTTGTTTCAAACCTTTATGATTGTTGTTCCAAAGAAGAGAAGATGAGTTTTTAAAGCATATCTGGCCACTCTTTATAATATATTGTAGTCAACACTAAGTGGATCCAAAAAGTTCATCAAAGTTGTATAAGACAAGAACGTGTTTAGGACAACTTTGATGAAAGGTTTTGATCCACTTCAGATGTTGACTACTACAGTTAAAGTGAATATGACAATTAAAAAAAATAAAAAGTATGTTAAGTATCATATGACTTGAGTGCTATATTTCATGTCTTATAAAATCATACTGTGGCTGTTAGTTATTATTCACTGAAAATCTGCAAAACTAGTTTTTTTTTTAGGTCTTTTTCAAATTTGTGAAATGTGGCTATTTATTTTTGAATAATTTACTTATGTTAAATAATTCTGATATTTTTAGCGTGCCTGTCCAAATGATGTCACCATATTTTTGGAAAAATGAAATCTATAATGTTAAAATATATTGCTAAAAAATTATTAAAGCTTTTGCAATAATTTAAGGGTTTATAGAATTAACCATTTGATTCAGTTTGTCATTTTGAAAGGGTTTCTATAGTACTTGAATGACTGACAAATAACAAGGGCATAATTTTATTTTATTTTTTTCAACAGGTTATGTTCAAGTTGGATTAGTTTTAGTACAGTGTGAATTATAGCACACTAAGAAGCAGGACACCGTTTGAAACCTCTCATTAGCTATTGATGGACTGATGTCAGACTCAATGATTAGCTTGATAACTTTGCCTGTTCCACAAAAGAGGTTTAATGCCAATGGTTTAAAAAAAAAAGTTTTTTATAGTGTATTGATATTTTTGATCTTGATCTTCTTGCTTGCAGTTTGATGTGCAACCTATTCATATGTTAACATCTCAAAAATTGTGTTTTAGGGTTTCATGACACTTAAACTAAAATAAAGTGTGACCCATATTACTAAGGCCTATAAATTGATCAAAACACAATCTTAGATGCCTTCTGTCATCTGACTGATCATTTGCCTTTTTAGCGAGTAAAAGGCCTTTTAGTATAATTGTCCACCTTCAGCTTGTGCTGCATGTGTTTTAGCTGTCAAATATTTACGGTTTTTTTTATAAAGTAAACACAGGTATAACTTGAATTGTTAGTAATATTTCAAGATGAACATTTACTGAAGCAATGTAGCTTTACTTGACATACATTTGTGACACGAATGAAAGATGTTGAACCACACAGTAAAATGCGATTTGAAAAAATATATATATACTGTATATATATATATATATATATATATAGATATATATATATTTAATTATTTAGAGTTGTGAGATTCTAGATGCTGTAATATCCCAGAATGCTGCTGTTCAATGATTAAGGGACAGTCAGTACTGAGCACTTTCTCCTTCTCAGATTCATAACCTTTATTTTAAACCAGTCTGAGCTGATGACCAGTCTCCTGTTCGTATAAAATAAGAAATCCTCTGTAGTTTGTGACGGTGTCAAGCCGTGGGAATGGCTTTCTCAATGACACACTTCACCTGTGTGACCTCGGGTAATCTCACCGGTGAAGCCCTTAATGTGATTTTCCGGCTTTGCCGAGAGTTTGCTGATGGAC
The DNA here is from genome assembly GCA_018155175.1 of Sinocyclocheilus anophthalmus. Taxonomy (NCBI): domain Eukaryota; kingdom Metazoa; phylum Chordata; class Actinopteri; order Cypriniformes; family Cyprinidae; genus Sinocyclocheilus; species Sinocyclocheilus anophthalmus. Next base: position 46,019 of record JADLZN010006425.1, on the reverse strand, counting down.
TTTATTGGAAACAAGTAAACCCCAGTAATCTGTGTCCTCGCTGTAACACGTTTAATTCACATCCAGAGAAATGGCTCTGCATTCATTCTTTCAGTATCATTCTCTTTGAGACCTTTCAATGGCTGTTTCATGAAAACTGAATATGTGTACTTGTTATAGAGCAGAATAGAGTGCTTCATTGTCATTACAGTGAGTTTCCTCTTCATTTTAATACGTGTGTTGAAAACAGACGGCTGTTTAGGTGAACTGAGTGGACAGATCCGTTTGCAATGAGACCAATGTGATTTCTGCACTGATATGATTATTATAGCACTTGTGGAGAATATGATGCACTGACATGAAATTGTCATCAGTGACACTTGAGAGGGCCAATCAGGGTTTCCGTTATTGGTTTGCACAATGATTATTAATGTCATCTATTAACAGTCAACCCTCGGAAGTGTTCTTTTATCCATTTAAAGTGGCTTACTGTCTTTAGAGATATGTATGTGTCATAAGGGCAGCCGTCGTCTAAATGAGCGTCAGTTTGACTCTGATGCGGTATTGGAGCAGCAGTGCGTCAGCTGTTGGTTAACGTCCTACTTAGGAGGCTCTCCTTTAATCAGATTGGCTGTAAGTCCATCAGTTTGCAGAGCTTCGAGAGCCTCACCTCACTGTCATTTTCAGTTACTGTTTTTTTGATGGCCTTTTTGGTGGGTTGAGTTTAACCCAAAAACAAATGTTGGGATTGCCGAAAATGTCTTCAAGTAAGTCCAATTGCTGAAAAGTCAAAAGTTTCAAAATAATTGAAGAACGAGAAAGTTATTTTTTTGGATTCCTGGAAGAAAACTGAAATGCATAAGTGGAATAACTAGGAAGCAGCTCTGAGTGATGATGCTGTGTGAGGTCAGAGGTCAGAGAAATGGGATATTTCAGGAGTAAGTAGATTAGCTGGTAAATCTGGAGCGGGTCTGAAATAGCTGCTTTATTCACTCTTTGGCTTGAAGTGAGCACAGAACAGCAGCATTAACTCAGACTCTTGCTGTTTGAAAATGAGCAGGACGTACAGCCGATCTGGATGGATCCGTAAGAAGATTGTGCATCTTAAAGGAAGGCAAAATAAATGATATAGTGTCATTTGCTTTTGATTCTTACTACGAGAGAGTGTATGATCGAGGGGCAGGTTATCACTTCAGCTGTGGATTCAATGGATCGAAGAGAAAGTAACATTGATTTTCTGTAGCAGTTTTTGGGTGAGTAATAATCACAACTCATTCTCTAGTCTGAGACAATATCATTGAACAGCAAATCCAATGTGTGCAGGTGAAATAGTGGTGAATTAATTAAAAATGCAATTATGTTTTGTATGAAGGCAGGTTATAGCCTTGATTTGAGGAGCTATGGATGGCTGGAACATTTCACACCAAAAACAAAACCAAACTGTATTTTGCATAAAAAATGAAACCTGATTTATTTATTTTTTGCATTGAGAGTTAAACACACTGCTATTCCATAATGTAGTTACTGTATTGCATCCAGATCCAGTTTAACTTTTGAGAGGTTATTTGTAGTAGCAAAAATGATTTTTTTTTTTAAAGGTATAATATTATTATTAATTAACAATTGATATATTATTTTTACGTTAATAAGGAGAAACTGTACTTGCACAACTGTACTCATCACAAAAAATAAGCAGCACACTGTTTTTGATAATAAATGTTTCTTGGGCATCAAATCAGCAAATTATATTGTTTTCTGAAGGATCGTGTGCTGGAGTAATGAAGCTGAAAATTCATCTTGCTGTTTTTACTGTATTGCTGATGAAATAAATGCAGCTGTAATTGCTGAGTATAAGCAACGACTTAAAATAGATCTTACTGAATCGTTGACGTCTGTAGTGCTAATTCATTTATCCTGTGCCCAAACAGATATTGCCATGGAGGAGGGAGTATTATGGACTTTGGTAAGGAATGGCAAAAACATACTTTGGTGGAATAGTCAAGTAATAATCAGAACGATGTTACACTATGTTTGACTTTGTCCTCTTGCCTTTTACATTTTAAAGACATTTTGTGTTCCTAATGTAATCAGTAAAGCAACAAAGATTTCCTATGTCTACTTGTTTGTTTGACATCTATATTGCAGAACTCACTAGTTGGTGAATGGTTTTGCTCACCCTACGAGACTCTACAGTCTCTAAGTTTCTAAGTAGATCATGTCTGCTTGATTCTTAAAGTGACGGGTTCCAGGGTTCCCAGAGCCAAATACACAATGGTTCGAGAGGCGCTGTGTTACCTGATCCCCTATCATATGCAGTGCTCCATGGGATGTGGTGGACTGGCCTGCAAGTACGAGGACCCTTCGCACTGGAGTGAAGACGATCAGGCCATCAGAGGAATCTACTCGTCTTGGTACACGGCATGCACTTAAACATGGCCTTTACCAAATGAGGTCTTGTGAACCGAAGCTTCTCTGTATGTTGAGTTCTCCCAGCACATTTTTCTTTATGCCAAACAGAGTTACAAAAATAATGAGTTTCTTTCCCCCAAAATGTTTCCTCTTCAGAAAGTCAACCGATCATCAAAGCCTTGCTTTTACTTGATTTTACATCCCAAAAATGTCAGCTTTAAGATTTTACTTCAATAAATACAAGTTTTATGCAATAACAGCATGTACGAATGGATTAGTTCAACTCATGGCTTCTCTGTTTCTTTTTTAGGATCACCGACAATCTGCTGGCCATGGCCCGCCCTTCCACCGAAATCATTGAAAAATTTGACATAATAGACCAGTTTTTGAGGTAAAGCTGATGATTGTAAAAACAAAACTGGTTCTGGAGTATGTGTTTGGTGCACTTTTATAATTAGCTGTTTCGTCATGTTAAGATGTGGTTTGAAGACCGTTATTAACCTCCAGTGCCCTGGCGAACATGCCAGCTGTGGAAACCCACTGGATCCCGAGAGCGGCTTCACTTACCGGCCGGAGACATTCATGGAGGCTGGCAGTGGGTGACGCTTTCTTTTTGTACATCGTCTGATTCTGCCTAACTTTCAGTATGTATTTTCCCTGTGTAATGTAAAGAATCTTCTTGACGCACTGAGTTGTTCTTATGTTTTCAGGTTGTAAAGGTACTCTTGTTGCTCTATTTTAGTATATTTCTACAACTTTAGATGGAATGACTATGGTGTGGCGTCTCTCACATCCATCTTGGATATGGTGAAAGTCATGTGTTTTGCCATCCAAGAAGGCAAGATGGCTGTTCACTGTCATGCAGGGCTTGGCAGAACAGGTACAGTTCTGTTTTATATGTTAAAATATATTTATAATTTAATAAACATACCTGATTTATAGGTTGCTGGGTTGATTCTTACAAGCAGCCTTGATCTAATATTATTGTGTCCTCAAGCAGCACGCTTAACCCGACGTTACTCCAGAGGGATTTTCTGGATAATAATGCTGCCATAAGTCGCTTTAGTTAAAGGGGTCATGAACTGAGAAACCAAAATTCCCTTGATCTTTTGACATCTAAGAGGTCATTGTACTATAAAAACATCCTGTAAGTTTCAGAACTCGTTACTTTCTCGTTAGTCTAAAAACAGCTTATCAGGGGCCATTCACATGTCGCGCCTAAAAACTTGTGGGAAACGCTAGGCGCGCCGCTTTCTGCTTTTTTTCCAAAGCGTTCGGGCACTTGCGCTCCGGAGGTGTCTGCCGTTGCTAAGCAACCATGACCTGCGCTCTCCATGAAGACGCGGAAGTTTCAGCAAAGGATAAATGGATTTGCAGCACTAAAAATCACTTGCAGTAGCTCTGCTACTAAATTTTTTTTAAAATGGCAATCCCTGTACAGCTATGATCAGCTGTTCCTTCATCTTGGCTGAGCTTTCTATGTTGTTACGGGAAAGGATGAAGCTGATTGGTTGGTTCTTGTCACATGACTCGCGGCGCGCTTGCGGCATTCTGAAAAGTTTAAATGTTTTTATCTCTGTGGCACGGACGCTCCTGGAAAAAATGAGTGCGTCGCGATTCTACATCACTGCCTGTTTAGCCCCGCCCACCGATTCTACATCACTGTCTGTTTAGCCACGCCCACCGATTCTACTTCACTGTCTGTTTAGCCACGCCCACCGATTCTACTTCACTGTCTGTTTAGCCACGCCCACCGATTCTACATCGCTGCCTGTTTAGCCCCGCCCACCGATTCTACATCGCTGCCTGTTTAGCCCCGCCCACCGATTCTACATCGCTGCCTGTTTAGCTCAGCCCACCGATTCTACAGCACTGCCTTTTTAGCCCCACCCACCGATTCTACATCACTGCCTGTTTAGCCCCGACCACCGATTCTACATCGCTGCCTGTTTGGCCCCGCCCACCGATTCCACATCACTGTCTGTTTAGTCCCGCCCACCGATTCTACATCCCTGCCTTTTTAGCCCCGCCCACCGATTCAACATAACTGCCTGTTTAGCCCCGCCCAACGATTCTACTCACTGCCTGTTTAGCTCCGCCCACCAGTTCTACATCACTGCCTGTTTAGCTCCGTCCACCGATTCTACATCCCTGCCTGTTTAGCCCCACCCACCGATTCTACATCGCTGCCCGTTTAGCCCCACCCACCGATACTACATCGCTGCCCGTTTAGCTCCACCCACCGATTCTACATAACTGCCTGTTTAGCCCCACCCACCGATTCTAAAACACAATCGCAAATGCCCGTTTGCCCCAACCACCGTTGCTCATCCCTGCCTGTTTATCCCCGGCCACCGATTCTAACATCGCTGCCTGTTAGCCCCCCCGCCCCCCCCCCCCCCCCCCCCCCCAAAAACCCGAGTCTAGCTCCCTGCCTGTTTAGCCCTGCCCACCGATTCTACATTGCTGCCTGTTTAGCCCCGCCCCCCGATTCTACATCGCTGCCTGTTTAGCCCCACCCACCGATTCTACATCGCTGCCTGTTTAGCCCTGCCCACCGATTCACATCGCTGGCCTGTTTAGCCCCACCGCACCGCTTCTACATCCCTGCCTTTTATCCCCGCCCACCTATCGACATCCCTCCTGTTTATCCCGCGCCCACTCGATTTTCTACAATCCCTGCCTGTTAGCCCCACCCCCGATCTACATCCCTGCCTGTGTAGCCCCCCGCCCACCAATTCTACAAATCGCTGCCTTTTTATAGCCCCGCCCACCGATTCTACTCGCTGCCCTTTTTAGCCCCGCCCCGCGATCACATCCCTGCCTTTAGCGCCCAACCACACACCGATTCTACATCCCTGCCTTTTAGGCCCCACCCACCGATTTCTACATCTCTGTCTGTTTATGCCCCGCTCTCCCTATTCTACAATCGCTGCCTGTTTAGCCCCGCCCACCGATTCTCCATCGCTGCCTGTTTAGCCCCGCCCAATGATTCTACATCGCTGCCTGTTTAGCCCCGCTCTCCGATTCTACATCGCTGCCTGTTTAGCCCCACCCACCAATTCTACATCGCTGGCTGTTTAGTTAGGCCCGCCTCTCGCTCTAATCGCTGCCTGTTTAGCCCCCCCACCGATTCTACATCACTGCCTGTCTAGCCCCGCCCACCGATACAACATCGCTGCCTGTTTAGTTTAGCCCCCCGCATCTCCGATTCATGCATATGATTTTGTTCTAGAGAGGCGAACGCAGGTCTACGCAGAAACCAAACGATAAAGATGGTTCCGAATACAATGAGATGCTGTTCAGTGCCAAGTTGTGGAAAAACAGTCTTTGCATTGCCTGCCTTCCTTATCCCAACATTAGAAAAGAGTGGATAAACTTTATTTTTAATGAAGATCCAGACCGCAACAGTAAGAACTTGGTCCTTTGTTCACTTCATTTTATTGTGGATTCATTTTCAAACAAGGCACAATTTGACGCAGGATTTTCAGAAAAATTCAAACTAAAAGACGATGCTGTGCCGAATATATTGGATCCGACAGTAATGTTTCAACACACAAGTGTGAGTAACTGGTTTCATTACGTAGTCACTATTGCTAAAAATTGTCGTTATTACAAGCTATATTATACTGATCTTTATGGAGTGTTTTTTATGCGTTTTTAACCTAAATCACAGCAGCGTCCATCGGTGAAGGATGTAGGCTGTCAAACATACACAGCTATTAGCCAATCATAGCAGTGTGCTTTTACTTCCGAGTCTACAATCCTCTACGCCTATTCATACAGAGCTTCAGATGAGGGGGTTAAAAACAGGACAGAAAATAGCCTTTTACTTCTAAATTATGATGTTTTTGATGTACAGATTTGGTAACATTATAAGGGGACCTCAGAGAACAGTACAAAATAATTTTAAAAGGCAGTTCATGACCCCTTTAAAAGCATCTGCATAAGCTCTACCCATGCAGTGAGCACAAGCTTCTAAAAAAATTTTTTTTTTTTTAAAGATGTCAGGGTTGATTTTGAGCTATAGCATTATGGACAGCACTCCAGGTGATTCGAGTTCAAGCCCCAGCATGTGTTCCTTTCATTTACATTCTTTGGGAATCAAACCCATGACCCTGGCATGCTAGTGCCATACTCTACTGTTCAAGCTACAGGAATGCTTTCCTGGGGGGGGGGGGGGGGGATCCCCTGCTCTCCCTACTTGTCTTCTCAAATAAAGACAAAAAAAAACAGTTTTCAATCATGTAGTAACCTACACTTAATTGTTTGCAACCAAATTGCAACATTACGATATGTACACTAGCTGGATACTGACTCTTTTTACGTGTTGTTGTCATAGGTGTGTTGCTGGCCTGTTTCTTGTTGTTCACCACACAGATGACAGCAGACCAAGCCATTCTGTTAGTTCGAAGCAAACGATCAAACTCGATCCAGACTAGAGGACAGCTCCAGTGCGTCAGGCAGTTTGCTCAGTTCCTGGTTCCGCTAAGGAACGTGTTTGCTAATGCCGAGCCTAGAGCGCCGCCTGTTACTCTTTCACAATACTTGATCCGCCAGAAACATATACTGCACGGATACGAGGCTCGGAAGTTGAGATACGTGCCAAAGCTCGTCCCTCTCATCTGCAGACTCCTACTGGACATCGCAGAGAATCACCAGGTTATCGAGGAGGACGTTGTTGAGGTTCCTGACGTCACATCTGTGGTAGAGAAAACATTTAATGAGAGTTCAGTGTATCAGTTAAACGGAGAGATTTTGGGAAATGGGATGTCTATGATCAGACCACGTCTTCCAGGTCTACCCCGAGCCAATAGAGGCAACACACAACCTCTTTACTATGTCCGCAAGAGCCTCAGCTACAGCGAGTCTGACCTCCAGAGGTTAGCAGCATCTTTAAACCTCTCGGACAACCCTCTCGGGGTTTTAGCCAGCATCCACTCAACTACCATCAACGATCAGCTGGGAGCTTTCAGCTGTGTTTCCCAGAACTACATCACTCCTTCTCTGGGGGCTTGCAAGCACAATCCCATCTACAGCTCAACCAGCAATATATGGGAGCTGAAAACTCTTATGGACCAGACAGAAGGATCTCCACTGCTCAAAACCAGGAGGCAGTCGGTCCTGCAGCGAAGTCAATCTCTAGACGTTTCAGATAAGAAAAGCACCACGAGCATCACCAGAATATTGTCCTACTGGAGGACAGACTGCAAGCAAAGTACTGACCCTGATGAGGCTCAACACAATGAAAAAGAGCATTCGGAGGTGCCCTTCATCACTGTCCAGTCCGAGTTGTCTCTGGAGTCGCGTCACCTCCTGGTGGCTCAGTCCCTTGCGGTAGACCTCGAGAAGGATGGAGAGGAGGAGCAAATTCAGAAGGTGTCTACTTGGCAGGTAGGTGCATGTACTGATTTACTAAGTATTAAGTATTAAATGTGTATTAAAGTATTAAATCGAGTGTTTATTCTTATATCCGTCTTTGGTTTTGGTATATTCCTTTGATGTTTGTTCATTTTTCTGTGCTTCATGTCTACTGTCATTTTTCAATTTGTCACATTCTCAATTAAAAAAAAAAAGTATCAAAGTATTAGTTCACTTCCAGAATAAAAATGCCCTGATAATTTACTCACCCCCAAGTCATCCAAGCTGTTCATGTCTTTCTTCAGTCAAAAAGAAATGAAGGTTTTTTATTAAAACATTCCAGGATTTTTCTCCAGATAGTGGACTTCAATGGTGGTCAATGAATTGAAAGTCCAAACTGCAGTTTCAGTGCAGCTTCAAAGAGCTCTACACAATCCCAGCCGAGGAATAAGGGTCTTATCTAGCGACTCGATCAGTCATTTTCTAAAAAAACAAAAACATTTATATACTTTTAACCACAAATGCTCGTCTTACACTTGCTTGACCTCACGCATTGCGTAAAGTCACGTTGGAGAGGTCACGTGTGGGAAAAAATGTAGGCAGAAGTACCGACCCAGTGTTTACAAAGCGAACGTGCAAAGACTAAACCAAACGCCCTTCACAAAAAAAAAAAGGTAAAACGACGACGATTGTAAAGTAAGAGGAGAAAATCAGATGGAGTTCGGAATTACATCTGCCTACGTCATGCGAGACCTTTCCAGCGTGATTAAGTAATGCAAAGTCATCGATGAGCATCGCAGAGCTACTGCAAGATGAGCATTTGTGGTTAAATAGTATATACATTTCTTTTTTTAGAAAATGGCCGTTTCGCTAGATAAGACCCTTATTCCTCCGTTGGGATCTTGTAGAGCCCTTTGAAGCTGCATTGAAACCTTGATTTCTTAAAAAAAAAAAAATAAAAAAACCTTCAAAAAAATTGATTAATCTTTTCGACTGAAGAAAGAAAGACATGAACATCGTGGATGACATGAGGGTGAGTAAATTATCAGAATTTTTATTCTGGAAGTAACTAATCCTTTAAAGTTAAAGTAGGGATTGGCAGCTCTGGTCCTGGAGGGCCACAGTCCTGCAGGGTTTACTTCAATCCCTAAGAGTGGTGTGACGTGTAGCCAAGTATGGTAACCCATACTTAGATTTTGTGCTCTGCATTTATCCCATCCAGAGTGCACACACACCACGCCATTTTTGCCACCTACTGGAGGTTAGGTGTACCAAGGGGCACCTAATGGCTCACTTTTTGGGGTTTTTCCACTGCATACAGTAGCTTGTACCTGGTACTTTTTTTAGTACCACCTCGGTTGAGGTTCCAAGTGAGCCGGACTGATGCTAAAATGTGACTTGTAAACTCTGCAGATCACTGATTGGTCAGAGAGAATCGTCACTGCCAGCGTCATTGGATTTGCGACACGAGACACCAAACCCGCTAGATTTAAATAGTCAGCAACAGCCACTGCAGTATCATTTGTTTGCACGTCTTTTTTAAACGACTTGCTTTAAACGACCGTCGCATGCAACTTGAAAAAAGAAATGGCTGTATCGTGGCGTAGCTGGGGTGGCGGCACAACTATAATGATCAGTTTACAATCCCACCCACATTGAAACGGTACTAAACTGCAGTGGAAAAGCAAACCAAGCCAAAGTAAAGCGAGTCGAGCGCCATTAGTCATGGGTTTGAGGGTGGAAGAGGGCAATGTTCATTCACTCCTTCCACCTACAGTTCCTGTCGGTACTGAGAATCGAAACCGTTAATCAAACACATCTGAAAAGTCCAACCGAACTGCTTGGAAATAACAGGCAGGTATGTTTGATTAGGGACAGAACTAAACACTACAGGACAGTGTTCCTCCAGGACCGAAGTTGTCCATCCCTGGTCTTGGGTGTGTCTTTAGGAGCTTCAGATCTCCCACACCTCCAGACATGAGTGTCCATCGTTGCTGCATTGTTTTTGGGATACCTGCTCCATTTTAGAGGGAACTGCTCCACAATTTACTTCACAGAGACACTTTACACTAAGTGCAAATAGGCTATTTACATTAACTCCACCCATCAACGTGTGATTGGGGCTCGTCAACAATACAATAAAACGATCGCTCTCACATCAGCTCCAGTGGTGTAGATAGTTAAACATGTGTCGTAGTCATTTTTGACGCGATCGACACGGGTACGAATCCGCTTTTTCCCGTCCCTTTTCACATCTCATCACATCGGAATGGCATTTATTTTTTTAAGTATCAGGTAGGGTAGGTGTAGGGAGGGCTGATATTGTCCCAATAAGGTGGCATCCATTTAATAATTTTAATTAAAATTATAATTTACACTCAATACCTTATTATTGCATACTGTTTTATAATGTACTACAATACTGAGGTGCAGATATAATTGCCACTATCTGCAATAAGTAGTATAAGTAGCAGAAAATGCTGCTATTTTAACTGTGTAAAAAGAATCTATAGCTATTTGCACTTAGTGTAAATAGCGTCTATCAAAAAAGAAAATATAATATTTTCACTTAGTGTAATCTAGTAGTACTCTATTGCTACTTACACTTTACTTTATATTCCATCCAAGTCCGCAGTTTTCCCACGGAATTGACACTTTTACGTGTATTTAACCCCCCAGAATGAGATTTTTACCAGAGGTCCCCCCTCGAAACACCAATGGGCTAATTTTGGACTAGTTTTGAGTAGCAGTTGGGCGGGTTTTGTTGTGAAAACCTGGCAACCCTGATCCCGTCAGATTTGGAGTGTCGATCTTGGGGTCTTCGTGACCTGAATCTAGGTTTTGGTGTATGGTCTCAGATAAGACTGCAGCCTATTTCCACTGTTCTTCAGGAGATGAAGTTGCCACCGTCCCTTCGCCATTTTAGAGAGCTGGCATGACTGAATGGCTTCTTAGTTCTGAGTTAGGTTCAAATAAAAGTTCAGGAGGAACATGTTTATTTAATCTGACCAATCAGCACTTGAAGAGGCGTATGTAAGCCACTATTTATCTCTGTCCTATACGACAGTTCTTTTGGCGTCCCTCCGCCGTTTTGGCATCAAACCTCCTCTTCATTAAAGATTACATTTACATTTAGCAGACATTTTTGTCCAAAGTGACTTACAAATGTGGACAATGGAAGCAATGAAAATCAACAAAAGTACAATAATATGCACTATCAATTCAGCATTTTCTGTGTTAATATAATGCTTAATCTAGTTGGTGATCCAACAGGTCAGGGGTTTATGTGGTCTCCTTTTGGCATCTATGCATCCCAGTCCTTTCAATGATTTTAGCATGTAAAGTTGTAGTCTGCTTACTGAAGACAGGCAGCTCTGCATGATGGACCTAGTTGTTGTCTACTCGGGCTAAACGACAATCTCTTCACATCATATAGAAAATCTGACCTAAGATTAGTACATTTGTTTATTCTTCTCCGCAGGCAGATCTTAATCGTCAAGGTGCGTGGGAGCGACTGTGTTTGGAAAAAGACCCATTTATTCTCTCTGGAATCATGTGGTCCTGGCTGGAGCAGCTCAAAGAGCCAATCATCTCAGCTCATGATGTTCACACACTAACAGAGACCAGTCAGGACCCCCAAACTGTGCTCAATTGCCTAGATAGGGTAAGACTTAAAGGGTTAGTTCACCCAAAAATGATGGGTAAATGTTTTACTTACCCTCGAGTCATCCTAGGTGCATATGTCAGACGAATCCAGTCGGAGTTATATTAAAAATTGTCCTGGCTATTCCACGCTCTATCATTGCAGGTGTTGCAGTTGTTGCCTTCCACGTATGAAAGACAACTGAAGTGAGAGAAAAGTGTTTATTATGTTTGAAATATGGATATTTTTCTTACAAAAACGCATGGATTCACTACAGTAGGCCTCTATTCACGCCCCGAAGCTGTGTGAGACACGTTTTATTATGGATGCACGCGCTTTATTTGACGACTTGTGGACCGTTCAACTGCAACACCCGCTGACTGCAATGATAGAGCTTGAAAGATCAAAGACAATTTTTAATATAACTCCGACTGGATTCGTCTGACAGAAGAAAGCCATATACACCTAGGATGCTTCGAGGGTGAGTAAAACACAGCCTAATTTTCATTTTTGGGTGAACTAACCCTTTAAAGTATCAAATCTGTTCTTTTAAACTTTATTAACTTTAGATAACTTGGTTCAATATTACTAACAAGAGACATTTCATGAGTACATTTGAACTTTGTTCCATGATGTGAATCTGTTATTATTACCATCGTCAGGCTTCAAGAGAAACAGTGATGTGCATTCTGGACTGTTTCGCTCATTTATTGACGACATCGGAGGAAATCGAGAGTGCTTTTCTGGAGCGAGCAACAAAAGCTTTCACAAAGGTACCGTGTCATTCTGAGATGTCCTGAAATGGTTAAATGAATACTTTTATTTACCGTGGTGCTCTCTTTAGATAAAAAACACAGATGGTGGGAAGAGCGTCCACAAAATCATGAACGGGGTCTTGAAGCTTGTTCTGCATCGTTTGAGGTTGGCTGCCATGAACGAGTTTGAGGTCTAACACATGCAACAATCACTAAACTACAGTTAACTACAAAGAGAATGAGTTCATTTACTGTACATCTTTGTCCGACATCAAAGACGAGCTCTACACATCTGCTGCTGCAGTTTCTTTGGTTGTTCCTCCGGTCTCGGTTCAGATGAGGAATCCAGCATGTGATTTAGCCCACAGATAGACTGAACTATAATTGTCCCATTTTTAGAAGTTAGAAAATGTGTTTTACATGGTGAATTGTTTGATGTAAATGAAATACCATACACTGTATATTATGTGCCATAGTGCTAATACTTGAAAAGCATTGCAACTGAAACCATTTTTGTACCATGTTTGTACAGTTATTTGTAATAAAATAAATAGATTGCACACAACTAGAAATTAAATCTTCATCTTCATTTTACATTAGCATAAAGATCTGAAGGCTGAAGCCCCGTTCACACTACAAGCGACACGCAACAGCAAAGCGACACAATCCCATTCATTTCAATGTAGAGTTCAATGACAGCGGCCGTTGGTGGACGGATGGGGCGTGTCCAGCGACTTGACAAAGTTCAGAATCCTTCAACTTTATGCCAATGAAGAGCGACTTTCGGGAAATAGAAGACGGTAGAGCTCAAGTGATCGTTCTCTTCTCAGCGACTTAGATAAACAATAACTAATATGGAAGAAAGTAGGCTCTGTTTCTCATTCATTTTTGTTTGTATGTACAGATTTAATTTAGATTTAGATTATATTTAGTCTTTTGGCTCCAAAATGTTTGTACTTAGCAGCAAGAAACCTGATTCGCTGTCACGGCAACCAGTATTGAGAACGCCCACTAGCAACCTCATCGCCAGCCCCTGGCGACTTGGAGCGACAAAAGTCTGCTAGTGTGAACGGGGCTTAACTGACTCCGAAACGATTCGCTCAACGATTCATTTTTCCAAACCACTCCTTTGCGTGATGCTAATCTGCTGTGATTGGTCGATTGGTCTCATTTTCATTTCAGCATGCCTGTAATGCCTGATAAAGCAGTGTTTGTGAGCGCAGTGCTGCTTTGTGTACAGCGTTACCGGGGAAACCGCTATTTCTACCGCTCCAAAAGTGCTGTTAAAAACACCTATGTGGCAAAGAATGAATTTGCATTTTAATTTGCATTTCCAACCCGAAAAGATCGGGCAAAATTGTGCGTGGATATGCTAATATTTCATGTTGACCGTCAACACGAAACGGCTTGGGATTCGTTTTAAAAACGACTCATTTCAATGATTCAGAGTCGACTCTTTCTTTTGAGAGATAATAACTATATGCACGGTGCACTTCCCGATTTAAAACTTTGCAGGATGTTTTCATTCACTTGGAGCTGTGTTACACACTGCATGAAAGACATTTTTCAAAAATCCATAATGGGGCACTTTAATGCATTTCTTCTCAGTTAAAATGTCATTAAACTACTTTTATCAGAAGAAAATCAGATAGTATGCCGGTATGGACACACTAACACCATAAACGATCTAAAATGTAAACATGCATAATTAAGCACATAATGCAGATTATATTATTATAATATACCATATGGGGGGGTTTTTGTGCATGCCTTCAGAAAGTATTCAGACCAGTGTTATTTTAGTATCATTGATATACTATTATAGTTTTTGTTAATATTTTTTTAATTTTGTTTTGATGTTTTGTTGTTCATTTTAGTTCAAATTGTAGTATGTTGTTCTATTTATTTATTTTTAAGTAGGTATAGGCCTATAATACGTTTAAGTTTTTAGATTTGGTTTCTTTTTAGTTATTTTAACATAAAGTGAATGAAAGTGTTGCCTCGGGAACTAGCTGAAGTAAAATGAGTTTAAGCGATTTAATATTTTATTTCAGTTGTTGTTTATTTTGCTAGTAATGTTTTCATGGTTTTAGTTTGAATGAACAAGCCCCTCGTTCAGACCATCATTTTTCACATCAGTCCACATTCCACAGCAAAAACATTTTACATTTTATTCTAAAAAACCTGAATAAAGTGGTACTTTCTGAAAGAACAGCACATATTTTGTCAAGGATAACTTTATATAAAATACACAGCTTTCTATTCTAGACAGACATCACCACACTATACTGCAGTGACCTTCAAGTTAGTGGTGCGGTTGAATGGAGTGGCGTACAGTCATGAAAAGGCATCTGGTCTTGAACTGATGCCACACAGGAAAGACACTCGACTGAAGCTGAGCTGAGGAGAACTACTGTTATTTTAGGTGACAACATGCACTCACTATTTTTGAGGGGGCACGAGTTGGGGGAGGGAGGGGGGTGTTTGCTGGGTCGTCACACACAGCAGCCACAACAGCACTTATTTTTATTTATTTTTTCCTTTTTATTCGGAACATTCCCAAGTGCAACTATATCATGAAAATATCCTTGATTTCTCACCTTGATAAATATGTGTGGGGCCGATGGTCAACAGTAAAGGCCTTAATATGTATGCTAAAAACCTGTCTGTTTACTTCATTAACCGATATGGATGTCATGCCATAACATTTTTAATACAACTAAAGACTGATTATATCTAATGTGAATTTAACATTGAAAGTTAATGTGAATAAAAACATTGTAAGTTAGGCTACTAATCATAACACTTAGGCTACAGAAAGAGAGCAAAAAACCTTTACATTATCAAAGAACATTTTCACTGGCAGTCTAGAGTTCAAGCACTCTCAAAAACTCCCATTAAAATCACTGAAGCTGTTTACAATGTGAAATTAATCACATCTGCACTTTGTTGTTTCTGATGAGAGAATTCGCCAGAGAGAGGTATTCGGTGAGCGAGCGAGTGAAGCAAGTAATGACTCATCTGAACGCCTCTGAATGGTCTCTGCATTCATCAGCTCAACAGCATGGTGTGTGATTGGTTATAACGCGTCTGTCTGACTACTTCTCTCTGCCTCGGCAGTTTGCTGATTAGCAGCTGGAGATATGGGGTCTACTGAGGCGTGGCCTGCTAATCACGCCGGTGTGATTGTATTAAATATAGAATATTTAATACAATCAATATGTGCTCTGTTGCTGTGAAATTATATGTAGGGACAATACAAACTTTAGAGTCACAGATTTCATCTGACCAGCATTTATCCAATTTTTTTAGACTCTTTTTACAAATTTTGATAAGGATTTTTTTTAACTACAGCTATAAACAGTTACAATATCTGATCATAATAACGTTCCATAATAATACAGATATTTTTACTATTTCTCGACAAAGGATTTTAGAACTTTATGATCCGATATTTAGCCATTCTGTGAAAGCTCGATAGTTAATGTAATAAACAGCTCTCTGGGCAAAATGTGGTAGAATTGACCATAACTAAGACAATAACCCTTTTTTTTTTTTTTTAAACATAGTGTTTTCTCAAATCTGCTGGCTCTTGAGAGACTGCCGTGCATTAACTGGTCATGCCAGTAGGGGGAGTGATTGCGAAAGGTTTTGGAGAATTGATCAACAATACTGCTAAGTAAGCTGCTATAAATGAAAGAATGAGTTTTTAAAATTGGGATCACATGCCTTTCTCAAGAATAAAGAGAATAAACGGACAGACATCTGACTCTCAGGCCTTTTCTAAAACCTGCAGTCATTACTGAAGCACCTGCAGTATAGACTAACACTCCTAAACCACATCAAAATACGCCTGACTTATGCCTGTTTATTCCCTGCTAGTTTATCATCAACAGTGTTGGGGAAAGTTACTTTTCAAAGTAATGCTCTTATCATATTGCGTTAAGCTCTCTGAAAAAATTAACTAATTACCAATACTTAGTTTAATTTGATGTAAAGTCATGCGGTTGGCGTCATTTTGCGTTACGTTACTTTTATCTGGACAGGGCTTGCTTGTTTGTTTTTGAAATATAAAAGTTATATTTTTGGCAAATATAAAAGCATTTTCACACCAGAAGTGAAATGAATGCGCCTCAGGCTGAAGGGAAAGTAAAGTTACGTCCGTACAGTAGAATACAGAAGAAGAAATATCAACACACTTCAGCAATAAACAAAGACACACAAATGTTTGTCTAGAGTAATTTGTGTTTATTAGTACGGTTGAACTGGATCATCGAAGCTCAGAAGCAAAGACATTGCTTAATAGAATGAGATTAAATGCATAAAGGATATTTGTGTTGTTTAACATTTAATTATTGCAGGTTTGCGTCATATTCTGAGTTGCATTATTTTTATTCATTTTGAGGAATACTGAATCTGTGTTGTTTTTGTGTGTGAGTGAGATGCATTAATGCATATTCATATTTATTTTAGAACTACAGTAACATCTGGTTTCTCTCAACATGGGGACAGGAGAGCTGTCAGTCAATACATTTGAAAAAAAAAGTAACTCAGATATTCTCTTGTAAATTAAAAAGTAATGCGTTACTTTACTAGTTACTTGAAAAAAGTAATCTGATTACGTAACTCGCGTTACTTGTAATGCGTCACCCCCAACACTGATCACCAATAGACCATGCCATAAAAAACGCCACCTATATCTGCACCCTTCACTGTAATTTACAGTAGTAGTATCTTACGGAAAACTAACACAGATTTAACTAAAAACAACAACAACAGGTTTTGATACAGTCCTGCTTATATAGTCTACCTTTTTATGCATACTTTGAATGCAAGTGTTTCTTTTGCAATCACTTCTAAATTCAATTTAACAATTCATATTGATTCATGTTGAGACATGTTAAGTGCTTTAGATTATCACTGCTATCTGACGGGATGTGTCAGAAGGTTTGTTTTTATTAATAGCGGTATTTATGGATCTGAATGAAAGCAGACACACGACTTCTGTGATGCATATGAGACTGTATGGGTGGGCTCAGCGGCCCTCAGGAACACGCCCAGATATATAAAGTAGAGGAGGAGGATGAAGGGGTCAGATCTGCTCTACCTGTGCCGCTATGCGCGCTCGACACGAGCTGGACACACCTTGACGGTGGAGCTACATGTGTCCTTGTTGGAAATCCAGGCTATTTCAAACGGCCTATTTAATTGCTGATAGACTGACTGTTCAACCTGAAAGCTCAGTTACCTTTGAGCGAAACGAGACAGGACCATCATGAGCAGAAGAACACGGCGCTGGATATTTCACATGTTCCTTTGTCTCGGAATAATCTACTTGAAAATGGGGTGAGCTGATTGGGAAAATGTATCGTACAGTATATCATATCATAATGTTGTTATAGCCTAATAATGTTGTCTATTCTGCATTAGACGAACTTTCTTGGCTGCTCTGTATAGCCTATGTGTCTGCTTTTCCAGTTGCAACAAGTTATTTTTATTTCTTATTAAATCAATATATTCTACAACGATATTGCGACAAAGTAAAAGAAGTTGTGGTAACACTTCACGTAAAGCCTTTATGCATTATGAAAGTAGTTTTGATGCATCTTATAATGCATTGTACAATCTCATGAATAGTTGTAACCACAGTTAATACATTATAACACTTATCAGTTCATTGTTACACTATGCATTTTATAATGATTTACGACCAGATATAATGTAGGCTATTACAACGCACAGATGAATAATTATAATGCATTAATAACCCTTAATAATGCATTATACTTAAAGGCTTTAAGTAAACTGCCACCGAAATTGTTGTTATTCAGTGGTAGGGGAAATCATTTTTTTTTTGAAGTAATGATGCTTTCCAAAGACATGAAGGGTCTGCTGCGCAGGAATCTTTGGAAACTCCAGCCAGTGGACGCCTTCGGAAATGATCTCTTTATCCAGTATGTGACTCTGGAGCACAAAACCAGTCATAAGGGTCAGTTTTTTGGAATTGAGATTTATACATCATCTGAAAACTGAATAAATAAGCTTTCCATTGATGTATGGTTTGTTAGGATAGGACAATATTGCTGAGAATTTGCTAGCCGTCTGAGAGGTGCTACAAAAATCTTCTCTACTAGAGAAAATTCGCCTCAAAAGTTGTGCAAATAAAGTTCTTTTTTTTTTCGTTTTGGCGCGTTTTTGGCGTTGATGTTTTTACGTTAGGAAATTTACAAAATATCTTCATGGAACATGATCTTTACTTAATATCATAATGATTTTTGGCATAAAAGAAAAATCGGCCATTTTGACCCCTAGCCTACAATGTCGCCATGCTACTTAAGGCTGGTTTCGTGCTCCAGGGTCACAAATGTGTTTGATGTTAAATATGAAGACGCTGTTCTCTGATCAACTTTAGGCGATCCTCCACCGTGCTGGCGCTGGGAGCGAGCATCATATGCAACAAGATCCCGGGACTGGCGCCCAGGCAGCGCATCATCTGTCAGAGCCGGCCGGACGCGCTCATCGTGATCGGGCAGGGCGCGCAGATGGGCATCAACGAGTGCCAGTTCCAGTTCAAGCACGGCCGCTGGAACTGCTCCGCGCTCGGCGAGAGGACCGTCTTCGGAAAAGAGCTGAAAGTGGGTATGTTGGAAATCTCCTCGCGTATGTCTAAAACAGCATTTGGGTTTATCTGGTATAGGAGTGTTTACTAATCTGGTTACGGATTATACAGTTTGTTTAATTTTGGGTGAAACAGTTACCTTCTTTACTAGTCCAAGTTCGTAGGCTACGTTATAAAGATCGACCTGTTCAAGTTAAGATTTCCGCGCTGCATGCCTGAAATGTCTGGCAGATGAGATATATGAGCGTGTTTCTTACCTGCGGTCATACACGCGCTCCAAAGCATCTCAGAAACCAGTCATTAAAGATGGCAAAATCAAAAGAAGCTCAAATAAATGTACAGGTTCTTCAGAGCCTCCTACCCGATCTCATGAAAGTGCGCATCAATAGCACCAGCTCTGTTTCTATGTGGCGTGAATATCTATTATAGGCAATCAATCGCCTTTGGCAGGGTGCATATACTAAGCATGGTTATGGGGGGGGGGGGGGGAGGATTTAGGGGTGTGGGGTAGTGGTAGTATAGATCATAGAATCGCCTAAAACTGCGTGGCATATGCACGCCAACAAATTGCGTATCTTATTTACGCGAAAATTGCGTATTATATGCACGCCAAACACATGCGTATCATATGCACGCCAAAGTCAATTTCTGCGTATAATAGCATGCCACATAGAAACAGAAAATCGTGCTATTGGTATGCATTTTCATTGGAGAACCATCATGAATTGCTGTATAGTTCCTACAAGATCAACATTTCTTGCAGTTTTATTTTATGTAGTTACTTGAGGTCAGTGTTTTTAAGAGTACAGCCCCTCTTTCTGACTGCATGCACCAGTGTTTGGGTTGGTATTTGCAGCCTGAAGAGTTTTTCCACAGGTGTAAATTACAGAGCCTGATAAGATGTCACCTGAGTCAAATGGACTTTTACTTTGCCAATCCAACCTGCTTAAAAATAAGGCACAGCTGCTGTATCAGTTTATAAAAGTTCATGAGGTCTAAGCTCTGAGTGAAGTCAGTAGAGAAAAAATCTGGGGGGAAAATACTGGTGATTTTATGCTCCTAATATAATGCTTAGTGACTGAGAGACACTTCAAATGACTCAAAAGCACAATAAACGGATCATTCTTGTACCACACACAGACTAATACATCTTTACTTTTCATAATCTCATGAGAATTTTTGTTTGGAAAAACTTACCTAGCTTCAATAGTGCCAGATAATATCATTATTTTGACATTATTTTTTACACAATTTTGTTTTTGTGTGTGGGCTCTGTGAAAGCTCAGATATAGAACATGAATAAAAACAATGAATATTCACATTGTGTGCATTTGCAACTTATTTGGATTTGTTATGAGTGTTTGACCCCAAATAAAGCAGCACTATTTTACTGGATCACAGCCACATTTCTGAATACTGCATGTCTACCCAACACATTACATGTTGGTCTACCTGCCGGGTGATACAAGAGAGGGTTAAAGGGTAACACTATACAATACAATCTCATTAGTTAACTTTAGTTAATGCATTACCTAACATTAACTAACAATGGACAATACATTTGTTACAGTATGTATTATGTTTCCTTAATGCAAGTTAATAGCAGTACAGCTGTTCATTGTTAGTTCATGTTAGCACAGGTCCATTAAATAGTATTAACAGATATACTTTTTAATTTTCATAATACATTAGTAAATGTTGAAATTATCAGTGACTAAGATTAATAAAAGCTGATATAAGATTAATATTCATCGTTAGTTCATGTTTGGTGATTTAGTAATGTTAATGTTAAATGGAAACTTATTGTAAAGTGTTAACGTGAATTACAGTCAGATTACTTTTTTCAAGTAACTAGTAAAGTAACGCATTACTTTTTCAAATAAATAACGCCAGTTACGTTGTTTCCATGTATTGAGTGGACAGCTCTCGTGTTGCCATGGTGACAGAAATCAGGAGTAAGTGCGGAGCGTTGTGTGTGAACATGATCTTACTGTAGTTCTAGACTAAATATGAACATGTATTTACTCATGTCACTTGAATAAAAACAGATTCAGTATTTTTCGAAAGCAATAAAACAGTAAAAATGCAAACTCAAAATATGCAATATTTAATTAAATCAAACCAGCAATAATTAAAAAGCAATATTTATTTATGTTAAATAACACAAATATTCTTTATGAATTTAATCCCATTTTATTAACCAATGTCTTTGCTACTGACCTTGATCCAACTGATCCAATTCAACCATGCAAAGAAGCAGAAATGACTTTAGATAAACATAACATTTGTGGGGTTTTTGTGTGTGGTGTGTGTGTGTGTTTGTTTGTTTTTATTGCTGATCGAAGAGTGTTGAGCTTTCTTTACTTCAGCCTGATGCTCATTCATTTCACTTTTGGTGTTAAGGGGCTTTTACGTTTGCCAAAAATAGAACTTTTTTATATTAAAAACAAACAATCAAGCCCTGCCCAGATTTAAAAAGTAACGCAAAAGTGACAATGCATTATTTTCTATAAAAAGTAACTAAGTAACGTAACTAGTTACTTTTTTAGGGAGTAACACGGTATTGTAATGCATTACTTTTAAAAGTAACTTTCCCCAACACTGGTTAATGGTTAAAGTTGAAATAATATATAATTATAGAACAGACAGTCTCAACAAATCACATTTTTGAATATACGTTTGTCTATAGTGTTATCATGGACGACAGCTCTAATTTACAGTTTGGGTTAATTGTTATCCATCTGCCGATTATGCAAATACAGCCGTGTTTGTCCGTGATTTATGGAGAAGGAATAAGTGATAACCTCAGGAAGTTCATGTGTTCAGGAGTTCATCTGTTTCTTGACAACATGAAGTAAATCAGTAGCTTTTTCTTTTGAGCTCATTCATAGAGCATCACTTGTTTGTTTTTAATGTAATTAATATTCTCTGTCTGTAATACATTCAAAATACAAAGATTAATTTTTAAAAAGTACACACTTATTATACTGACTATGTAATTGTCTGCACATAACTATTTTACAAATATATGCACTATAGTGGCCTAAGAGATTTGGACATAAATCTGAAGTGTTGCAAGTCAGCAGTTCATTGATTTAATGTCATTTATTTTTACATTTTCAAGTAATTTGAAAGATTTTGAGTTTCTAACCACATTAAATTCCACATTAATGCAGATATTGGATGCTTTAGTTAAAGCATTTGATTTTTGGCCATGCAAAGTTGCTACACATTCAATGCTTATCTCTAAAAAGCCGTGATTGTTGTAATATACAGTGCTATGATGTTATAAAGTCTGTGTTCTCTCTCGGTGTTCACAGGGAGTAAAGAGGCTGCGTTCACGTACGCCATCATCGCAGCAGGAGTGACTCATGCCATCACAGCCGCCTGCACGCAGGGAAACCTCAGCGACTGCAGCTGCGACAAAGAGAAGCAGGGCTTCCACGGTCACGCCGACGGCTGGAAA
Organism: Sinocyclocheilus anophthalmus; assembly: GCA_018155175.1. Taxonomy (NCBI): domain Eukaryota; kingdom Metazoa; phylum Chordata; class Actinopteri; order Cypriniformes; family Cyprinidae; genus Sinocyclocheilus; species Sinocyclocheilus anophthalmus. The sequence goes on along the minus strand of JADLZN010006425.1, from coordinate 23,787 downwards.
TGGGGCGGCTGCTCGGCAGACATCCACCACGGCCTGGGCTTCTCCAAAGTCTTTATGGACGCCAGAGAGATCAAACACAGCGCCAGGACGCTTATGAATCTACATAACAACGAAGTAGGGCGAAAGGTGTGTATTTGGTTATTCAAGCAGAGGCTTGGCTTTGTATGTCTCTTGTAAATAAAAACTGTCAGACATTATTCAGTTTTGAGGGCTTCGATTTTACGAGGTGGCGATTTTGGGTAAATTCGTAGGATTCACAATTTTTAGAAAAACAGTAAGCATGAAAGTCCACCCCTAATCCCACATTTAAACATAATGACTTAAATGAATTAGCCACCAATTCACCAAAACATGAAAAATTTACAAACTGCCATATTGGCTGACCCAAAAATGAAAAATGTACTCACTCTTGTCTTGTATGACTTACTTTCTTCTGTGAAACACATGTTCATGCTGTTCTTTTACATGCAACAAAAGCATGCAGTGACTAGTGACCAAAAAGCAAAAAAACTATTTGCCTGCTTATACTATGCCCTGAGAGTATGTACCGTTTTGGTGAAGAAAAAGTACATACTTTTAAGTGTGTATGTCCCAAAGTAGGCAAGCTTTGGGACATACAGTGGTGGCCAGAATTGTTAGAACACTTGGCATATTTAAGTGGTTTCAGTTGTTTTTGTTGAATTGGCCACTACAATACCCATAAAACGAACTATTCGCGGATCTACCTGCGATGGAAGGAATCTGCTGCAACATTGAAAATGATGGACTGGCTCCTCAAAGTCCCCACTGAGCAAATTTGGAGCGAGTTGGAAAATAAACTGGACTGATCTATTGTACATTCAAAGGAAAGCCTTTGGCTTGAGTTGTAGAAGGCATGGGATAACATTAGTGTTGTAGTTCTCAGGAAATATATTGACACAATGCCAGAGAAATGTGCTGCTGTAATTGTTGCAAAAGCTGGACATACCAAATATTAAAGTTAAAATTGGATAAACACGGTACACACTATCGGATAACAGTATGGTTGTGCTCAGGAGTCAACCCTGATGGGACATGAACATTATAAAATGAAATAATGTTTTGGAGGCAAAAAAGTCAATTCAGATCTGTCAGCTGTTCTAACAATTTTGGCCACCACTGTACTATCATGTCACACAATTGCAATAGTTACCTGTAACCTGGCCTGTCAATCATCTTGTCACAGTTAACATCCACATTTCATTACATTTAACTTTACTGTATTGGAGAGAAAAGAAGTAGCACGTTGATTTGCCAAAGGCAGAGAACTCTGCTCACATTAATGCATAATGATGTATTTGAAAGGTACTGGCCAAACGGATGTTTATAAAAGTTCACATTGTTGTTGCAGATGAAATATAACACAGATAACATTAGATAACATTTTTAACAGGTTAAATGTTGATTATTAGTAACTCAAACCTCTTTATCTAAACCTAACTACTTCGCAATAATACATTTTTTTCTTTTATTCCATGGATTTGACCCGTTTCCCTCCACATGTTATCAGTGTTTTTCTGCCTGCAAGTGATGTAACTGTGACGTCTACTCTGAATTGGTCTATTATGCATTTAGGAGTTTCCCTTTCAGGCACAAAATTTATGGCAGGAGAGTATTTAGATGAAGGTGATTTACTAAGGTTTGTGCTAGTCAGTATACTTGAATTTGTGCCACCCAAAAAGCATATCTTAACCCATTTTTTGCCTGTGTTGTTAATAGATTACACACACCTGATTTCCATTGGCTGTGCTTATTTGCAACTCTACACTAATTTGCGCAGCTCTTGGTAGATTGTGTTGGTCATTATGAAAATGATCTGTGTCTTTAATTTGGACATTGTCAGTAGATCAGCCGCAGAACTTTCCAGTCTCCTCTGTGCTTTTATGGGATTGTGGCTAACGCTAATTTGCCCTGTTTAGTAACTCTGGCCCTTAAGTTGTTATTCACTGAAATCTTCCCATCCGCTGCAGTTCAAATCTCACTGTTTGTGCATATTCGAGCTTGGTGTGTCATGTGCAGCTATGAGACACGTGACGTTTGGCCGTGCCTTGTCGTGTTAAGTCTGAAGATGAGCATGTGGGTGAGTAAATGACCAAATTTTCATTTTTGGCTGAACTGTTCCTTAAAGAGGTATTATCTATCAGTGAAGTGATGTTTTGGTTACACTGAACGGATCAAGTGAAAGTCAAGTGCAGGGAAGGAGTCTGCAACTATGGCACTGCGGTTTGCAGCCGGCCCCGAAGCCAAGACTCGACTGGCACAGCAATAATAGGAAGCTTTTAGGGGTAAGAGCAGAATAAGTGCTAGAGTTTGATTACAAATCAGATGAGCTCCAACACACCGAGCTCTGTGCAAATCCACTCCCATTTTCTGCTCAGTTTAATAGACATTGGCCTACACCAGTATCCCCTATCGCTAGCTTTGATGCGGTGTTTTTGTCTCAACTTTCAATGCTCAAACCGCCAACGATCCTAAAAGGCTTTTTCACTTTCACCTGCATTTAGAGGCCATGCTTTTTTTCTGCGTATACATTTGTTGTCTTTGATGTGGAACAAGGGATGCGGTCCCTTGGGAAAAAGAAGTGCGCTGAATGTGTACTTGTACTTTGAAAAAAATGATTAATTGAATTTACTACATTTTTTAAGGTAAGTGGTTGCAATCAGCTTATTTTAGCTACATTTAAATAAACAAATTTAGTTGACTAACTTTCAACATGTTTTTTTTTTAATGTAGCTAAAATAAATAGTTTGCAACCACTTACCTTAAAAAAAAAAGTAGTATAATTTTTTTCAGTGTAGTGTATCTTAAAATATATATATATTTTAAAATTGTACTTGCAGAAATAGTAATGAATATTAATGAAATAAAGACCTTTACACTTTCATGAGTTTTTCTTAACATGCTTAAGCGCACTTGTTAAAAAGTCTGCTTGTATTTTTTTTTAAATTAATGGTTTACTTAATAATCAATGTACTACGTTTTTTCTCATGTTTAACAAAGTACACTTATTTTTGAGTGTTGACTAATTCTTATACTACAGCACATGGAAAGTACTTGAGGTATAAGTTGCACCTTAGTGGATTAAACTATTATATTTAAGTTAATATATTTAAATTACTAAATAAAAGTGTAATTACAAATTACTACAATCCAAGACATAAAAGTTTTTAATAGAAATTACATTAAAATATATTTATGTTTACTATAAATACTTGTCAGTACACCTTTTAACCATATACGCTTAAGTTTAACTAACTAAAACTATATACAAAATTAAAAAATGCTAAAGTGTACTTCTTTTTCACCAGGGGAGATAGTTAACCATCTTATTTTGCAATTTTGTTTATTAAAATAAAACAACAAGCCCTCCAATCTGTTGTCATGATCAAGTTAAAGGAATGGTTCTCCAAAAGGAAAAAACTCCACAGAAGCAGTCATTAAAGGGGGCATTAGATGCGATTTAAATTGTCTTTTATCTTGAAGTGTTAAAAGCTCATTGGTGCATAAAGAAGACCGGGTAAAGTTGCAAAGACTAAAGTCTCAAATCCAAAGAGATATTCTTTATAAAAGACAAGAGTCAACCACGCCTACCTAAAACAACTCGTTCTAACACGCCCCCACATGTCGACCTCACTATGTGGGAAGATTTGCATAACGCCGCCCAAATGTTCACGCAAAGAAAGAAGGCGTAACTTTTATTCTAGCTGTAGTATTGTTGCTGCCGCCGCCATGTCATGAAGGCGCTGAGTGTTTCGTTGTGAAAGCGAAACTACATTGTTTGGCCTTCCAAATGAGGACACGACTAGAAATAAGTGGTTAAATTGTATTTACAACACTCTTCCAGAACAGTTCAATGTTTGGTGTTTCTCTGATCACAAATGCAGACATGGCTTTATGTTTACGTGGCGCGATACGCAACACAACGTGTAAAAAGACAGTATAAGTCATTATAATCTGTAATTATGTCCCCACTGGATGCAACAAAAGCCTCGTTTATAATGGGTTTTAATGTTTAATGTTTTTGTCTCGTCGCTCCGGCCGGGCAGGGCATCACAGTATGGTGAGGGGCATAACATTTCCGTCACACGCTTGAGGTATTCGGCCAATCACAACGCACTGGATAGTTGACCAATCACAGCACACCTTGCTTTTCAGACCGATGAGCTTTGTAAAAATCGACGCGTTTCAGAAAGGCGGGGCATAGAGGAGAAACAATAATGTACAGTATGTGGAAAATTTGTTTTTTTAACCTTAAACGAAATAAACACATTACATTACACCAAATACACAAAATAATGTTCTTTTTAGCAACATCATATGACCCCTTTAAGTTGCATGCACTGTATTTCAAGTCTTCTGAAGCTTCTCAGAAGTTTCTTGAAAGTCTCATGAGCAAACACCATTAACGTCAAAGCTGTCAAATACAATTTGACAGAAGTTTAAATTGATAATTTTTAGATGACCTGTTCTTTTAACTAGGGCATGTGTGAAGTAAGAGCCAACCGGTCTATCAGCCAAACAGAGAGCAGAATAATCACTCTTGCTCTCCCAGTCAAGTTTAATGAGGGGTGAAGAGCTTCCATCTTATGTCTGGCTTGTTGCACGTTTGGTCACAGAGAGCTGATTCATGGCACCAACTCTTCTCCTCAGTCCCCACTCCGATTGTACCGTCTTATCTGAGCAGCTAAATGGCCTCTTAGTGAACTGACTAGCCTTACAGGATGATTCTAGCTGCAGGTTTTGTCTTGAGCAAACGTAAAAGAGTGCTCTGTTTGAACGTTCCCCTCCCAGCTAATGTAATGCCGCTGGCTCACGGTGCCCATCTCTGAAGAGCAGATCGCAGAAGGTCTGGTGTGAGTCGCTGAGCTGATGTACGATACGTCGGGCCATTTTGATTGGCGTTAGTAGTGTAACGTGTTCAGAATGTTGTTGTGTTGTGGAAAACAATGTGTTTAATGTTAATTTTGCACTTTATTCCTTTTTGCTTTTGGAACTGTTATTGGATGTTCAAGTGTATAGGGAAAGAGGCTCATGTAAGGGGAAACTGAAAGAAGGGGGTCAGAAGAGTGCCTCGTTGGTACAAGTGCGGTTCTCTCTCAAGTCGGGGTGTGTACGGCGTGGGTTGTGGCCGACAGCAGCCCAATTAAACACCCCTTTTGCATCAAAAACGCCTCGTCCTTGTCTGAGAACGCTACAGTATGTTGTTGGGGAAAATAACATTGTGTGCAATGACAATACAGTTATTGTGCAGTTATTGTATTGTTTGTTGAATGTGATGACATGAGCAGATACTCCAGATATCAGTTTGCTAAGTCAAGCCTCATTTTTGTTGTCGCTTATACAGGATTCTTGATATTAAACCAAGAAACAAGTAATATTACATATTAAACAAAGTAACTTGCCATGTGCTATTGGCATGAAAGGGTATTAGTGTATATTTTTTTTAATCAATAAAATGGTAAAAAAATATTTAGACATTAAAGAAAGAACCCAAGGCATTTCTAGAGACCAGAAAACCAGAGGCTGGTTTAGCAGCAATCTAGCCCTAACAACCGTCCAGAAAACACTAACAAACACGTAGTATAAAAAAAGTGTTGAATGTTGGACACTTCATGCAGTTTTTCTTACTTAGCCCTAGCAACTACATGGTAAAAGTGGTGAAAAATTATTTGAACACTACCAGATAAAACCCTCGAAAACCACCACCAACAGCTCTGTGATTGCATGCTTTTTGTAAAACTGATGGTGTACCAACAGCTTCATGTTTGCATAATATTGAGGATTTGTCACCTGCATGAAGGCTGGCATACACTACATGACTTTTCGAATCTGAACAGACTTTTAATTAAACAGTAGGCATCATATACTTACTGACTTGTGAATGGTTACAGAGAAAAGACTGGGGACCATACACACAAATGACTGAGGATCACACACTACCAGACATTCAAGTCGTTCCCAACGCTACAAGCTTACATAGAAACATATGCATTGATGCATGATAGATGAAAACAGCTTGTGTTCTGCGATCAGCTCAAAATATAAAACATTTCTGATATCCTCTGACTCAATTCAGTCTGAGACAAAAAAAATTGTTACATTTAGACATTCTTCTGACCCTAACTACAGGTCAACTAATTCTCATTAATTTGCAAATACTGTACAGGTCAACTAACTCTCATTAGAGTATTAGCAGACTGTAGGGTTAGCATTAGTAGATAAGGGAACTCGTATTTGTAAAGCCAACTGAATGCGTGTTGGTGGATCATCAAAATAAAGTGCTAGCAGATGTTAAGCAGACAATCTACTAATACTCTAATGACTGCTAGTTGACATGTACAGTATAGAGATGCAAATTTTTTATAGTTAGTAGAATGTCTAATGTGAACTATCAAAATAAAGTGAAAATTGGTGTCTTGTGCCCGTTATAGACTACGCAACTTTCTGTGAAATTGGTCAATTCTGAATGATTAAAATCTGTAGAATGTAAATTGGACCAAAGTCATATACTGTAGTGTAATCCAAGTCAAGTCAAGTCACCTTTATTTATATAGCGCTTTTAACAATACAGATTGCGACAAAGCAACTGAACAGCATTAATTAAGAAAATAGTTTGTCAATAATGCAAAGTGACAATAGTAAACTCATTTTTCAGTTAAAGGCAGTTCATCGTTGAATTCAGTGATGTCGTCATCCAGCTTAGTTCAGTTTAAATAATATCTTTGCAATCTTGTCAACGATAACGCTGGAAATGAAGTGTCCAACCTAAGCAAGCCAGAGGCGCCAGCGGCAAGGAACCAAAACTCCATCAGAATGGAGAAAAAAACCTTAGGAGAAACCAGGCTCAGTCAGGGGGCCAGTACTCCTCTGACCAGACGAACCAGCAGAACGGAAAAATCAATGTAAGACGTAATAAAACAGACGATGAAAAATATTAACAGCAATTATTATATGATGCAATCAAAATTATAGCAAAAGGTGGTAGTTCTGTATGTTGTTTCAGGGTTGGCATCGTCTGAGGTTCTCTGAGGGTTTGCATCATCTCTTCTAAGGTGTTCTGGATCCAGACTGAAGCTTGTGTAAATCCTAGTTACCACGGGATGTCAATCCCAGCAGAAACAGAGAAACAAATAGAGACATAATTAGCGTAGCTGCTGTTCCAACCAAGCAAAATTGATTTGTTTAACCCAAACTAAAGAATAATAATGTGCATTTGATCAGATATAACTGCAGTACAAGATTATGAGATGCAGTATTGAATGCTTGGCCAAAGAGGTGTGTCTTTAATTTAGATTTAAACAGAGAGAGTGTGTTTGAACCCCGACGTTATCAGGAAGGCTATTCCAGAGTTGGGAGCCAAATGCGAAAAAGCTCTACCTCCTTTAGTGGACTTTGCTATCCTAGGTACTACCAAAAGTCCAGAGTTTTGCGACCTTAGGGAGCGTGATGGATTGTAGCGTGGTAGAAGACTAGTTAGGTACGCAGGAGCTAACCCATTAAGGGCCTTATAGGCAAGTAATAATATTTTGTAACTGATACAGAACTTAATAGGTAGCCAGTGCAGAGACTGTAAAATTGGCGTAATATGATCATATTTTCTTGACCTGGTAAGAACTCTAGCAACTGCATTTTGGACTACCTGTTAGAGCTTGTTTATTGAAGATGCTGGACAACCACCTAGCAGTGCATTACATAGTCCAGTCTAGAGGTCATGAATGGATGAACTAGCTTTTCTGCATCAGAAACAGGTATCATGTTTCGTAACTTGGCAATGTTTCTAAGATGGAAGAATGCTGTTTTTGTAACATGGGAAATATGATTTTCAAAAGACAAGTTGCTATCTAATATAACACCCAGATTTTTGACTGTAGAGGAAGTAACAGTACATCCGTCTAGTTGCAAATTGTAATCCACGAGATTCGGCGTACTGTCTTTTGGTCCAATAAGTAATCTCTGTCTTATCCGAATTTAATAAAAGAAAAATAATTAGTCATCCAATCTTTTACATTTTTAACAAACTCTGTTAGCTTAGATAATTTAGAAAATTCATCTGGTCTTGTTGAGATTTATAGTTGAGTATCATCAGCATAACAACGGAAACTAATCCCGTATTTTCTAATAAAATTACCAAGGGGCAACATGTATATCGAAAATAGCAGAGGACCTGGGACAGATCATTGTGGCACTCCATATTTTACTGGTGATAATTGAGATGACTCCCCATTTAAATGAACAAGGTGGTAGCGATCGGACAGGTAGGATCTAAACCATCTTAAAGCCTGCCCTTGAATACCTGTATAGATTTGTAATCGATCTATGAGTATGTCTTGATCGATAGTATCGAATGCAGCACTAAGATCAAGTGAAACTAGCAATGAGACACAGCCTTGGTCTTGGACGCAAGAAGCAAGTCATTTGTAATTTTAACAAGGGCAGTTTCTGTGCTATGGTGGGGCCTGAAACCTGACTTGAAATTCTTCATAGAGATCATTTTTGCAGGAAGGAACACAATTGAGCAGACACAACTTTTTCTAAAATTTTAGCCATAAAAGGAAGATTTAAAATGGGTCTGTAATTTGCCAATTCACTAGGAACTAGTTGTGGTTTCTTAATAAGAGGCTTAAAAACCGCCAGCTTGAATGGTTTTGGGACATGACCTAAAGATAACGACAAGTTAATAATATTGAGAAGCGGATCTTCTGCTACAGGTTCTCAATCCAGCCTTAGTTCAAAGCAAATCCGAATGAATTTTAAGCAAAACACATCAGCTGAAAGACATTCTAAGCACATTGATCTTCTTTCAGAATTACAGCTTTTGATGAAGGTGAGATATGTGAGGTGTACAGTCAGTGTTGGGGAGTAACTAGTTGCATGTAACGGAATCACGTAATTTAATTACAAAATAACTGTTACAGTTACTGAGAAAAAAATGTGTAGTTAAATTACAGTATTATGAAAATGTGGATGATTTACTAAGGACGTACATCTGAATATTTCATAACATAGAGTCGGATTGAATTATTTCCCAAATTGCATGTTTTCAGGACTAAAATCTAACCCTAACACGATCGGGTTATGGCTACTGAAGGTTAAACCACAATGCTTTAACTGTTTAAAAATGATTAACAGTTTAAGGAAAGTAGAAAAAAATATATACATTTAAATTAGAAAAAGTAACAAAAAGTCAATAAAATGTAACAGTTACTCCAAATAAATGATATATAGTTGCACTACTTAGACATTATAAAGTAGGGTAAATTGTAATCTGTAACCATTCATTTCCAAAGTAAAACAGTCGTAACACTTTTTCAAGGTGTCCTTGGGACACATGTTACAGGTACTTACTATTATAATAACAATTAATTATGCATAACTACATGCAAGTAACCCTAACCATATAGTAAGTACATGTAGTTAATTAATATTACCCAGTACCTAAATGTATAATTAAACTGTAACAAGGACACCTTAACCTTCCCACACTCTCAGAAAAAAAGGTACAACAGTTGTCACTGGGGCGGTACCTTTTCAAAAGGCACACCTTTGTACCTAAAGAGTCCATATTGGTACCTTAAAGTTACATATTAGTACCTAAAACGTACAAAAGTATACCTTTTGAAAAGGTACCGCCCCAGTGACAGCTTTTGTACCTTTTTTTCTGAGAGTGTAACACTGTTTACAACATGTGGTGTGTTCATTGTCAGTAATGAGACATTCGATTGATGGAAGCACTGATGTTTCATATTCCTGCTGCTGTGCTGGTCTCAGGTCCTGGAGAGGAGCATGCGGCTGGAGTGTAAATGCCACGGTGTGTCTGGATCCTGCACCACCAGAACCTGCTGGATGACCCTCCCCAAGTTTCGCGAACTCGGCTACATCCTCAAAGACAAATACAGCCACGCCGTCCACGTGGAGCCGGTCAAAGCCACGCGCCACAAGCGGCCCACTTTCCTCAAGATCAAAAAGCCCTACTCGTACCGCAAGCCCATGGACACGGATCTGGTGTACATCGAGAAATCGCCCAGCTACTGCGAGGCGGACCCCGTGACGGGCAGCGTGGGCACTCAGGGCCGGGTGTGCAATAAGACGCTGATGCACCATCCCAACGGCTGTGAGCTGATGTGCTGCGGCCGCGGATACAACACACACCAGTATTCACGCGTCTGGCAGTGCCACTGCAAGTTCTTCTGGTGCTGCTACGTCAAGTGCAACACTTGCAGCGAGAGGACAGAGGTGTACACATGCAAATGAGCGATGCTTATGGAAAAGGTAAGGGTCTTTCATCCAGACATTAAAAGATGACTCAATCAGGTGGCATTTGTTCTTTTGCACAAGACCTTACTTCAGACTCACTCTAATGGAAAATCGTCAAGATTGTCAAAGCTTTACTCTGGAGAAAGAATTGCATGAGAAGGAACGTGGAACTAAAAGTGTAAATGACTGTACCTTTGATGCTACACAGCTTTCCTCGCTTTCTTCCATAAATCCTGAAGCTGTCTGGATTAAAAGAAAGCTCTGTAAAACCCATAACAACGACCTGCACCTTGATTGTACCAATGGAGCTACTGAGACATGGACGTCTTGCAGGCATGCAGCGAAATGTACAGAGACATTGACAAATAGAGCAAAACAGCAGGGTTCCAGAAGTAGAGGAGAGGACTTTCTTTTATGTTTTTGCTACAAATCAACCCAGGTGAAAAAAAAGTATACTAAATTGCTGTATTTTCACACACTAATTTTGGACTTAATATTCGGTTACACTTTATTTTAAGTCCTTGTTACTTAGTAACATTAATTACCTACATGTACTTACTATATGGTTAGGGTTTGGCTTAGGGTTACTTGCATGTTATTATGCATAATTTATTGTTATTATAATAGTAAGTACATGTAACGTGGGTAACAAGGACACCTTAAAATAAAGTGTTACCAATTATTCTTTAGCACTAATCTTAAGATCATCTCAACGTTGCTATTTTGGGACACCATGAATATGAACTAAAATGTGCTTTTAACATAATTATCGTAAAAAATTTTGATTAGAACATGTAGTACACTTGAGTGTACTAGTGTATGAAAGATGGTGTCCCAAGATAGCATAGTTGAGTACACTTAGATGCTCTTAAGATTATCTTAAGAAGTACTAAAAAATAATTTTTAGTATGTTAAGTACAAAATTAGTGTGTCAAAATAAGTGCACTTTTATTTTTCTGGCGAAAAGTTTGTACTGATTAATCTTGAAACTGGTTGGTCCAATTCACGACTTTAATTGCCTTATTTAAGTTTTTTAATTTTATTTTTTAAGTAAATTCCTATAGAGAAAATGAATGGGAAAAGTACTTCTGGAACCAAGGTTGCTGATCGCTGTTGTGCTCTGTTGTTAAATTCCTCCAAACAACTGATTTTATTTATTTATTAAAAACAATGTTGTTAACTGTAATTAATGAGACACTGGAAAGAAATAGTGGATCTGCATCTCTGTTCATGAATACACTGAGATTTGTATCTTTTGAAAGAATAGTTATAGTTTTAGTTTACAAGACAAGAAGCAATATTTTTTTTTCCTATGAGAAATTTCCTGTGTGCTGCTAGTCTGGAATAATCACATTCGCTGTAATATTACGAAACTACTGACCACAAGCTTTTTGTAACTGGTATAGTGATGAATCCAGATGTAGAATTTACACTGTAATTGTAAAATATCGGTAAGAGAGTATATTTTGTAAAATAATATTTTTATATGAATGTTTTATTTATACTTTGTCATTTCTGAACACCCAATGCATTCCGTTTGCATTATGCAATAACTTTAATTTGTGGGTGACAAAGTTGGAATGTGGATGTTAATTATTAAAATCAAATTTAGATCTCATGCAAGCATGGTTATGTTGTTATAGTATAGTGTTTGCTTGTGGAAAGCAACACTGTTACTAGTGCTCTTACTTAGGTTTAGTGGTTTGAACAAAGTGATGCTAGGCACAAAAAAAGGTCAAAAATTGGGATCTGAATGGGCTGAATAAACATTACACAACAGCGATGCTCCACGTGTAATTGATGAGCGCAGTGAGTGTTATGGTGATGACTTGCTCAAGGGGACGGAGCTGGAGCTGGAGCTGTCAGGTGATTGATGACTTTGACATTTCTTTCATTCAGACCTTTGCCACTCGTTGCTAAACAACTCCATTGACTGCTGCGAAATATCCACCAGATCGCCTTACACATGATGATAGCATTCAGATAGCTTTCTCAAAAACATTATTAACACACGGAAAGATAAGAAATAGATAGATAGATAGATAGATAGATAGATAGATAGATAGATAGACAGATAGATAGATAGATAGATAGAAAGAGATAAGAAATATTAGATAGATAGATAGATAGATAGATAGATAGAAATAGTCAGATGATGACAGATAGATAGATAGAGATAGAAATTAGATAGATAGATAGATAGATAGATAGATAGATAGATAGATAGATAGAAATAGTCAGACGATAGATAGATAGATAGAAAGAGATAAGAAATAGTAGATAGATAGATAGATAGATAGATAGATAGATTAGATAGATAAGACTCGATAGATCTTATTATTATTATTATTTATTAACATTTTTATTACACAGGGGACCATCACAGGTACATTGCGACAAACCATATGCACTCTTTAATTCGGTTATTCGCAGTGTTTAGCACACCTGTAATTTTCAACACCGTCAAGGGAGGTGGGCTTTTCAGAAAGCAAAAAAAAACAAAGTAAATTCAATAAAATAAAAAACAATAACCAATACTAATAATAATACATAACACTGTTAACATAAAAGTAATATAACATATACTAAATAAAGAAAAAGGGGAACGAAAACACCACCCCCCGAAAAAAATATTACCCATAAAATTACAAGAAAAAGAAGGAGACTTTCCACCCAGGAAAAATACTCCCAAATATATTACAGTAAGTATATAAAGCAAAGACAACATAATCAGACAATATCGCAATAAATGAAGAACTATTCATGTGAGCACTGTCGTTTGGTTTTTAACTATTAATACACTCTCGTTTAAAAAGGCACATTACCATTGGTCCTTCTCGTTTTTAAATTCGTAGGCTAAAGCATTCCAGAGTTTTGGCCCCTTTGCAGAGAAAGCAGATTGGCCAAAGGAGGTCTTATACTTTGGAACAAGACAGTCACCACTAATAGTGGCTCGTGTGTTTGCCCTATGAGAGTTCTGACGCCTACTGACCAATTCAGAAAACAGTGGTGAAACATGATTCTTTAGACATTTAAAAACCAATTTGAGATAATTAAAATCAACGAAACTATTGAAGCTAAGAAGGTTATGCTTTCTTATAAACATCACAATGATGCCATCTCATGGGTTTCTGGTCCATAACTTTTATTGCCTGTTTGTATATTGAAATAATAGGCTTTAATTTATTTGGAGAGACTTGTGACCATGATGTGACACAATATGATAAATGTGAAAATATCATTGCATGCATATATAATTTTGCAGTTTGACATGACAAGTCCCTTCTAATAACACGAAAACAATTTAGGTTTGGTTTGACCTCCTTACAGATGTACTCAATGTGACTATCAAATTTTAAATTCTTATCTAGAATAATCCCAAGATACTTGACTTCATTCACTGCTTCAATTACTTAATTTTTAATCTGCACCTCAAATACATCCCTTGCAGGCCTATTTCGTATGGAAGAAGCACATGGAAACAGTTTTTTAAAAGTAAGAGTTAATAGACAAATGCAGCCATTTATTGGCGCTTTTCCACTGTGTGGTACGACTCGGCTCGGTACGGCACAGTACGGCTCGGTTCGGCTCGGTTTGCGTTTCCACTGCAGGTCAGTACCGCTTTAGAGTGGGCGGGGATTATTCACATGTCGTTATAGTTACTACTACCACGACTCCTAAAAAACTTTTTCATTCCATGTCGCCCCATCAAGCTCTCGCTGGATCCACTCCTCTGCTATCAACGAGAGGAACGTCTGTACTTCCTCAACAGGGGGAACAGCCACTTTTTGGTTGCTAAAAAAAGGTGCGCTCGTTCAAAACAGTTGCGTTCGATGCTTCGCTGACTGTGCTGAATTAAATCTAGTGGTTCTTTTGTGTTTCTGTCGCAAGTTCAGTGACGCAGGTAGACGATTCTCTCCAGCCAATCCGTAATCAGCAGAGTTTACACGTCACGTTTTGGTAATGGTACGGTTCGCTTGGAACCTCAACCGAGGTGGTACTAAAAAAAGTACCAGGTACCAGGTACTGTACCCAGTGGAAAACCCCCCAAAAGTGAACCATATCGAGCCGTACCGTGCCGTACCATGCAGTGGAAAAGCGCCATTAGAGATGTTATGTAATGCCTGTGTTAGGTGCTCACCTGCCAGGCTAGGTGTTGTAGTGGACACATGGACGACAGTGTCATCAGCATACATCTGGCAGCCGACACCCGGACAGCAATTTGGTAAGTCATTTATGTACATTGTAAACAACAGAGGTCCAAGTACAGAACCTTGCGGTACTCCTATGTTGTTTGTCTGCAGAGGTGACTTAACCCCATTGACCCTAACACACTGCTGTCTTCCACTCAAATAGGACCTAAACCACTGAATGGCGTCTGATGACAATTTTAATTGATTTCATTTATTTATTAAAATGCTGTGATTAACAGTGTCAAAGGCCTTTTTTAGGTCCAAGAACACTGCCCCGACAACATTCCCTTTATCCAATGAGGCTTTTATTTTTTTCAAGCAAATAGCAGTTAGCAGTTTCAGTGGAATATTTGTCTCTAAATCCAAACTGCTGTCGATAAAGCAACTGGTTAGACTCTAAATGTTCCACTAATTGCTCGGCAACAATCTTCTCCAGAACTTTTGAAACTACAGGAAGGATAGCAATAGGCCTATAATTACTTGCTATATCCTTATCTCCCAATTTATAGACCGGCGTAATTATTGCTGTTTTCCAGCTCTCTGGGAATAATTTTGTTTGTATTGACAAATTTACTAAATAAGTAATTGGCTCCAACAGACAGATTTCATATCTCTTAATTAATACAGCATGAATGTTATGAATGTCCTTAGACTTGGAGTTACTCATGTTTGTGATCACCATTTTAACTTTATCACGAGATACCTCTTTAATATAAAAGGAGCCTGTATACTCTTAAAAATAAAGGTGCATTTATGATGCCATAGAAGAACCTTTTTGTCTAAATGGTTATATAAAGAACTTTTAACATCTGAAGAGCCTTCCTGTTTCACAAAAGGTTCTTTGTGGCGAAAGAAGGATCTTCAGATTACAAAAAGGTAAGAAAGAGATGGTTCTTTAAAGAACCTTTGCTGAATGGTTCTTTGTGAACCAAAAATGGTTCTTCTATGGCATCGCTTGAAGAACCTTTTGAAGCACCTTTATTTTTAAGAGTGTATGAGCATTGTCAAATTCGTCAGGAGATGACTCGATATATTTAAAATTGCTTGCTAATTCTTGTACAGACTCAATAAAAAAACTATTAAAAACATTTGCAATAGCCTAATTTCTATGAATCAGATTATTACAAACTTTAAGACAATTTATTTTTAAATGTTTTTGTCTGCTTGAATTGGTTAATCTATTTATGTTGCCACAATTTAGAACTGCTGCCATTGGCCTCTTCAGTTAATTTGGAAAAATAATTTGTTTTAGCCTTTCGCAGCTCTGATACTACTTTGTTCCTCAAACCAGTAAAAATAAGATGGTCAGTATTAGTTTTTGTTATTAAGGACCTTTTAAGAGCAAGATCTCGCCTTTTAACGATCTGAAGGATGTCACTGTTAAACCATGGAAGAGAGAATTTCTTAGGCCTACTTTTCCAGGTTTTCGTATGTTTACTTATTAATTCACTTAAAATAAAAGCGAAATTGCTTGCA
Source organism: Sinocyclocheilus anophthalmus (assembly GCA_018155175.1). Classification (NCBI taxonomy): domain Eukaryota; kingdom Metazoa; phylum Chordata; class Actinopteri; order Cypriniformes; family Cyprinidae; genus Sinocyclocheilus; species Sinocyclocheilus anophthalmus. The sequence continues at coordinate 7,846 of JADLZN010006425.1, read as the reverse complement.
CTGTGGTTTAAGTCTGATTCTTTAATGACCTCTTCCCAATTAACTTTCTTCAAATCATGTTCAAAGCTGGCTATTTTTGACTTGGGAACTCCTGTTGTTAAAATTTAATTTTCTATTTTATTATGGTGAAGTTGACGTTTTTTTAGTTAACTTTCTTACAATCAGTGTCATGTTATGATCTGAAAGGCCAGTAATGAGATTATATGTTTTTGTTACTCTCTCTGGCCTGTTAGTAAAAATCAGATCTATAAGAGTTTCACTCTTTCTAGTTATTCTAGTGGGTCTATCAATCAGCTGTTTGAATTTAAATTTCTCCATAGTTGATTTTAATTTTGATTTACCACTTTTAACCATCCAGTTTATGTTAAAGTCCCCAAACATCATACATCCACAACAGTTGTCAACGAGAAAAAGAAGATTCTTCAGTTCATTGTAAAAATTCACATCATGACATGGAGGATTATAAAGCACAACTAAATTCAATTTCATGTTTGAAGAAAGAATTACATTCAATCCCAAGCATTCCATGTTCACATTCAGGTCAAGTTCTAAACATTTAAAGTGTTCCCTAATATAACTTAAAACGCCCCCTCCCCTTCCTTTGGCACTATCTCTCCTATAACAACAATATTCTGGTATATTAATTAGGTCAGTAGGGACATCATGATTCAACCAAGTCTCAGATATGCACAAAACAATCCAAATTAGATTCAATAAGTAAATTCTGTATCTGGCCTATTTTTGGTAATATGCTTCTTATATTTATATGTCCTCCCAATATTCCTTTAGGTTTAGTTTCAGAGTTCCATATGATTCTAGCATGATTGACAGTTTGAAAGATCCTTGACTTCCTCTGTTTCAACGTTGCACGATTTATTGTTAGTCTTTTTGCCCTCATGGGACTCTGTGTTTGTTGACATGCATCCGCTATCACAGACGGGCCGTCATGAGAATAACAGTCCATGGCGGGTATACTATATGGATTACAGTTTTTCTCAATTGCTTTGGCTCAATTCTCGAATGAAACTTTTTTTTTCCCGAAGCAATAAGTTCAGATCTCTGAACAATTAGCTTCTTGTTCACATCAGATTGGAATTTCTTATTGATTTGAGCAAATTGCAAATGCTTTGGCACATGTGTGCAAACAGTAAGTACAATTGTCTGCAGTTTGCACAACAACTAATTGCATATGGCTCGTTGATCAAAACTGATGAGCCGATTCTCACTTAAACTGTCAAACTCTTCACAACTTCTCAAACGTTTTTCATTGTGTAAGCCATCACATTCAAAACGATCCATTCAATTATGAAAAATTGGTATACACGCATGTATATTCCATAAATATCTGACATTGACATTGTTTCTAATGTCTGCTAAATTGGCAAATGACCTCTAATGGCAATACAATTTGAATCAACCATTCAACCATTTAACCAATCAAGTTTGGGAGCATATATACAGTATGTAGATTGCCCACAGCACAATCACTAAGAATGGAGGACTTCCACAACCCTGAACTGCAGCAACATGCTCATGGAAGCGCAATTGGAAGACGTGTAAGAATACGTGGTGGTGGTGTTAGAAGACATAATAGAGGAAGAGGTGGAAACAGAAGAGTCAGAGTCTCTGATGAAATCAGAGCCACACTCGTGGATCATGTCATAAATCGTGGTTTTACAACGGAAGAGGCTGGTCGAAGAGTACAGCCTAATGCAAACAGGTCCACAGTGTCATCAATTGTGCAAACCTTTAGTAGGGAAAACAGGTAAATATTTTTTTGTTTTACAGTATGTAAAGCATTTTTATAAACAACAATATTGTAAAGGTTAATGCAAGTCTATTTGTACATTCTATAGAACCGCACAACAACCTCGCGCTGGTGACAGAGCAGCAGTATTTAACCATCAGCAAGAACAAGAAATTTACAACATGGTCATAGCCAACCATTCCATCAGGCTAAGAGAGATCCAAAGTGCAATCATAAATGACAATAATGTCTTCGCAAATATAAATTCTGTCAGCATTTCCACCAGAGACAGAGTTTTGAAAAGACATCAAATGACAATGAAACAACTCTACAATGTGCCATTTGAGAGGAATAGTGAAAGAGTGAAGTAGCTGCGGTACCAGTATGTCCAGGTATTGGTGTGCACTTAGTTTTACTGTACTTCTAAGATGCCTGCATTTCTTGAAGTTTTAGAAACCCATAAGAAGAGAAAATATTTACTGAACTCTAGAATAAAAATTAACTTTATTTCGTTTCTGTGTTTCTTCGTAGAGCATCATGGCGTTAGAAGGACATGAAACAACCCACATTCTTGCTTTTGTGGACTAGGCCGGATTCAATCTGTCCAAAGGCCGGAGAAGTGGTCGCAATCTCATTGGACACTGAGCCACAACATACACCAGGCCAACGTGGGGCCAATATTACAAAGTGTGCTACCATTTCAGAGAATGGTGTGAGCACACACATTCCACACATTGGGCCCTATAATACACAACTTCTCCTGGCCTTCCTAAACACACATTACAGAGACCTGATTCCAGAACAAGAAAAAGGTTTAGTTAGACCACATTTGCCTAATTATGATGTTGTCTGGGATAATGTCAGCTTCCACCAAACCAACATTGTTAGGGACTGGTTTGCTCCACATGAAAGGATAACAGTGGAGTTCCTTCCACCATACACTCCATTCCTAAATCCAATAGAAGAGTTTTTTTTCAGCATGGAGGTGGAAAGTATATGATCATAGACCAAAAGATCAGATGTCTGTGTTGGATGCCATGAATGCTGCATGTAAGGACATCACAGCTGATCATTGCAGGGGAAGGGTGCGGCATTCAAGGAGATTTTTTCCCACCGCTGCATGGCAATGGAAAACATCAGATGTGACGTTGATGAAAATCTTTGGCCTGACCAACAAGAGCGACAGGATGTCCACCAACGTATCAAAAGAATATTTTTGTGTATTTGGTAGTAACCTACAGAAAGAGAAAGGTACAGAATTGGACAAGCAGATTTCAGTCTATGTAATGCATTCGTACAAAATAAATTGTACTGCAATAAATACAAATGTTATATATTTTTTTTTTTTCTAGTACTATTGACTCTCTCACAATCTATCAGATTTTTTTATAAAACTCATTTCCTGGTTGACTTCATGGTGAAAAAACATCTAAACATTTTGAGCAGTGTGGCTCACATGATGACAAAAATACTTTATATTTTGGTGGCCTTGGCCAAATTACTGACATGATAACTAGGTTTTGAAGCATGAATGAAATGATTTGGGTGAGTAACTACATTTGCAGACATGCAATAAAGTTCTGAAGTTCCAGCAAACAGTTGTGACATTTGCACTCACAGTTTAGAGAATGTTAAGAGTGTTTAAAAAAATGTGGCTAAAGCAATTGAAAAACCTGTAATCATGAGGCACAAACAAACACAGTGTCCATGTCAAGTGGTACGGAACTGATTAAACACTACTGCCGCTGTTGCCACTCCTGCTAGACAACATAGCTCTGCGCTCCCCTCTGAGCCCGGAGTTTGTAACTTTAACCGCTGCTCGAGTCCATCCGGCTCTCCCAGAGCACCTGTGGACTCCCAGCCACCCGGCCCCGTGCCCCCAACAGCAATGGCTGGAAAGGCCCATCCACCCAGCCATGCCTCCCCTCGAGAATCACGCCAACGAGAACTCCCTCCGACCGGCCGACACTCAAGGGCAGTGCACGCCGCTCCACCGGAACAAACACCATCCAGCATCGGAGTCAGGGTGAGTTGCGAGGATGTTATAGAAGTTGTAACCGGCTGGAGTGTCACTGCAGGTGACACTTACTGCATCTGGAAGATTTCATAAGCTGTTGGGTTAGGCTCTGAATGGAAAAGTGGCCCTGGATTTAGGTGAACATCTCCCGATAGTAGCAGCAGCAGTAGTAGTATTTTTGCTGAAGACAAGCTATTCTTCCGCCGTCTGATTGTAATTTTGAATGCTGGCTTGAAGACCAGAGCTCGGCCATCATTAAGAACCTGTGTAAAGACTGCGGCATAACCAAATCCAAAAAAATATAGTTGTGTTTTCTCTGATAAAATGCCCAGTGGGTCAACGATAACCAACGAGTCCTTGGTGTATTGCATGTGAGTAAAACAGGCATCAATACTAGAACGCCACAGATGACGAGGTACAGTCCGGTATTGCTTTGTTCATGTTTGCCTTTGCGTTTACAGCTTCGTTTCATGATACCATGCTGCAAATTGTTTAAAGGCCAGATAATTACCTTAAGAATTAGGCAGAAAAGATTTAAGACAGCGATTTTAAAAGATTTATAAAATTCCAGCACATGAGTGGAGCCTCCCAAACCACCCAAGGCAGGTGCTGCCGCCATCTTTCAATCATAGATAGATGATAGATGATATATAGATAGATAGATGATAGACAGATAGCTAGATAGATTATTGATAGATAGATGATAGATAGATAGAAGATAGATAGATATAAATAATCCGATGATAGATCGATAGATATAATAATATAGAGATAGATGTAGATAGATAGATGATAGAAAAATCAGATGAGAGATAGATAGATAGATAGAAATATCAGATGATAAGATAGATAGATTAAATAATCCGATGATAGAGAGTCGACGACGATAGATAGAAGATAGATAGATAGAGATTTTCTCCTTTGGTTCCTGTCATCGAACTCAAGCTTCTGTTTGTTATTTTGTCAATTGCCAAAGAGAAGTAAAAATGCTCACTTGGATTGCAATTAAATTCTTAGCTGTGTTTGTACATAAACATCACTTTTTCACTGCCAAAGCTTGTGTGATGTCGGCTATGCTCATAACATAAGACCATTTTTTTATATTACACTTCAGTATTTTTATATGGTATACTATATTTTCTAACAGAAGAGCATTTGGGTTTAGAGTATAGAGTATTTGGGAGTATAGAAAAAAAAAATTAATATGAATAGCTCAGAACTCATAGATCATTTGATTCTGGGTGAGAAACTTTGAGAAATCTCGGACTGCAATTCAAGTCACCTTTATTTCTACAGTGCTTTACACAATACAGACTGTCGAAGCAGCTTCACGGTGATAAACAGGAAAATAAAGTTCCAGCGATGCAAAACCTGTAAAGCAGCTCTAAAAAGAGGACAATAGCAATCGGTTGATTTTGAAAGTCAATAGTTTTTAGTTTAAAAGTGAATTGTTAAAGTCAGTTCGTGTTGATTCAGTTATCTGGAGTTTGCCAACTCTAAGGATGCTGACACATCGAGACATCGGTTTGAGACATTGTGCTATTTTGAATAGGCCACATATTCTAGAGCGTTCTGTGAGATTGATGCGGTACATTCTCCGATCACTGGACCACAGGGACAGACGTCAGAGCTGAACTTTCAACAGATATATGCTTTTCCACAGTGCTTGATCTCGCTTGACACAGCGCTTGCTGATTATAATGAACAGTAAATGATGATGGACCTTTTTTCACTCAAATTGAGGGTAAAAACCACAAACGATCAGTAGTCCAAAGATAATAATAACAGCAGTAATTGCATGTAGTGAAGAGGAGGAAGAAAAGTGTGTTTTGCACCCGCTGCCTGTCTATAAATCACCCAACACATAATTGCATCAGTCATCCGTTTGTTTTTCATCTGGTTGAGACATGCACACGCACCTAGCGCAAGGCAGTCTTGCCCTGGTCTTCTTCACACATGTGCTTGTTGAATCTGTAGGATACGTGTGCGTTTGACTTCTGAAGGAAATCATTCTTCTGAAGAATAGTTCAGCAGCAACACTTTTGCGTCCTCTGTGTTATGGAATATGTTTTGTTATGGGATATGAAATGTTGTTTTTGACAGCTTCTCTTTGCATTGTAACCTTTCCAAAAGGTTCGAAGCTTCAGAAACCCCACAGGGAACATTGCTAGACGCTTAGATTAGACTTGTAATGTCGCAGAGCTGATATTGTTGAGAAAGAAGAAAGCTTCCCCTTTAGGTGTGTATTTCGCAACACTGTTTTTGAGATATGAGGAGATGGATTTGTGAGTGAACTTAAGTAACAACTGCCTTTGAAGATCATGCGTGAATTCTTGTTCTGGGATTGGTATAATCATAGAGTCCCATATGATACTTTTCATCTTTCGCTGTGTGGTTGGGTGTGGGGTATGCTGGCCCCTCATGCGCCCCTCCACCTTTAATGTTATCTGAGAAACGATTACTGCAAACCTCACATGTCTGGAGTATCTCCGTGTGCAAAACTCAGTGCTAAGAGATCTTCAGGAATTATCAAATTTTCTCTTTTTCCTGACACAAACCTCATGTTACCTTTAAGAAAGCTATATGCTGCTCATTGCATAAAGCAGACAAAGTTTCCATATTTGATTGAATACACTGTGAAAAAAGGTCCCACACTCTAAAAAATGCTGGGTTAAAATCACCCCGCGCTATTGTTTAAAAATGGACAAAACCCAGCTATGGGTTGTTTTGACACAGCTGTGGGTTGTTTGGGAGTCAAAACAACCAACACGCTGGGACCAAACAACCAACCGCTGGGTCAAAACAACCAACCGCTGGGTCAAAACAACCAACCGCTGGGTCAAAACAACCAACCGCTGGGTCAAAACAACCAACCGCTGGGTCAAAACAACCAACCGCTGGGTCAAAACAACCCAATAGCGGGGTCAAAACAACCCAACAGCTGGGACAAAACAACCCAACCGCTGGGACAAACTCAACCCAATAGCTGGGTCAAAACAACTCAATAGTTGGGTCAAAACAACCCAATAGCTGGGGCAAAACAACCCAACAGCGGGTCAAAACAACCCAACAGCTGGGTCAACACAACCCAACAGCTGGGTCAAAACAAACAACCCAACCGCTGGGTCAAAACAACCCAACAGTTGGGACAAAACAACCCAACAGCTCGGTTCCAAACACCAATAGCTGGGTCAAACAAACAAAACCCTTTGGGTCAAAACAACCCAACCGCTGGGCAAAACAACCCAATAGCGGAGTCAAAACAACCCCCAACCGTTGGGTCAAAACAACCCAACCGCTGGTCCAAAACAACCCAACCGCTGGGTCAAAATAACCCAACAGCTGGGTCAAAACAACCAAACCGCTGGGTCAAAACAACCCAATAGCTGGGTCAAAACAAACCAATAGCTGGGTCAAAACAAACAAATAGCTGGGTCAAAACAACACATAGCTGGTCCAAAACCACAAAACCCAACAGTTGGGACAAAAACAAACCAACAGCGGGTCAAACAACCCACAGCTGGGGTCAACACAATTCCCCCCCCCGCCCAATAGCTGGGTCAAAACAACCAACAGTTGGGACAAAAAAACACAAAAGCTCGGGCACAACAACCATAGGGGGTCAATAACCAAAAACTTTGGGTCAAAACACCCAATAGCTGTGTCAAAATACCCAATAGCTGTGTCAAAACACCCAATAGCTGTGTCAAAATACCCAATAGCTGTGTCAAAACACCCAATAGCTGGGTCAAAACACCCAATAGCTGGGTCAAAACAACCAAACCCTTTGGGTCAAAACAACCCAACAGCTGGGACAAAACAACCCAACAGCTGAGTCAAAACAACCCAACAGCTGGGTCAAAAAAACCCAACAGCTGGTTCAAAACAACCCAAACGCTGGTTCAAAACAACCCAACCGCTAGTCAAAACAACCCAACCTCTGGGTCAAAACAAACCAACCGCTGGTTCAAAACAAACCAACCGCTGGTTCAAAACAAACCAACCGCTGGTTCAAAACAACCCAACCGCTGGGTCAAAACAACCCATTAGCTGGGTCAAAACAACCCAAATAGCTGGGTCAA
>JADLZN010006424.1:0-147054 GCA_018155175.1 Sinocyclocheilus anophthalmus | reverse complement strand
AATGATTCATTACTGCTTTTAACGTTAGAAGTTTGTTTTTCCCACAATGATCCAGAATAAACTTTAGCTCATTGTATGTTTCAGTTCACCAAATTACAGATGTACTGCTGTACTCATCGGACAAATACCACAAATGTGTCCTGAATGAAGAATTTGGGTGAGTGCTTCACATCACATTTGTGAATTTGACTGAGAATTTGTAGTATAATTTTTGTTGCACATTTAATAAATTATGTTAAACTGATCAGTCAAATGATATAATAATTTTACACATTTTTCATATGTTTAAAAAAACCGTCAAGCTTGATTTTGATTGTTCTTGAGAGGTGAACAAACCCCTTTTTGTAACAGGGACCAAATTAATGCGAACTCCACCTTTGAGAAGGAATATAGAGTCACTCCTCTGCTTGCCAATAACAATGAGAAACGTGGCCTTGCATTGGATGGCAAGCTGAAAGATGAAGACACCAACCTGGCTTCTTCAACAATGTCAGTTAATCGTTATTACAACATTTGAGTATATCCTTAAATTGGTAGTTGGAAAATATAAAAGTCATCTGCTTAGACGATCTTCTGGCGCCTCCATGACATCTCTGTTTTTTATTCAGTACAAAAAAATCGAAATACTTTTATGTATAAAAATGCACAGGCAGATAAACAATGTGACTTATCTGAATCCCTCTATCTCTCTGCAGTCTGCTACCCAACATGGATAAACAAATGCAAGGCCTTGCTGTTTCCTACAAAATTAAGGTTACCCTCATGATGGGAGGTGGTCTCTTGGGAAGCCTAACATTAAGGTTTGCATCTTTACATTTCATCCCAATGTCTCAGTGAAGAGTCATAGAAGAGAGCACTTTACCTCCTTTCTCTGATGACTTTTCCTCTGCTATTAAATAAGACATTTCCCTTGATAATGCCCGAACACAACTACCTAACAGTCTGCTTAGTTAGCTCGTCATTAAACAACAATGAAAATAAATCCAGCAGTACATGCTATGATGTGATTTACCATTGTGGGCAGTGAAAGTACTCAAGACATGTTTATCTTCCGTACACAGTGATATTACCGCTGAACTCCCCCTGGTTCTGATGTCACCTAAACCAGCAGGTGAGGTTTCTGTTCTTTTATATTTAAAATGAGGGGCCTTGTGTGTGTAAGGTATATACAGTCCAGTTGTACATGGATATTTCTATATTTGTGATCATAACTTATTTTAAATTTCAAATATACATTATTCCCTGTTTATAAAGTGGCACGGCTATGAAACATTCTAAAAAAGCATCGTTTTCTTGTCTTGTAACTGCATCCTTGTGCATTCGCAAATTGAGCAGAAGTGTAAGTATCAATGTAAACTTGTTTCCCATGTTGAGAAAGAAAGAATTTTAAACCTTATTTGTTTTCATTTTGAATCTTAGACTTTGAGGCTTTAACAAAAAATTAAACGTTTTATTTTTTTTTATCCAGGACTGATATCAACCTTGAATAGAATACAGCCGTTGACGGAGAGGAGCAAGTCAGAAGGAGAGACACTCAGGAATAGATACAGATTCCAAACAACCTCAATTCATGAGACTATAGACCCTAGTTGCAAATACCTGTAAAAGGAATTAGCTGTATAATGTTAAACATGGGCTAAAAGCCTTGTACACTTTGAAATCAAGTGTTGGTCTGATGCTGATGATGTAATGTTTATTTCTTCTACCTTTATCATGAGATCTCAGATTAATAATGTTTCAGTTTCTTTTTGTATGTGAATGTAAAATATAAAGGAGTAATGAACAACTTTATAATTATATTAAATCGTATTTTGTTTTAATGTCTGTGGTGATGGTGGAAATGAATAAACATTGGACTGTTATTTGGACCACTACCAGTCTTTACACTCATCCTTCTCATGACTATTATATATAGCGGGAGAGCAGTGAAGCATTAATTATTATTATAATACTATATTATTTATCATCACTACAGTATTACTACGCTATAATAGTAAATTATACATATTGTTAGAACACTGTATGTAGCCTATATATATATATAAACTTCTGACTTCAGATCAAATATTACGTAGGTATTGTTAAATGGGTGTTATGAATGTGTATCATCTATTAACAGACTAAAGCAGTGAGTGTCACTGGTGATAACGATTGAGTCGCCGATTCTGAATGAATGAATGAATGAATCTTTTCCTGGTTGCAGCAGTGGATTAGCTTTAGCAGTGGCAATTTGTTGCATATTCGCTTGTGCGTCTGAATTCACACTCAAGGTCACCTAAACAGAGCTGCTGTATGACAAAGGTAAGCTTCACTTATTTGTGTAGCCTACATCGTCGCGTAGTTCACCTTAAAAGCGCATAAGCATGACAAAGCGGCGATGAAGAACCGCTTGAGAGAATGAAGATGCTACTGCGTCACTTTCAGTTTAATCCCATTGAAACTATTGGTTAGCTTAACCATAAGGGAAAATAACAAACGTGTTCCGAAGTGCATGTTTGACGAACGCTGTATTTTAAAGAGTTGCGGTTGTGCTATTGAAAATACAATTATGTCCGAGAGATATCGCTTAAATTGCTGTAAATCTGTAGGACAGACTGTTGCGAGGTCTGTACTCATGTTGTCAAATGTCATAGTAAATATGCTGGGCGAATACAGATCAGAGAATATTGTTTGTTACGCGTAACACTCAGCATCTGACTCTATACTTAAATAGCAATTGCGTGATCGTTATAAGCATTGGCTAGTTTACATATTCTGTTCTGCATCGGGTGTATTATAATTGTATTGGGCCGTGTGAACTTCCCAGCATACACTGCGCGCACTACGTTGTTTCCGGTTAGCTACTGGCTATCGTGAGACACCGGGATGATCAGACCTCATTCAACGGGCCCGTGTTTTTTAAGTAAACCCGCTGGTCTTCGTTATTGGAACTGTAATATCGATGATTGCCGTCAGCACTACGAGAGTGACCAGCATTGGTCCGCTAGACGTCAGTTCATTGTGAAACACATTGAAGAGTACGAGGGAAATGCTCTTGATAAGCTACTGGCCCTGTCGATGGTCTGGGTTAACCATGTTTTCCTGGGATGCAGGTGGGGATTAGATTGAATAGGACGTGAGAATTGGGCTGTTTACTTATTTTTGGCGGGAGTTTGAGTGAATACTAATATCACAAAAGTCCTGGGCAAAGTTTATTTTGTGTCATATTTATACAGAACATCTTAATTGCAAAGTTATACATTAGTAATGCCAACCAAAGCATGTTGTCAACAATATGACTGTTCTTTTTTTGGGCAGGTATGGCTCCCAATTGATGCACAAGGTGCTTGAGATGGCAGAAGGGATTGATGTTGGCAAAATGCTCTCATATGAACTAGTTCCAAACGTTGAAGCAAAAAAGAGGCTATATTCATCTGATGGAAGTAAGTCTATCAATGCTTGAAATCAATCTATCTGTCTGTTGATCGATCGGTCAGTCTTCCTATCCATATATCACAGCATTGAAAAGTTATTCTGTGGGTGTTTTGCATCAAATATATCAAATGTAAATATTTTATTCAGCATTTAAACAAAATAACATTGAGTATTCATTTGCATGTAAATGGATATTTTAATCATATATGATTTCATATCTCAGGTGAAGAGCCCATGAGGAAGATGCCTTTGTCAAAATTCACATCCAGACCTCGATTTGAACCAGTACACTTTGTAAGTGGCGGAAGCAGTGGCAGTCGAATTGGAGAAACTGACGAAAAGGAAAACGAGAAGGAGCGCAGGAGGGGTGAGATGAATGACGTAAGACAAAGGGAACCAGATCATCAGCCGTATAATGGTAACCGGTATGGTTATGATTCTTTGCATGAGCACAGAAGTAAGGACGTGGCCTCGGGCGGCACAAGTGGGCTTGGCTATGGCAGCAGAGGGTCCACCCCGAACTTCATGGGCAAGGTGCAACAGGAGTACACCGCTAGATATGAGGCGCATACTGGCAGACAATCGGACTCCTTCTCACATGCAGGCCGAGCTAATGGATACGGAAGTGCTGGACGGTCTGGAGCCTGGGATAGCGGACGGCGTGGACTGGGATTTGGACACCAGGATAGACCGACGTCCAGCAAGGCTTTCAGCAGGTTATACGACGGTCCAAACAGAGGCGGCTCTGGCCTTCTCCCAACACCCTCACTGCTGTTATCTATCCCCACATCAACAATTGACGAAAAACAGAGGCTGATTACCAGAGTATCATCGGCCGTTGCCATTACCCTGAGAGATCCTGCGTTCATGAGTGGACCAGACATGCCAAACTACAATTTCATACTCAGCCGCAGCATTCAGGCTTGCAAGACGAACCCAGAGTACATCTATGTTAATTTAAGAGATATTCCACCCGCTGACCTTCCTAAAAACAGAAAAGTACCCTCTGAAGGATATGCATGTGAACTTAGGTGTCAGTCTGTGTACCTTGCCACAGGGTACTCTGGAAGCAAAAACGGTGCCAGAGACAGAGCATCAGAACAGGCCGTCAAGCTGTTCATGAGGCCGGTGGAAATTCGTGTCCTGCAACGGCTGTACAAGCATACTTACGTTAATGATATGGTGGTGTGCCAGGTTCACACTCCAAACCCAATCCTACCCCCACCTCTTCGCAACCCCGAGGACAAGCCACTCCCTAGTACCAAGGGCCAGTATGAGCCTGACCGAAGCAAACACTGGACAGAATTTGTAATCATGGAGAACGCACATGATGCCATCTGTATACTCAACAACTCGGCTGCGTTCAACCGCATGAAAGTTGATTACACTTTTGATCCGGTTCCCAACAGCAATTTATGGCTCTGTAGTGTGTATTTACAGGACGAGCTGGTGGCAGAAGCCAGAGGGACCAAGAAGAGCTCAAAACATGCAGCGGCAGAGGCGGCAGTAAGGAAGTTGCGAATGAACCAGACTGCTCGTCAACAAGAGCAGCAACAGCAGCAGAATTTTTCTGGAGGCAACCACACTACAGACCACCCTGGCAGTCGCTACGCCCAGCAAAGCAACAAGAAAGCACAGCTAGGAGAATTGGTCATCCTTGAAAACTCTGATAACGCTATTTGCATAATAAATGACACTGCTCAATTTAATAAAGTGCTTGCTGACTACAAGTTTACGGTTCTGCCAGACCATCGCTGGAGGTGTGAAGTTTACCTCGATGGTCAGTATGTGGCTGCTGGCCTTGGACCCAAAAAGACAGTGAAGCACATTGCAGCAGAGGAGGCCCTCGCCACACTTCGGCGCACACAAGCTGTGGTGAAGTCCAACCTCAGGAAAGAGGGCCACGTGGATGCAATTTCCCGAAATCAAATCATGGCTCGTTCTGGAGAGGAATCCATGCGGCAGGAGATCAAGGAGGACAACATTGGTAACCAGCTACTCCGTAAGATGGGCTGGACAGGTGGTGGTTTGGGTAGAGAAGGAGAGGGCATTGCTGAACCCATCAAGGTCAAAGAGCAGTTTACCAGGGAAGGACTCGGTATGGACATGGACAGGCACGGTAATCAGCTGACTAAGCGTGATATTGAGGAAATAATTCGGAATTATGCGAGTTCAGACCGTCAAGATGACCTGCGCTTCTCCACAGAGCTTAACAATGAAGAGCGCAGGCAGATACACCAAGTATCCCAAAGATATGGGCTGCGCAGCAAATCATACGGACAGAGCCGACAGCGCTTCCTCGTGGTTAGCCGCAGAGTTCAGAAGGAACAGCTGATTGGTCAGCTATTGCAGGAGGGGCAGGTGGGACGATATGAACTGGTGAAACCTCAGGCTTCACAATGACTAGGCTCAACAGGCCTCTGAGAAACCAACAGATGACCATTAATAAAAGCAAAGTGTTGTTACTTGTTACTTTTCCTTTAATTTGTTTCCGAAGAGTGTAAAATATATTTTTTGAAAAGCCTGGAAAACCTGTCAGTTCTCAATGACTAGTTGTGTACCCTTTGCCTCTCTTTACCATGTATTTCTGTACACTTTGTTGAGATTTGTCATAGGTTAGATCAAGACCATATGATAAACACATGTTACTAACTTAACTTTTGTCATATATATCCTGTGAATTATATTTATTGATATGGATGTTAGTAGTGGGGCCTTATGGCAGCATGTGCTCTTCTCTGAAATGACATTCCATTTTATGTTTCACAATGGACAAGATATCATTCACTCAGTCTTTCATCTGTTGTAAGATAATCACTTGAAATATAAAAATATCCTTTAAGTAATTACAAAACGGTATATATCTTTTTTTGTCATTTTCTGGTTGTTGATTGTAGAATTCAATATTTATCTCAACCTTAAATCTTTCAACTCCCTGTCTGGCAAATGCCTGAACAGCAATCCCTGTAAAGTTTGCTATTGCGAATACTGTCAACCAGTCTGCTTGTACTGACACATTAAATTTAGTCTGGTCATTGTTCATTTTCTAGCTCATTTAATGAAATGTAAATGCTTATCTTTGTTCAAGAACAAATACCATAGAGTTAATTTTACTGTTTATTTACAAGAATTGAGAAAATGTACAGTTTCTTACATGGGTTACTAGTGCAAATCCGACAGTCTTGGTAAATTAGAAAAATGAAGATTAGCTTAAATGGATACTGCATGACAGCATCACATCCATATGTTTGGAGAAGCAATTTAATGTAAAATAAACGGCACTTTAATGGAACTTAAGAAAACAAGCAAAATAACAATGCATCTGGGGTGCAAGACACAAAATAATGAATACAGGGAAGGAGGGAGAAGCAACACACTCTATGCCAATTTGTAATATTCTGACTCCCAGGCCTTAGGCATGGGGCTTTGTGGGACAGACAGATCACGGTGTACCTTCGAACAATTACTGCTGACAAACTGGCACACAGTGTCAATAGGCAACACGTGAACTGCTTAATTAAAAGAACAAAGCACTTGCACTTGATAAAAAAGGGCCAATTCCAACATTTGGTACATTACAATTTTCAAGCTGGTTTTAAAAGGTCAGGTTTTCCAAGTGCAGTTATAAAGGCATGTTTCTGAAACATCTAACCTTTCCGTACAAGACAATATATCATCCATCTTTAATGTTCTTGCAGTTTAATTTGGAACTCTGAAAGACACATTAAGCGACATTCGGTATGACACTTTTGCAGAGACGCAAAGAAATCACTCTCAACCAACATGTTAATACCCAAAATGAAATCAGCCCACAGTGTAGGAGCAACTTATAAAACCAAAAAAATAAGATGACAAAAGTGAGGACAGGCCAAATAAAAGCAAGTAACCCTAGCAACAATATTTTGTTAAACTAAGGTTCATCCTCATCTAGGATAAGGTTCTGCATGAAGAGGGAGACCACAACACAACATCACTCTAATCCTGCAACAGCTACAGAACAGACAATTCCACAGAGTACATGGAGAATGATTCAAAACATGATGTGTTTTATTTTATTCTTTGCCAGGTGGTTTTCCTCTTGTTGGTGAGGCGGACTATTGTTCATATGTGAACTGTAAGGAGGGTCAACAGTCACGCCAGCTCTGTTCCACAATGGCCGACACACGCTTCTCATACTCTCTCTTGTTTTCCTGATACAGCTGAGCTGCCTGGCTGTTGGCAGGGCTGTTTGGGTTCGGCTCATCCAGTAAAGACTGTGACAATGAAAGGCATGTTAACAACCTGAATAATGTCCTCACATTTTTACAGTACTATCAAAAAGGCATAAAGAAGAGTTTCAAGCAAAAATCATGCTAATTAAAACATTTAGTTTCAGGTTCCTACACATTTTCCAATTTCAAAATTCCATACTTTTCCAGACTCAAAAAAAGGCTTCTCTATAGATTTTCAGACAATATTTGAAAAATGAATTATTAAGGGTGTAACGATTAAAGGTCAAATTCACAATATGAATTGAATTTGATACTCTCCAACTACTACAAACCAGTGTTGTTATAGTACCGAATAAAATTTAACTTGTTTTCGGTACAAAAGCAAAAATATTTGTAGCATGTAGTCTAATTAAACATTGCTTTATAAAGGTCAAGTGAAACGTTTGTAATAAAATTAATAAACAAATGTATTATATAGAACAAGTGGCAAGTCTATAAGTTATCTATTTTTTTGCCCCATCCACTGCTATGGTTATCACCAAGACAATCATTGCCATTTCAGATTCAGTCCCGCATTTTCTGCACTCTTGCAAAAACTCCAGTTATAATCAATGAATACATCTACACTGCACAATGAATCTCTTATTTGCATTTGTTTACATTTTGTTGGTTATAACGAAACCACACAGAACTTTAAGTGTGTGCGCTGAATAAAAACTCATCATTCTGAGCAGTATTGAGAGTATTCTCACTAACTTAAACACGTCTGATTGGCCAGAGCGATCACACAGAATGGCTGGTATCATTACATTTTTTAAATTTCAGTATTGACTTTGTACGAAGTCTTTTACTGTTTACAGCATTAATGAAGAAAATTCATTTGAATGTTTGTTTATACTTATAAGAACATACAAATTTGTTTCAATTAATTATAAAAGTGCATGTTTCATTGCAAAATGTCCTCATTACTTGAGTGAAGACAAATCTCCATCACAGGCAATGGACAGCCGGAATAGAAATAATAATAAAGTAATACAATTTTTTTTTATATATAAATTCTCAATTTTATGACGTAGGAAACAGAATGGGGCAACAGTGTGGAAACACAAACATTTCTCCATATTGTTTTCTTTTTTCCATACTTATCCAGACCTGGAAAACACTAAAATCAAATTTTATACTTTTCCATACAGTGTTTGAACCCTGTAGTTTGTGCAAAAAATCTGAAATAAGTGCAGACATATCATACCTGTATTGAGGTTAAAATTGAGGAAACATCATATGTTGGACTCCAGCGATTCTGAAGAATATCCAAACATATACTACCATCTGCATAAACTGACCAAAGAATTATATTTTATGGTCCACTGACACTTAATTCTTGCAATGTGATATATGTACACACTTATACTTAAGGAATCCAATATGCAAAGATGTTATAAATGCAATGATAGGATTTTATAAATGTAAAACTTACCATTAGGGTGAAACATTTTGGAGACAAACCGGACTGTAGGAGGTTTGTTTGGATATTCTTCTGTAAATTCTATTGTTAGTTTGAAAGTTCCTATGACAAGCAGAAAAAAAAAATATGAAGCAAAAACCATTTTCCACATGTAAACAAAAAGAACCACACCATGCCAAATACCACTACACAATTATACAGTGGCACATTTAATCGGTTGTCGTTATTTGGAACCCAAAGCTCAACCCTTATTCAGCAGTCAGTGTGGTTTACATTATGACATATTAATCTGATCAAACGTAACAGTGAAGACATTTATAATGTCTCACTTTGAATACAAATCAGTTTAACACTCCTATAATTTTACGTAATATTTTTAAAATACAGCATTGTACAAAGGTTTGGGGCCAGTAAGTTTTTATTAAAAAGAAATTGATACTTTTAGTCCGCAAGATCACATTAAATTGACCAAATGTGGCAGTAAAGACTGTCACATTTTGTCACATTGTAAAGACCTAAATACACTGTTACAAAAATGTTTTACTTCAAATGAATGCTGTTTTTTTTTTCAATTTATATTCATCCAAAAAACCAAAAACTACATATTAAGCAGCACAGCTGTTAGCACTGATAATAGAGACATGTTTCATGAGCAGCATATGAAAATGACATCTGCAGGATCGTGTGAAACTGACTGTAGTAATGACTGTTGAAAATTCAGCATTGCCATCACATAAATAAATACTTTTAAAAATATATTACAATAGAAAACAGTCATTATAAATAGTAATAATATTTTGCTGTGTCAACTGTAGCTATTTATCAAATAAATGCAACCTAGGTGAGCAAAAAATATTTTTTTCTTAAATGAACCAAAATCTTTGAAGCCATTTCTCCAATTACCACATTAAAACTGAAAAAAATTAAAATGTCAAACAGCTAGTGTTTTCTTGACCTACCATCTTCAAAGGGTGTTCCTTCAGGGCTGTAGGCAGAAGAAATGGGTCAACATGTCAGGTTACACAGAACACTTGGCATGACAGCAAGAAACAAAGCCAAAGCACTGGCCAACGTGCAACAGACCTGCGCATTACTATAATCCAAAAATAACAAAGTACACAGTCTACGGATATGGCATTATAACCTGTTTCCAACACAACACACAGCTCTATTCAGGACACTCAACGATCAAATAACCAGCACCTCTTATGGGGGACCATTGGCCATCTGGCCTATTTAAAACTGCTTATATTACCGCTAGATGTTATCTTACAGACCTCAAATAGTCCGAGACAAACAAAATTGTCAGTGTGTTCTGTTTACTGCTCATCGCTGTCAAAAAAAGGCAAATGATACAAACCCAAAAATGACAGCGTTCCAGACCATGATGTTGTTTTCCGACGGGGCTCCGCTAACTCCTGCCGGTGGATCCTCCTGGAGACTGAAAAACAAGTTACCCGGAGAAGTTACATTACATATACTACACCTACACCACAACACTAAATACCGCACACATGACATCCAAATACATGATCGGAGAGGGATAATGACATTAATAAATGGCTATTGTGAGGGGGGGAGTCGCCATGTTAAAGCCCGAGAGCAGCCGGTGTTCAAAACGCTACCAAGGGCCTTTAGCATTTTGTGTGCCGCTAACCGTTTAAAGTCTCTCATCAGACGCCGTCTTGCTGGGGTTGACATGGTTTAATTGGATAGCCAAGACGTAAACATAAGGTATCGACGTTGTTACTTCGAATCAGGTTCAATTATTTTAGTTCAACAGACGTCGGTTTCGTCGATTCGGTTAAATATCGATGTTAGCCGAATAGCCCGTTCGCTCGGATCCTCCTCCTCCTGCCTGTTCTCTCTACTAAGCCGCCGCCAGTCGGGCTCTCTGGGACTGGACCATACCAACATAAAGTGGGGGAGAAGCAACTGTGCGATTAAATAAAAGTGAGCTCTTTCACACAACTGTAAACCTATTCGTGGTTTATCATTAGAAGAGAATATATGTGACTGGCTTTATTAATTCGAGTGATTTTGATTAATAAGAAAAACAGATATGGTTAAAGCCGTTTAGAGAAAAACCTTCACACACGTACAGTTGTAGCAGCCTAGCGTAGTTACGTCATGGGTTTGACAGACGTGGTGAGTACAGGAGCAAACATTTAATAGTGTAAGTTGAAGTGGAGTACGAAAAATATGTGTGAACAGTGTTAACTCAATAGTATTTTTGCTTATATTACGAATTGCTAAGGTGCAAGAAATTAAATGACTCGAAATTAATAGTAAAATATATTTATTGTCATTATTATTATTCGAATACATTCCTCACAGATCGACCTGGTGTGGATTAAGTCTTGTTGTAAAATTTTGATCAGTATCACAATGACTTTATCTTTTTTTCCTGAGTAACCTGTGCTGTTTATTAAAATAGAAAATCAGTTCTTCACAGTGTACAATTTTAAGGTACAAAACAAAAACTTACATATAGTGATATTAAAAAAAAATATGAGTTTAAAATTTACACCCAAGATATTGTAACATTGTTGAAGTGAAACATAATTACAGTGTATTTGTTAAAATGCTGAGGTTAGCATTTTTGTTAAGTAAAAATATCAGCGTTCATGCTTCTCAAAGCATGAACATTAAAAAACGTTAGACAGATTACAATAAAAAATATCTTCTTTCTATTAGGAAACAAAATCCTTAACTGTTAGATTAGCTATTGAACCGAAGGCAGGCTCTCCAGGAAGGAACTCCCCTAGAACGTATGACAGCAGCATCTATGGACATACACACACACAAAGAATTTAAATGTTAATCTGGATATACGTTTCAAAATGGATTTGAACTTCATAACAATCTTAGCTAGAGTCCTCACATAAACCAGTTTCTTGTTCTCCTCTGTGTCCTGGAAGATCTTGAACAAAGTTTCAACATCAGTCTTCTTGAGGATTAAAGAGTTTGAATCTAAAACCACCACAACAATTACTGCATATTGGTAAAGATGAAAAGAATCATTAAAAAATGAGAGGGTCTTGGTCTTTACCAAGGCATGGGAAAATATTGCACATACATTTTGAATTTATAAGCTGCAAAGCCTTCTCCTTGGTCACGTGTTTCTCCTCACTGTCACGTGGCGGCTGGATGGTCACATGCAGCTCAAAACAAGCTTACCTCTTTCCAGCTGTTCGCAGAAAAAATACATGATACTACGTTTGTATTTCAGTGGATGTATGGTGTTTTTATAGCAAAAAAAATGTAGACGGTTTAATTTGGCCATCGAACAATTAAAACTAGTGCAATATTTTTCTCTGTAATTACTGTGCAACTATACACTTGTTCTGTGTTTAAGTCCAACTTGTACCCCCCCTTGTTCCATTTAGTTACAGGGTAAATACAACATTTGTGGGTTGTAAATTAAAGTGGTGCTTTGTTCCTCCCCCCCCGTTCCATATAGTTACAGGGAAAATACAAAGTTTGCGGGCTGTAAATTAAAGTGTTTTTTGTTCCCCACTTGCTCCATGTAGTTACAGAAATACAATTTTTGCGGGCTGTAAATTAGTGTTGCTTTGTTCCCCCTTGTTCCATGTAGTTACAGGGTGAATACAATATTTGCGGGCTGTAAATTAAAGTGGTGCTTTGTTCCCCTCTTGTTCCATGTAGTTTCAGGGTAAATACAACATTTGCGGGCTTAAATTAAAGTGGTGCTTTGTTTCCCCATTGTTCCATTTAGTTACAGGGTAAATACAACATTTGTGTGCTGTAAATTAAAGTGGTGCTTGTTCACTCCTTGTTCTGTGTAGTTACAGGGTAAATACAACATCTGCGGGTTGTAAATTAAAGTGGTGTTTTGTTCCCCCTTTGTTCCATGTAGTTACAGAGTAAATACAACATTTGCTTGCTGTAAATTAAAGTGGTGCTTTGTTACCCCCTTGTTCCATTTAGTTACAGGGTAAGTGGCTACAACAATTGCTCTGAAACGGGACAGTAGGGCATACGTCTAATTATCTATCTTATGATCATAAACCTTGTGGACTGTTTATAATTCAAATATGTTTGTAATTACTAAGACCGACTGCTTGGTTCACCCAAAATGGTTTAAAATTAAATCACCTCATGACAAAAGCTAACACACAGGCACCGATCGCTAATAAAAGATTAACATTTATTACACCAGTTCAGAAAAAAGCAAAGCATCTCCATACTTAAACAAGCTTTTCAAAAGAATTTGGTGTCACTGTATCCGTCTAAGAATAATAGATTTTGATAAATTTGTTCATGTTTTCACCCACTGACGAAGTTAAACTATAATGGCCAAACCATCACGCCAATAAACAAAGTAATAAACACTGAAAGTCAAGATTAAAATGTGTATTATAGCGAACTGACATCTTTGATGTTACCCGTTTGATCCATGTCCTCGAGCACCATTTTGACTAACGTTAGTTCAGTTCCTGGTTTTACCGCTCATCAGTCGCTGCTGTCACGGTTCATGGATCCGTGTGTTCATTACTGCGTGCCTGTTTGTGTTATCTGTCTGATTGCTCGTCAGCGTTGCTCCGGCAACCAAGGGGCTGACGAGCTAATCAGCGCGGCTGCACCTGCCGCTCATTCTGTCCTGTCTTTATCTGTCTCGTTGTACTGCATGTTGTCAGATCGTTGTTTGTCCTGGCTCATGCTTGTTGTCTCTCCAGAGTCTGTGTGCCCGGCGGATCTCTGCCTCGGATTGTTTCCAGTCCTCTGTCTCGGATTATGTCCAGTCTGGGAACCCATCGAAGTCTCATTGGATTCTACTCCCCTAGCTGGATCGGGTCAGTATTTCGCAATCCTCGTGTGCTCACGTCTACTCACCTGAATCATCACGTTTGGCTTGCGACCCTGTTCACTATTTATTGTCACAATAAATCACTTCACTTGCAACTGGATTCTGGGTTATCTTTCCATAACAGAACGATCTGACCAGGATGGATCCAGCAAGTGCAGCGGAGCTCAGAGACGTTCTTTCCGGCAGCAGTGCTCGCATGGAGCAGCAGGAACAGCTGATCCTGGCTACCGGTCGAGCGGAACAGACACTAATAACGCAAGTTTCGAAGTTAACCACCCAATTTCGTCAGCTAAGGGCTGAAACGGCCCAACGAACCACTGCGCTCGATTCCGCTACAGCCTCACCGGTGGAGTTTCCCAGCCAGCGGGCTGAGCCCCGCCTACCGCCTCCAACAGTCTACTCCGGTGAGCCCCTGTTGTGTCGATCATTTTTGGCGTCCTGTTCTCTTCATATTGCTCTCCAGCCTTCGTCTTTTTTCACAGAGGAGTCCAAGGTGGCGTTTGTTATCACGCTGCTGACTGGACGTGCGGCGCTCTGGGGAACAGCGGTGTGGGAGCGGAAGCATCAGTGTTCGTCATTCCAGTCTTTTTCGGACGAACTCAGGAAGGTCTTTGATCGGGCGGCGTCCGGCAGGGAGGCGGCGCGGGAGTTGGCGGAGTTACGCCAGGGAGATCGATCTGTGACTGATTACGCGATCGAGTTTCGCACTTTGGCGGCAGAGTGCAATTGGAATCAGAAAGCGCAGTGGGACGTTTTTAGGCATGGACTGGCCGATCGGATTACCAATGAAATCTACACTTTAGAACTACCCACCTCACTGGACGGGCTGATCGATCTGGCGATTCGAGTGGACAATAGACTGCGACGGCGTGACGAGCGAACTCTGTCGGCAGGTAGTGGCGATCAATTCGCCGCCCCGACGAAAGGTTCCTCTGGTTACCTCTCCGGTCCCGAGCCTATGCAGGTGAGCAGAGCTCGTCTTTCACGGGAGGAGAAGGAGAGACGCAGAAATCTGGGCCTGTGTTTGTACTGTGGTGCTGCGGGTCACGTTGTTGCATGCTGCCCAGTAAAAGCCAAGGCCCGTCAGTAGTTGGAAGGTTACTGGCGGGCAGAGTCGCGGTGGAGAAAGCCTCCTCTGAAGTAACGCTTCTCTCAGTCCAACTACTCCTAGGTCGGAACACATTCTCTTGTAGAGCTCTCCTTGACTCGGGTTCTGAGGGAGATTTCCTGGATCGCAAGACAGCGCACAAACTGGAAATTCAGTTGGTTCCACTCGAAAGATCCATCTCGGTTAGTGCACTCTGCGGGCAGTCTCTCTCACCTATCACCCATTGTACACCGTTGGTGAGGCTCGTCACGTCAGGTAACCACACGGAAGACATTTCCTTCCTCATCACCGACTCCCCTTTGGCTTTGGTGGTCTTGGGTCACCCCTGGCTGTCATTACACAATCCCAATATAAACTGGCGTCAGAACACAGTCTCATCCTGGAGTGAATATTGTCATGTGTCTTGTTTGTTGTCTGCCTGTTCTTCTGTGTCTTGTTTTGTGTTTCAGGATGAGCATGTGCTCTGTCAACGTGCCATGTGAGTACCTCGACCTGAAGGGAGTGTTCAGTAAGTCTCGGGCTGCTTCTCTTCCTCCGCATCGTCCTTATGATTGTGCGATAGAGTTATTGTCAGGTACGTCTCCGCCTAAGGGCAGGTTATACTCCCTTTCCGTTCCGGAAAGGGAGGCCATGGAGAAATATATTTCTGATTCTTTGGCAGCCAAGATCATCCGTCCCTCATCCTCTCCGGCCGGGGTTTTCTTTGTGTAAAAGAAAGATGGTTCCCTTCGTCCTTGTATTGGCTATCGAGGGCTGAACAGCATCACAGTGAAGAATACCCATCCTTTGCCGTTGATGTCTTCAGCCTTTGAGAGTCTGCAGGGTGCTTCCTTGTTCATTAAGTTGGATCTTCGCAATGCCTATCATTTGGTTCGCATAAGGGAGGGGGATGAATGGAAGACTGCTTTTAATACCTCCAGGGGGCATTTTGAGTATCTTGTTATGCCGTTTGGGCTCTCTAATGCTCCCACGGTTTTCCAAGCACTGGTAAATGACGTACTGAGAGACATGGTCGATCAGTTCATATACAGTATGTCTACCTGGATGACATATTGATTTTTTTTTCTCGTTCTCTCCAGGAACATGTTCAGCACGTCAGTCGAGTGCTTCAGAGGCTGTTAGAGAATGGGCTTTTTGTCAAGGCGGAGAAATGCGTTTTTCATGCACAATCTGTTCCTTTCCTAGGGTACATCGTGTCGTCCGAGGGAGTGCGCATGGATCCCGACAAGGTGCAGGCTGTGGTAGATTGGCCAACCCCGGATTCCCGCAAGGCCCTGCAGAGGTTTCTGGGCTTTGCCAATTTTTACCGGCGTTTCATTCGCAATTACAGTCAACTAGCCACCACTTTGACTGCCTTTACATCCACCAAAACGACATTCAGGTGGTCAGGTGTGGCGGAAGCTGCATTTTCAAAACTAAAGAGTTGCTTTGTTTCAGCTCCAATTCTTGTTGCCCCTGATCCTTCTCGTCAGTTTGTGGTGGAGGTCGACGCATCAGAGGTGGGGGTTGGTGCGGTTCTTTCCCAGCGTTCTTCCGCGGACGGTAAGGTGCACCCATGCGCGTATTTTTCTCATCATTTGTCTCCTGCCGAATGTAATTATGACAGAGTTTTCTGGCAATCACCGGGCTTTGAAGAATGGCGTTAGTGTGTTGGCGGGGGTTTCGGAGGAACCTTTTTATAGTCTGGACCTACATGAACCTGGAGTACATCGGTTCTGCTAAAAGGTTCAATTCTAGGCAGGCTCGGTGGCCCTTATTTTTCGGTCGCTTTAATTTTCTTCAATTTCTTATCGTCCAGGTTCGAAGAACATTAAACCTGATGCTTTGTCCCACATTTTTGACAGATTTGAACGCCCGTTGTCTCCCGAATCCATCCTGCCACAGAACATCGTGGTGTCGGCTATGACTTGGGAGATCAAATCGAAGGTCCGTAGGGCCTTACAAGGGGTAACACCTCAGCCCGGATGCCCATCAAGTTGTTTATTTGTGCCAGAAGGATTACGGTCCAATGTCATCCGTTGGGGTCATTCTTCCAAAGTAGCCTGCCATCCGGGGGTTAGTCGAACAGTTTTTCCCTTTTTCCTCGTTTAACAACGGTTCGGGCAGTGGCAATTACTATGGCCTCGTGTCATAAGAACCATGTTTTGTGTTTTAAGTGGTGCCTCGCTCTCTGTCGGTGCCTTTCTTCGATTGTCCGTGCGTCAGCGACCTCCAGTCTTGGAATCCTAACCGATCAAACACCGCTGGTCTGGTCCTAAAGTCGAGAACCCTTGTCGCTCTACAGTTCGCTAGATTTCTTGACGGACTCCTTCCCGCCGTGCGCAAGGGTAACACGGTAGTTTTTTGAAACAGTGGTGGATGCCGAGATTTACTCAGATAGGCAATAATTCATTTTATTTCCCTTCTACCAAATAACCTCCTTTCAAGCAAAGAGCACCCGGCGGATTGCTGTCATGGATCACTCTTTTCGTTAAATATCATGCCTTGCCCGGTAGGGACTATGGTCTCTGGACGTAGGCCATCAGGTTTGTTATCAAAATATGAAAGAGTTTGTTGTTTATTAAGGGGCCACTGTGAATATCGTTTCTTGCTGCGTTCCATCTCCCCAGAGTAATGGTCAAAACGAGAGGCGCAACCAAGATTTTGAACCCATCCCTGGTGTCATCACTTTCTGGGTAGGCAGTACGCACACAATCCTTACCCAGTTCACTACGGGCCTATCTCGTTTGAGTTACATAGGTCTACCAGCCACCTTTTATTCAGAGTAGGGAATCCCGAACATCGCTTGGTACCAACTCTTCTGCCCACAGTCACTGTTGTCCAGAGGTATCCACCAGCACTATGAGGGCTAAAGACGAAAGCCATCCATCTGAGCGGGGGGTGGGTAATCACGCGCAACTAAGGCCAAGACTGATCGCCACCAGTCAAAGTCCTCCCGTCTACGTTAATTTGGATCAACAAGTGTGATGTGCATTTCAATCTAAGGAATATTCCTCTCCGTACTTGTCTGTATCACACCTGCTCCCAAGTTATTGGCCCATTTACCGATCACACAGATTAATTGCTGCCGGTAGCAGTCCCCTAAACTTTCCTCCTAGCGTACGGAGAGTTAATATCGTCATTCCAATGTCCCAATATTAAAAGCCAGTTTATCGTATCACTAAAAACCATATCATCAACTCCCTACGCAGACTGCGCCCAGTAAACTCCACCACGGCCCACCAAGCCAGCGACTCGTAATGTAAAACTCACATTTATTCGGTGTTAACCGCAATTCGGCCACTACGCGAAGCAGATGGTACTGCGGATTTCAGATACCTGGTGACTGGAGGCTTACTGTCCGGAGGAGATAGTTGTAGTTCCTGCTAGGACATATTGGATCAGTCGCTTATCGATGATGACAATCAAGACAGGATCCGTGTTCCTCTGGGAACAGCCAGGAGGCGCTCCTAGGGGGAGTGTACTGTGTCACGGTTCAATAGGATCCGATTGTGTTCATATTCTCTAAGCTGGTGCCTTTTTGGGTATCTGTCCAGATTGCTCGTCAGCGTGCTCCGGCAACCAAGGGTCTGACAAGCTAATCAGCAGCGGCTGCACCTGCTTGACTCGTTCGAGTCCATGTCTTTATCTGTCTTCTTGTGTTGTGCTGCAATGCTCTGTCAGATCGTTGTTTGTCCGAGTGACTCATGCTTGTTTGTCTCTCCAGAGTCTGTGTACCCGGAAACTGGGATCTCTGCCTCGATTATGTCCAGTCTGGGAACCCATCGAAGTCTCGTTGGATTCCCACTCCCCTAGCTGGATGTGGTCGGGATTTCGTATCCCCCGTGTGCTCATGGCTCCTCAAACCTAATCAGTCCACATTGGTTGGCGACCCCTTCACTTGTGTGTCACATAATCACCTTTTCTACATGCTACTAGATTCTGAGTTTTCTTCCCGTAACCGCTGCTCAATGTTGTGAGAACATTCTCGGACAAAACCCTCCAGTTTTAAAGTTGTTCCTCGTCTGCGCTTCAATTAGTTTTCTCCTATTTTCCACCCATGTTCCCGTCTTAAGCACCGCAGTCACGGATTTCGTTGCACACAAAACCATTCACGTTTGAACTCATCCCCGCCTGGCTTTTGATATTCACAGTTGATCTCTATAGTATAACTGTTTTCATTGAATTAACAATACTAAAACTATGGAATGACTCAAATTTTCAACTTCCAAATGGTTTTGCTAACCACAAACTTCCAGTGATGGCTACAAATCCCACTGCACCATCATCTAGTTTTCCTGTAAAGCAATTTAAACTGTTACAGTGAATATAATACAACCTGTTATACATTTGCAGATTAACAGGCTGTAGTAACATACATAATTTGCAGACTGATTCATTCAAAATCTGTTTTAGTATTATGCCAGGCCTTTGAGTCTCTTGAATTTTAATAACTTTCCTCAAGCTTTGTCATGTAATATGCTGTATTCCTCCGAACAGGATTACACCTATGCTGTAGTGGTTTAGTATGTAAAGTCTCTTTGTGCTTGCACTTTTATTCATAGAGGCATTTGTGTTGACTGAACTTGTGTAATGTGGAACTGTACCACTAGAGGTCCCCAGAGGTTCTATAGAGGATAAGAAAAGATGTAAGAAAAAGAAGGATGAGAGCACAGTAATGTTCATCCTCTATAAGCATTGTAGTAGTAGGTTCCTGTTTTGCATTATTTTCTGACACTGTAATTGTTGAGATATCTTGCTTCAAATTGCTTGAGACGTTGAACTTCTTTTCACTTGCTTGATCCACTGCAGTCGTGCCATGCCTTTTGGCCTTCTTTGGCTGCTTATTTTTAGGACTGGTACTGATGTTGGGAAAGAGTAAAACTTAGACTGTCATTGGCCCATGATTCCTCTGCAAATTTAATGTCCTTCAAATTCAGAGGTTTTTGGAGAAGTTTTATGTCCATGCAGGGGTACATTAACGCACAGGCTTTAAGGGTCTGAAGCCCAGAACTGCAAAATTATAAAATTATATTTTTTGAATAATTATTCGTATATGGGAGTCTGCAGCAGTGACAACAGCATTCTGTAAACAAACCAACACACTCATTTTCAGTGACGCCCTGCTTGTAGTATATGTAGTGAATGGTTCAGTTTAGGTTTAGTTGTATTGTTCTCCACCGATATAGTGTGAGCGAACATACACAATGCGCTACAGTAAAGAAGCCAGTAAGCGACTTTCTTGTGTGCGCGTAATCTGTTAATGTGCAGCTTAACAAGAAACACAAGACTGCTGTGGTGAAAAGAACCGTGCACGCGAACCACTTTCTGTAGCTCCAACAGGGCTAGTTCGATTTTTAACAAATCGTAGGATATTATATGTGTGTAGATGGATAGGGAGATAGTGGCGGGCAAGGATCTGTGTGCGGTTTCAAACGCCGAGTTAAGTTTCTAGGTCATTCATTCTTCATAGTGTTAATTTTTTGGGTAGGACAGGTTTTCCATTACATATTTCACTCTAAATCTAGAGGCTGTGCAATTTTAGTGCATAAATCCATCCCATTTGTAGCCTCTGATACTATTGTAGATCATAAAGGAAGACACATTATTGTATCAGAAACACTTTTCTCAACCCCCTTGACCATTGCAAATGTTTATGCCCCCAATTATGATGATCCTACTTTTATTTCTTCTTTTCTGTCTTGTATTCCTAATATAAATTTGCACCCACTCATTTTGGCTCGGGACTTTAATTGCATTAAGTCTCCTGTTCTTGATTGATCTTCCAAAAAGACCATAGCTCTATAAAAATGCCTCAGTTATCCACACATTTATGCAAAAGTATGGTATATGTGATGCATTCCGTCACTTACATCCCTCTGAAAGGAAGCATTCATTTTTTTCTCATGTTCACCAGACGTATTCTCGCATTGATTATTTCTTTTTGGACCATACATTTCTTCCATACTTACAGGACTGTTCTTTCCAAAGTATTGTAATTTCTGATCGTGCACCAATTATATTAGAGCTTCAGATTCCATATCAGCTACCTAAATACTGTCGGTGACGTCTTAATCCAGGTCTCCTATCCGACAAGGATTTTATTGAATTTGTCTCATCTAATATACGTTTTATGGAGGTCAATACACGGATAACAGTTTTGCATCCTTTACAAAGCTTCAAGAACAATTTTACTCCCATTTATTTATTTATTTAGATACTTTCAGACATGGAACTTTATTCTTAAGCAGTTTTCTAACTTTCCCTTTTTGCCAGATAAAACTATACTTGATTATATATTAGACCATCATCAATCTTTGAAATAAATCTTTAGATCTATTTCTAAAATATTTACTATAATTAATAACAAACAGTCCCCCTCAATGTGTCCACTGCGAAAGTTCATGGACTCCCCAACAATTTGCTTCAAGACAAAGTGTAGTGGTAAGTTGGTTAAGTTAATAGCAGCGATTACTGTTTCAGATGGTAGAGTTGGTTGGTTAAGAGTTTCACACGTTCTTACTGTGTGAACACAACATCACACCACCATTTCCACATAATACATGGTTAGAATACTAAACAAAAAGCCTCTCCAAGTTACAGAAAAAGTTTAATGTATTTGTTCTAAAAAGGTTATGTGGTATGTCATTAAATTTAGTTAATCTAAGAGGTAATTAGCTACCAAAACTATTGTTATGTACTACAGTAGTTTTTTTTTTTAGATAATTGTTCCACAGAAACATGTTAATAGGAAATGTCAATGTTCTTTGTTTTTCAAAGTTTTTTAAAGTAGGGTGTTTTAATACTAAACACAATAATGCTATATTAGGATACTGTCAAATTTCGAAATCAAATAAAATAGCATTCTGCATGGTCTTCAGTGTCCATGAGCCATTTTTACGCAGTACTATTAGAAAATAGAAACTTAAGCTGTGTGGGCAAATTACATAGTTCAGCCTGTTGAATAAACTTAATATTACAAGCGTCACGATCTGCACAGGGACACGAAGATTGAGGATCCAAATGCAATTTATTTCAGGGGTAATCCAAAACAGTAATCCATAAACAGGCATAAGGTCATAAACAGTGTAGTCAGTCCAAACAAATACAAACAGGGCAGAAAACTTTAGACAATAATGGTGACCAGGAAACCAGGCAAAGATATAAACCACAACAAAGCAACCAGAATACAAGGACTAAGAACAGCAGAATGACACTTTCAAGACTAAGCAATGAATGAGTGAAAAACCAGGCTTTAAATAGGGTGAGACTGATGGGGTGATGAAATACAGGTGATTGCAATGGGTGCTGAGTCCAGGCAATGTATTATGGTAAATGTAGTCTGTGAGAGTGGCAAGAGTCAGGGGTGGAGTGACCTCTGGTGGAGTTCATGGGCACTCCAGCTGGAGATTGTGACAACAAGTAAGATGAACTATTCTTGAAAAAGTAACCTGGCTGCCTTAAAAAGATAAGTTAATTCAACAAGACGCTTAGTTTGGCCAATTTGTATTTAGTTTGCACAACTTATACTTAAAAGTTTATTCAACAAAATGCTTAGTTTAAACAACTAAATGTTTGTTGATCTGACTAATTTTAAGTTGTTTCAACTTGGATTTAGGTTAGCACAACTTTCTTGTCTTTTTGGGCTAACTAAAAACTTATTGGTTAGAGAAAGTATAAAGTTGATTCAGCTTTTTTCAGCTTCACCTTTGTTACCCCAACTATTAATTCTAGTTTTAAGGAACTCCAATATAAGTGTCAACAACTATAATTTTTAGCTTGTGAAAAACCACACCTTTTAATGGCAGCCCCGGTTGACAATTATTGTTGAATCAGCTAGTTGTTGTATTTTTAACATTAGATACAGTGTCAAGTGAGGGTTAAATTCTGCGTGGGAGGATGATGTTCATGAAACCGATACGAAGCTCACGGAGGACTTCTGCCTGCCTCATTCACACTCATCTGAAGTTTGTTCCTCTCTTTGGTCCCTGGTCATCGACAAACATGGAGCAAGATCTGGCCATTCTGACCCTCACTGTTTTTCTCTCAGCTGAGGCTCAACGTAAGTTCACACTTTGCATATTCAAATATTTACACTGATTTTTAATAGGAAAAGCCTGTACAAGGTAGTTTGTATTTACTTGACTTACACAACTTGTGTATCTACGCGTTACTATGAGGAATTATTCTTGTAGAAAACAGTTTGGCAATCAGGAATTTTTTAGATGTTTTTTATAACAAGTTTCTTATGTCTTCATAAACGGCTCGCATTTTATTTGTAAAAAAAAATCGATTGTAATATAATTTTAAATGCAATTATTTTCTGTGATCAAATCTGACTTTATTCAGTATCCACTTCATAAACCAGTCTTCAGTGCCATATGATCCTTCAGAAATCATTCTAATATGCTGATTTCTTATCAGTGTTAGAAACAATATGTTTTCATGGAACCAGTGATACTTTTTTCATGATTTTTGATGGATAAAAAGTTAAAAAGTATTTACTCAAAATAGAAATGACTTACATTGTTAGAAAATATTTCTATCACTTTTTATTGATCCAAACATTCTTGCTGAATAAAAAAGTATTAATAAAAAAGAAAAGAATAAAACAAAAAACATACTGACCCCAAACTTTTTAATGGTAGTGTAAAAAAATACCACTGGTTTCACAAAAATCCTTTTACATATATGCACAAAAAATATTAAGACAGGTACAGACTGTATATATACCCTCATAATTAACACGGTTACACTATTAGAGCACATATTGTACTGACAATCAAATTGTTGACCCTGGGGTTACCAACGAGACTGTGTGGTAGATTTACTTGTGATTCCCCTATAACTTAAAGTTTTGTTCAGAGCTTTGATCATCAAGCTGATGAATAGTTAACTACCAGTGGTTGATTTTAAGTGTTCATTTAACATAGTGGCTTTTAATAACAGCTTTATAGAACACCATCACATTTAAAAACTACTGGTGCTTTAAATAATTGACAAAAAAGGTTTTGTGTTAGTTCCCAAAACACATTAGTTATATCTGATATGCAGTTTATTTCTCTGGGACTCTGGGTATTTCTAATTTATCTTTTGATGTTTCTTTCATTTCAGCAGAACACAAAGATTTCTCAATCACTGGATGTTCTGAAACAGAGAAAGAGTCTATGACTGGATCTGACGGAGAGGAGGCGTGGCATGCTGACTTTAATCAGAAGACAGGAGTAGTTACATTGCCTGATTTTGCAGATCCTATGAGCTTTCCAGGATTTTATGAAGTGAGCCTGGGAGACCAAGAAGTATGCAAACAAAACTTGGCTGTACTCATTAAAGCTTACAAGAGCCCACCAGAGGAAATGGGTATGGCATGAATTGAGTTTTACAGTAATACATTTCTTAGCATTTACATCAATCTGTTTGGTAACTGCTACATGTTATGCATTCAGTGTTATCAATATGTTGGTTAAGTACGAGTTTTGGCTTGCAATTGTATTTAATATGTATGATATTAGTTTTCCTATGTACAGATTTTATTTGAATGAGGTCAGATGTACTACTGACTGCAAAGTTCAACACAGTTATGTATGTTCACAGAACCCCCTGAGACGTCCATCTATCCAAGGAACGATGTGCAGCTGGCTGTTGAAAACATGCTCATCTGTCACGTGACAGGCTTCTTTCCTCCACCTGTCAATGTCTCATGGACTAAGAACAATGTCGTTGTGATGGAAGGCGTGAGTCTGAGTCAGTACCGACCGAGGAGCGATGGAACCTTCCATGTGTTCTCCTCTCTGAAGATCACTCCTGAAGAGAGAGACATTTACAGCTGCACAGTGAACCACCGAGCCCTCCAGGGCCAACCGCAGACCAAAATATGGAGTAAGAGCCATTTACTAATTAAATCAAAATACAATCAATTTTGTTATCACCAGTTGTTTTTTGCATGAACGATGTATGTATAAAAACAACAGTAACCATTCTGTGACAAATGAAATACCAAGAGCTGAGTGGATTTCTACAATGAAAAGCTGTTCTAACGTTCACACACCTTACTCTAATCCCCAGGCGTCCCGGAGGCGGCTGCTGTCCTGCCCAGCGTGGGTCCGGCAGTCTTCTGTGGAGTGGGATTAACTCTGGGGCTGCTGGGAGTCGCTACTGGACTCTTCTTCCTTATTAAAGCAACTACAACTGACACGCCAGATATGGCCAAAAACATAAAACATTTAATGCAGTGGACTCAATCAATAAAGACAGTTCCTCCAGGATTCTGAAGACAGAGAAACAGTGCATCTGTGTGTCGTTTTAGATGATGGACAGCATTGCTGCTGTTGAAGACTGATCAATGCAAAGATCTGGTTTAACCTTTGTTGAAATTGGATTTGCTCGCTATGTAGCACTAATCATGCTTATATCTAGAAGACTTTTTATTTATATAGTACATTTGCAGTTCATCATAAGTAATCTAATTAAATCACAATCTTTATATTGAGTTACTTAATTAAACTAAGACACTTTTGCTACTTTCATGCAAAATGTATTTGATTTTGTTATGAACTGAAATGTTTATTGTTTTGTACTTAAAATTATGCCAATAAAAATTAAACACGTTTGAGAAACTTTTACAATTATAAAGCAGCGGGGGAAAAAAAACAAATTTTTGTATGTTTTGTGACATACATTCCAAATAAAGATTTAACTGTCTATGTCAGTGTATTGCTTTGGATATTCAACTTTCCCTGGAAAAAGCTGTATTAAATAAAGCGTGGCGAGACAGAGGGACTGAGGAGAAATGGACACACAGAAAGATCTTTTACAGTGATATAAAGCCAGTCCACCTGTAGACACGCCCCTGAATTTTAGACATGTTACATTGCCAGATGGGTAACACTTTATAATAACTTTCATTGTTATTGTGTAATAGATCATTAGTCAATATATATTCAAAGAGCTACATGTGTGAGGCAATGTGCTTGTAAATGTTTACTAATGAACTTATTGAACATTACATAATAATTAACAGAACATTGGTTGATGTAAATTAAAGTGCTTACAAATGTTGATCACGCACTTTATAAAAATCTACAAGTTATTTTAACAGATGTTATACACTGATTAGCAGCCTATTTTATTCATGTGCATTTGAATGCTTAGAAATTATCAAATTGATTTATATAACATCAAATGCACTTTTTTTACATTTACACATTTTCTAAAAACATTATTTTAGAAATCATATTAAACAACCAGTTGAATGACATTTGTAAGCATTCAAATGCATGTTAACCCTTTCACGTGTGAGTTTCAAATATTCTAGCAGTTCTTAAGGAGACCATTATTTTAGAATGTATCATCTTATTTCCATGGCGACACGTCATGCTTGTCACGTGACACACCGCAGCCACAGCAGCTCTGTACAGGTCAGGGGTCTCCAAACTCGGTCCTGGAGGGCCTCAGTCCTGTAGAGTTTAGCTCCAGCTCGCCTCAACACACCTGCCTGTAGTGTCTTGTATGCACAGTAAGAGCTTGATTAGCTGCTTCAGGTGTGTTTGATTAGAGTTGGAGCTGAATTAATATCATCTGATATTCAGATTCTCAAATAAGTGCAAGTGAATGTATTTTGTCATTTAAACACCTTTATAATGATCTTTTTAGCTGCATTCCAGTTCGTTTCCATCTGCCCTTCCCTCACTAATTTCCCTCCGTCTCCTGGACTCAGACGTACGTCACTGATTTTGTTGCACAAGTGTCCACTACTGGTTGATCAGTTGATCACCTTGATCATTTGGA
Source organism: Sinocyclocheilus anophthalmus (assembly GCA_018155175.1). Classification (NCBI taxonomy): domain Eukaryota; kingdom Metazoa; phylum Chordata; class Actinopteri; order Cypriniformes; family Cyprinidae; genus Sinocyclocheilus; species Sinocyclocheilus anophthalmus. The sequence goes on along the minus strand of JADLZN010006424.1, from coordinate 120,259 downwards.
ATCTGATAAGGAGTTGAATTATTATTACCATTTTTCCCTTATGAATTAGTTTGATGCAGCATCATGTATACAGATATTGTTTGGGCTGTTTTAAATATATAAAAGATATTCATATATCACAGAGTTGTTTGAGGTGGGGGTCTGTCCATATAAACTTCCCACGTTCACTTCACGAAGTGGAACACACTTCAAAAAGGCAGCGGGGATTCACCTGAGAGTAGTGCTTATGGAAGATCACGAGTGCGTGTCTAAAAGGGAAGTGGAACGCAGCCCGGGTTGTTATAGGAACTAGTTACCAGTGTGGTTCCCAGACAACTAAATGTTCCCCTAAGACCATTCCTGGTCACATTTTAATGATTTAATCATGATAGTTATTATAGAGTGTTAACATGGATTTAAGAAATAAAGAAAAGTGTTTGTGTCCTCCAAAACTGGAGAGGTTGTTGGAAGCTTGCAGTTCTTTTTCCAGGAATGTAAGTAAAAAGGTCATTATGTTTAATCAAACCATTATTTACATTTTTTGAAGCGTGATTTAAAAATGAAAGCAGGATATTGCTCAGCAACACGTGACACATATGCAAACAGTGTCTGATTGGACAGTTGTTTTAGACCCTCATCTCTTCATCATGAACAGAGTATTGTCTGCTCTCAGTTGTGATGGTCACAGTGATCATGTCAGTGCCAAAGCTCTGGAGTCTCCATCACATTCTCCTGCTGTCTGTATTCACCGGCGCAGGCGAGACAAATGGGCGTAATAGTAGTAGTAGGTGAGAGAAATGTAGTAATAGTAGTAGTAGTGGTATGGATATATTGGTGTTTTTGGTATTAACAGTGTTGGTAAGATTTAACAGCAATATTTTCTTAAATGCTGTTAGTTAGGATGGTTCTCTGCTAGTGGAACCTCCAATGTAGTAAAGTATAGGTACAGATATTTTAATAATATGAACATGATGTTTTAGAAAGGACATTCTATTAATAACAACAACTGGCTGATGTGTTCAAGTGCTTGTGTTTTTTTTTTATTGTTTTCCAACTAATGGATATTATAACTACTATTGGTCACAGTGCATCTACAGCTCCAGTGATTTCAGTGACATGGTCTTCTTGATTGACTATTACTTCAATAAATATCTGTACGTACAGTTCAACAGCACTGTGGGGGAGTTTGTGGGGTTTACTGAGGTTGGAGTGAGAACTGCAGAGAACTTGAACAAAGATACAGCATTGTTACAGCAATTAAAGGCTGAAGTTGAGAGAGTCTGCAAACATAATGCTGTACTGTACAAAACAGCTATCCATGATAAAGCAGGTATGTGACTCAAGACTCACACAGAGCTCGTTTTAAACATTTTTCTTCTTTATAAAGGAAAATATTTAGCTAAAATAAAACACATTTTAAAATTGTGTATTGCATATAATGGAAATATATATATTGTAAGATGTAATTGTTGCTCCTCCTGGTTCAGTGGCGCCACAGGTGAAGCTGAGTTTAGTGAAGCAGGGAGACAGCAGACACCCATCGCTGCTGATGTGCAGTGCGTATGACTTCAGTGTGTCCTGGCTGAGGTGTAGTGGTGACTTCTGACGTGACCTTCACTGAGAAGATGCCTAACGGAGACTGGTACCACCAGATTCACACTAAGCTGGAGTACACTCCCAAAGCTGCAGAGAAGATCTCGTGTATGGTGGAGCATGCCGGCTTCACCAAACCCATGATCTATGTCTGGAGTAAGAGAGAAGACTCGTCATATCAGACCTGCCTTTGCACATGACATACCAGTATAGCATCTATTAAAAATAATATGGGAATTGTCCAGTTGTCAAACCTTGACCTGCTAAACAAAATGCATTTCTGAGAGTAAATACTGTGATGATAGAGTGATGTGTGACCCTCCTCTGCTTGAGTTTGAGTGGAATACACCGCTGTTATTCACTGCTGGAGCTGCTGGATCATCATAGCAGCTGCTGGATTCATTTACTACAAGTCAAAAACAACAGGTCTGTGAGAAGAGAGCAAACCAGTGACATGTCTATTCCAGAACAATGAAGTATAATTTCATGGCATGTTATTATTCAATCCATTACTCTTTTTACAGAGAAGATCCTAGTGCTACATTAATGATGGTAAGTTTTGCATTACATTTTGGTAACCTTACATTTTACTCAGCACTTCTGTGTGATCAAACATTATACTGAATTACTGGATAATCAACCCCAGTAACATGAGTAACAATCACACTGAATTGTAGGTCCTCATTCTGACTGAAATGGGCCTCATCGTGGAGAGAAACACTCTTCATGACACAACTATCACATGCAGTCTGTTTGAAAATAAAGCATCATGATGAAAATAGACTCATACCCTCATATCTGATGTGTTTCTGGCTAATATTTCAGCATCTTCAGGCAGTATTGACTAATGCTGTGAATGGTTGAAGGAGTTACACATTCGCTCTCTCTCCTCTTCCTCTCTGATCATGTCTTCTTATAATTGCTTTTTCCACTATATCAACACCCTCCACTCTAGCTCTCCCCTCTCCTCATCATCCTCCTCTCATTCTATACCTTTCTCCTCCCACTCCCTCCACTCTTCTCATTCTTCTTCTTTCTCCACTTTCCACTGAAGTTTGCTTGCTCTGGGAATTTACATGTGACCCCCTTATATATTTTTATAGCTGTGTTAACGGTTTAGTAAATTGCACTTTCAGTGCGGTGTGAGTTTCACCCAGGAAAATAGAAATAACCCCAAAATTTGTTATTAGGTCACACAGGTTCGCTTCTCTAATAAAAGGTAGGCAGGAAATGTAGGGTTCGTATAAAAATACAACATTTATTCACACAGATAAAATTTTAAAAAAGCATTCAAAATGCCTCGATGATACTGTGCCACCCCTGGCAGCTCTCTCTCTAATGACACTTCACAAAAAGAAAATACACTAAACAAAAAGAAAGCACAACCACAGATAAACACGTTACAGATTTTTTTTTTTACACAATTCAAAATAAACAAAAACTACACCAACCTACAGGGCTGAGGTTACCCACAGGAGTGATCACCAGCACAAGTTATCCAAAAGCACACTTCCACACGCACCACCGTGCACTCAGATCACACACCCAAAAACTTCAAAAGTGTCCCACAGCAAACCTTGGAGCAACACCACCACCACAAAAGATCCTTCACCCGTGGGACCCCAGCTCCTGAAAGAAAATCAAAAACAAATAAATAAATCTTATATTTATATTATACAGGGTATATTCTGGCAAACTGTTCACCAGTCAAACTGTGGCACACGCCACCTACCAACACGCGATGGGTAACTCGCAAAGCACAATGTTCCTTCATCCCATAGAAAGGAATTTAAAGTACGAGGTTTGAGAAGAGGTGGGGCAACAGTTAAAAAATTTCAAAGTTAAAGTTCATGCAAAAAAATATTAATAGACACGTTTCATTCAAATATATCTATGGTTTATAGCAAAATCCAGTGTTAAAGTAGAGTGCAAACAATCATATTTGGAAAATTAGAATATATTAGAAAATATTATTTTTGATATTTTTGTTTGGATCTGTTGGATTAGAATAACTTTATGAACGTCTTGAAAATCCTTGATTTGGTCCTGATGTGTTGATCTAATGTTGAAAAATAAATTAACAACACACAAAGTTGCAAGGTGCAATTTTATAACAAACAAACTTGGTAAAGGACAGCTTGTGTTCTACCAAGGTTGTTTTTAATATGTAGGCAACATACAAACTTAACCATTACATTTTTGAGTAATTACATTTAGTAAATTAATACAGAAATCTGCAGTATTACAAATTGATGCCTATATGATAAGCCTATACAGTGGTTCCTGGTGCAGAATGTCTGCTCATTTCATTAGTAGGCTAACCTTATATATTGTCCATGTAAAATGACATAACCTATAAAAAGACATTTTAAAAGTTCTTTACATGGGATAAATAAGCGAATATACATTTGCAAACATGCAAACATAACTATTGTAAATGTGTCGGTCAAATAATAAATGTAAATAATTATTTAAGAAATAATACAGTCCAAGGGCTGGATGGACATAATAAACTTGTATTATTTCAGTCAAATGCTTTATCAAAGTATTGACATAAAACGAACTCTAAGTGGCGTACTGGCGCTATCGCACATCAAACGGATGTGACGTATATGGCACTGCAAATGCTTAGATTGGCGCGGTTTCTTCTCGCAATCCTGAAAGTAGTACAAGATGTCTTTGGGAACAACTTATACATTGAGAAGGGGCACTTAGTCTGCAGTACTTCGAGAGGATGACATTACAGTGGACAACTTGGCCAGGATGTTTAAGGTTTGTTCTCGTTAAACTGTTTTAATTATTGTTAGCCTATTAACGCCAGGGCACCGACCCCCCCCCCGCGTTCTCTATCAATCAATCAATCAATATACGTTTATACACAGAGGCTGAGAATCCCATGGGCACTGTTGTTTTTTTTTTTTTAGCAATGTTGCTTCAGCACTTTCCCACTGAGAATGGGTAACAAATTTCTATCTGGATTGGTCATGGGCCCTGTGTCTCACCTAGTTGCTCTTTTTCTACTTTTTCATTGCTCAAAAAGTTGAACTTATGACTTAAAGCACTCATCCGTCCTTCCCGAACCTATAAAAAAGTGTCCCTCGTGGGTCAAAATGACCCGAAGGCCAAAAATGACATAATTCTTTTTTTTGGTCCAGAAAGCTTATATTGGTAAATTTTTATATTTTTTTTTTCTGGTCCAGAAAGCTTATTGTAGCGAATCAGCTGAAAGGGGAAATAGGGATAATTAATCATAACTAGTTATAATTAATTATAAATATTTAGATCCGCTGTAAGTATTTACTTGACCTCTCAGGGTCAACTGTCTGTCAATTCTAAGAACGTTAATTTCCTGGTTAAGGGAAATAACTTTCTTAATGTACAATTCTACAAAGAGCTTGTAGCGTAAATCTGCATGATTATTGACTCCGTTTATGAGTAAACAATGAACACGTCAATTGTGATACAAGTAAGGTTTTATTAACTGCATAAACACTTAAATTAGTCTAACATACACACACACACGCATACAGTTGGTATAGGAAAAGGGTTAAAGCTTAAGCAGTAAAGAGGAGAGAAATAAAGCATGGAGCTATGGTAACATTTGATATTCAGCAGATCTCCAGCCTGAAGGGAACATCAGTTTCTTAGTTCAAACACACCTTTGTAAAAGGTGCAAATGATACCTAATGTATCAATTAATAAGACTAAGTTTTACTTGCAAGTCTTGTCTGTCTGACAGAGAGTCCTGATGCAATCTGAAGGCTCAATTTGATCTTGCTGAAGTTGGTTGATGAAAAGAACCAGTTTGAGTCAGATGATTTTGGTGAATGGAAAGTCAAGGCCTGAGGCCTGGCGTAGACTTAGGGTGTCCTTAGAGGGGTGTTAGTTCACGTCCTCATCTTCTCAGAATCTAACAGAAACGCAGACTTAGGCGGGTCACTGATGTGAGGCCTTTAAAGTCTGAGAAGATTCACGCCTCTCAAGATGGGCTTGTCCAATGAGAAGGGCTGAAATTCCAAGCGGGAGTTTGGAAATACTGAGGAGTTTTATGACTCTTTGTGTGGAAGCATGGTAATTTTGCATATGGAACTTGAATCGAAATTACTAAAGATTCTCAGGACACTAATATGTTGCCTATGTACCAACATATAATATGCATTCTTGTTTAGATCATCAGAAGGTGAATTCATAGATAATTAACATGGTAGGATTACATATAGGTAAAATGACAGGAACGAGTGGCTCCATCATAAGCCTGCATAAAACAGTAAAAAATATCAAAGACAACATACACAAGGACAGTAACAACATCCACAATGACCTGAGATATGGTGGTGTTTCATTCAAAAAAAGGTTTCCTATGAATGTAATTAGAAGATTCCCATTTTTACATGGGGGCATTTGTCTTTCTATGGAAAATGTAGTACGACGGAAGAACTCTTCAACAGCCATTAGGTCGAAAGTTTGTATCTGTTCTAGGCAAAAAGTTGTCGTGTTGCCATGGTGACCAGGGCCTGGTACGTTCGCAGATTGTTAATCTAATGGATAATTGATTTGTTAAATCTAATGAAAAACGTTGAGTCTGATTGGTCCATACGCTACACTTATATTGGTACATTTTTCTAATTTTTTTTATGTAGTTTTTTTTTTTGGTGATTATTTTATTCACATTAAACTCTGGATATTTTTATGAAAATTAACATATTGTTATAAACACTTTTTCACACACACACACACACAAAGTAAGACAATTTCTGCATATTTATACTTTAAATATGATGATCCATCAGGACCTAGGTCACTGTGTTTCTGATGCCATCTGGTGGGGAAAAATGACATAAAATTGCATTTTATGATTACAGCCACTAGAGGGGCCTATAAAATCCTATGGAGATTCTTAAATGAGCTAAACAAGTGAAATCTTTAAAACTACACCAATTTGAGACTTCATTAAGCTTTCAGATATATCTTAAGGCTTTCAGATATATATCAAAACATTTAAAAAACTATATTTTGTAAAAAATAAATGAAATTGTGTGAATATGCATGTGTTTGGATTAAAATTCAGTATCAGTTTCATAAATATGTAATAAATATAAAAATATAAATATGATATAAACTCAAGGGTCTCCACCCCATCACTCAAATGTAACTGCGTTAAGTCAAAAAAAAAAATCTAAATGACCAGCAGAAACATCATAAATGCTATAATGTGTTTCAATAGGAGTGTGTGTTCCATGTGTGTGTTTGTGTGTGTGGGTATGTGAGCTTTTTTTGCATTATGGGACATTCTGCAGTCTCTGCCATTTGTTTAGGTATGCATCTTTACTGGATTGTGTCATAGTTTATGTAGTAAACAAAAGCAAATGCTGTTTTTTTCAGACATTTTTCCCCATTCATTCCTATGCGGGTCAAAATGACCCGCGAGGGACACTTTTGTTACTTTTTTATTACATCTTATTTTATTACACATAGAATCCTCGAATCGACTCAAACATTTTTGTGTGCGCTACATGCTCAAGTGTGACAAAATTAAATTTAAAAAAATCTGCAGTTTTTTCATAAATTGTGACAAAAGTGATAAAGTCTCATATCATAACGATCAATGCTCGATTTTTAAAAAATCTTTAAAAATGAGTTTTGGGTCAAAGTGACCCCAGGGACTATGACTTAAACGCTCACCGACAGCAGGATAAATATATTCAATACACGACAAGGAACAAAGGCAACGATATGACTACTTATAGCAAACAAAGAGGGTCAAATGACATGAACAAACCAATGGGAAACAAAACACATGACTAAGACAACCAATCAGAACATGACACAATGAACAGAGGAACCAATAGCATGAAGACAAGAGGGCAAGGGAAACATGACACTAACAGCATGAAACAATTACAAAATAAAAGACATAAAAACATGACAAAACCCAAAACATATAATATCAACACATACCCAAAACATGTTTAATAGTAATGACTTTATGAATTTCTTCACTGAAATAGATAACATCAGAAATTCAATAACAAATGTAGATTCTACAGCGAATAATACTTCAGCTTCATTCATCGCACCAAAAGATAAACTGCAGTGCTTTACAGCTATAGGACAGGAAGAGCTAAATAAACTTATCACTGCATCTAAACCAACAACATGCCTGTTAGATCCTGTACCCACTAAATTACTGAAAGAGTTGTTACCTGTAGCAGAAGAACCGCTTCTCAATATTATTAACTCGTCGTTGTCTTTAGGTCACGTCCCAAAACCATTCAAGCTGGTGGTTATTAAGCCTCTTATTAAGAAACCACAACTAGATCCTAGTGAACTGGCAAATTACAGACCCATCTCAAATCTTCCTTTTATGTCTAAAATTTTAGAAAAAGTTGTGTCTGCTCAACTGTGCTCCTTCCTGCAAAAAAATGATCTCTATGAAGAATTTCAGTCAGGTTTCAGGCCCCACCATAGCACAGAAACTGCACTTGTTAAAATTACAAATGACTTGCTTCTTGCGTCAGACCAAGGCTGCATCTTATTGCTCGTTTTACTTGATCTTAGTGCTGCGTTCGACACTATAGATCATGACATACTCATAGATCGATTACAAAACTATACAGGTATTCAAGGGCAGGCTTTAAGATAGTTTAGATCCTACCTGTCCGATCGCTACCATTTTGTTCATTTAAATGGGGAGTAATCTCAATTTTCACCAGTAAAATATGGAGTGCCACATTGATCTGTTCTAGGTCCTCTGCTATTTTCAATATATATGTTACCCCTTGGTAATATTATTAGGAAAATACGGAATTAGTTTCCATTGTTGATGATACTCAACTATATATCTCAACAAGACCAGATGAAATTTCTAAATTATCTAAGCTAACAGAGTGTGTTAAAAATGTAAAAGATTGGATGACCAATAATTTTCTTTTATTAAATTCGGATAAGACAGAGATATTACTTATTGGACCAAAAGACAGTACACAGAATCTCTTGGATTACAATTTGCAACTAGACAGGTGTACTCTCTCTTTCCCTCCCCTTGGCCGCCTCCGCTCCACCCTGCCGCACCACTGTGGGTACGTCAAAGGTGGTCGTCCTGTTGATATCCCTCGCACTGAGCATGTTAGCATGGCTCACGCTCCCCCTGCCCTGCTTACACAGAAACGCATTATGGCCAGCGTTCAATACCAAGATTGGTTTGCGGCGGTAGACCTGAAGACCGCGTACTTTCACGTCTCCATTTTACCTCAACACCGCCTGCTTCTACGGTTCGCGTTCGAGCTTCCCAGTACAAGGTCCTCCCCTTTGGGCTGTCCCTGTCTCCCCGCAAACTTTACGAGGCGCAGAGTTGCCTTTTCCCCCTACAGCAGTGGTTCTCAATTCCAGTCCTCGCACCCCCCCGCTCTGCACATTTTGTATGCATCTCTTATCGCTTCAGACGTTTGTTCTATTCAAGTTTCAGTCTATTTATATAGCACGTATAAAACAGCCATACGGCTGGAACAAGTGCGTCAGAAATTAATTAGTAAAAAGAATAGAAAATCTCACAACTACACCATTAACGGTCCCGCCCTAATTATAAATAAGTATTATTTAATAACCCACGAGAACCAAGTATTAACCCATCAAAAGACGAGGCAAGACCATAATAGCAAATTGTTTGTAGCCAAACAAAACAGATATGTTTTTTGAGAGATTTCAAAAAGTGGACAGAGAAGGTGCAAGTCTTTTCGAAGGGAGGCTATTCCACAGCCGCGGCCCAACCACTGAAAAAGCTCAATCCCCTCTACGTTTGAGTCTGGATTGTGGGACTAGAAGAAGATTCTGATCACTGGATCTTAAGCTTCTGGATGGAGTATATGGGTATAGTAATTCAGATAAATAAATAGGGGCTAAATTATTTAAAGATTTATATACAAATAAAATAATTTTTAAATCAATTCTGAATTTAATAGGCAGCAAATGAAGGGTCCGCAGAATTGGAGTGAAAAGGTTTTGAGAGAAAGGTTTGATTTTTGATAGCAGGCGAAGTTGATAAAAACTAGAACCTATTACAGAGGAGATATGTTTATCAAGGTTTAAGGACGCATCTAACAAAACTCCCAGGTTCCGTACACGTGAAGATCTAAACACTGATAAACTACCCAGATCTAAGCTGGTTGCCTGAGAATTGTTAGAGGGCCCAAAAACAATCACTTCAGTCTTATCTTCATTTAAGAATAAACATTTTGGACTAGCAAAAATTTGACTTCATATAAGCATTTTAGTAAAGAAGGAAATGCAGAGGGATCATTTCTCTTGATAGGTAGATAAATTTTAGTATTGTCGGCGTAAAAATGAAAAGACACCCCATGTCTTCTTAGAATGGTTCCCAGAGGAAGCATGTACAGGGAGAAAAGAAAGGATGCCAAGATAGAGCCTTGAGGAAGACCACAGGTTAAATGAGCAACAGAAGAAGAAAAGTTACCTAACTTGACTAAGAATTTTCTCTCCGTAAGGTATGACTGAAACCTCTTAAGGACGGTTCCTTTTATCCCCACATAAGACTCTAATCTAGATATCAAAGTAGAGTGGCCAACAGTGTCAAATACTGCTGATAGATAAAAAAGAATGACCACAGAGTCGCCAGAGTCTGTAGATAAAAAAATGTCGTTTAGCACTTTCAAGAGGGCAGATTCGGTGCTATGTGCAGATTTAAAGCCAGACTGAAAAATTTCAGAAATACCGTTGCAACTGAGAAAAGACTGGTGTTGATCAAACTATTTTTTCCAATACCTTCGCCATAAATGGTAAAGTTACCACTGCCCAGAAATAGGGCGAAAGTTAATTAGAACAGAAGAATCCAATTAAGGCTTCTTGAGTATAGGAGTGACAGTAGCCACTTTAAAGGCAGCAGGGACAAAGCCAGTACAAAGATACTTATTAAAAAGAGACACCAAACCCGCCCCAACACAATCAACAATTGATTTTAAAAATTTAGGGTGTATGGTATCAAAAGAACAAAAAGAAGATTTGATGTTAACAATGGTATCTTTAAGTAGTTGCAGAGAAATAGGTTCAAAAACATCCCAGGAAGCAAAGTGCATTGACGGGATAGAGGGTTCAGTATGAGAAGGGCATATGTTAAGTCTCAAATTGGAGATTTTATCAATAAAAAAATCTCAAGAAGCTTTCACATAGAGCCTCAGAAGCAGTAGACATTGTATTAACCGGGGGATTCACAAAAGAATTAATGACTGAAAATAAAACCTTAGGTCTAGAGTGATTTTCCATGATTAGATTAGAAAAATATGTATTTTTAGCAGACTTAACAGCACTCTGACAAACCAATACATTTTCTTTAAACAACTGAAATGAAATATGTAAATTGTCCTTTTTCCATTTACGCTCTGCCTTTCTACAAGCTTGTCTTAAAAGTCGAATCTCAGAAGTGAGCCATGGTTCAGATTTAGGTTTAGGTTTATAAGGCTTGAGCGGAGCAGTGACATTTAGAGTATCCAGCCAGGCAGAATTTAACAGACAAAGATGTTGGTCAACATCCAAGTCAGGTAACGGTGAATCTAAGAGCAGATGAGAACAGGATTCCATGAAGTGTTGATTAAAATTTGAACCAAACTGAGGAGAATAGGACCGAGACAATGTTATAGCTTTTGAAGTAGAATGAGAGAGATTAGAGAGAGACAAAGAAAATAAAACAGGCTTATGGTCTGAAAGCATATAGTCAGATACAACAATATCGCTAATCGCAAACCCATGAGAGAGTACTAGGTCCAAGGTATGTCCCTGGATGTGAGTGGAGTCTTTTATCCACTGGACCAGGCTAAACGACTCAATGAGGCTGAGGAACTCCTTGGATAAAGGGTTGGACTGACACAATACGTGGATGTTAAAATCGCCCACCAATAAAAAACGGTCATAGTTTGTGGCGATATTACCAATAAATTCAGTTAATTGTTGTATGAAGTCCTTGATTGAGTGAGGACGACGATAAATCACCCCTAACAAAACAGGGCCATTCCAGTCAAGATGTAAAAGCTGAGCTTCAAAGCTAGTAAATACTCTTACAGGAACTGACCGGCACCGCACAAGAAATGAGCTTTTTAAAATAGTCACTAATCCACCCCCTCGTCTGTTTGGACGGGGAGAGTTAAAAAATGTACAGTCAGTTGGAACTAGTTCAGAGAAAGGGGTTAAATCACCAACCTTTGTCCAGGATACGGTGATAAACATAAAATTCAGACTATGAGAGGAGAAGAAGTCTTTTAACAAGAAGGTCTTGTTCACCAAAGATCGAGCATTGATCAGAGTCATTTTGGGTGGAGGGATAACATCCAGAGAGAACGAAGCTCTTCTCAGTGAGCGCAGGTTACCAGGAATCGCGCCATTTCGTCGACGACAAAGGCCAATCCGAGGGAAGCCATCCCGGGAGACAGGAGACGGGCACAGGGGAAGAACAGGTCAAAGCCACTGGTAAGCCAAGTCGCCAGGCAACAAATCCGCCATTATACGACACAGGGGAAGGCTTCAGCGAGAAACCAGCCTGAAGATGTGCTTTCAGTTTGATAAGGAATCCTCCCCGGCTGCTGAGTTATCTCCTGTGTTTCCTCCGTTTTATGTTGAGAGCCACTGGCGAATACACTCCGAGATGTCCGTAGGAAAACTCCCGTGCGCTTGGTTAAAAACGCGTTGCACGTTCGGCTTACAAATGTCCATTAATGAGGTACGAATGTCCAGGAGAGACTGTCAGTCATAAACCAGGAGTGTGCAGCAATTAGGAAGCCAGGCAAACATCCATACAATTAAACAAGAGAGCAGCAGACGGCCAGCCAAACACACAGGCGCCATCTTGGATCAAACACCGTTTCCACCGTTTATTCTAACGTAAGTGCCCTGCGAAGTGGACATCACAGGATATTCCGCCATGATTCCAGTTCGAAGCAAGCGTGTATGTTCCATTCAAAGGGCATTAAAGTGTGCGAGACGAATTTAAATTATATTTATTTACAGAGGTATTTTATGTCCCACTTCACGCTTCTCTAGTAAATTTCGTCTGTGTGTGAAGACGCTGAGCAGTGCAAATCCGTGAATGAATGTTCCAAAGTGAAGTAAACTTCAATGGATTTCCCCTGCTCAGGGAGTAGGGAGCAATGAACACTGTGTATGGAGCATGTCAATTCGAACACAGTTCATGCATGTAGTTCCCTTTCATGGGAACTTCGAACTGCGTCCTCTAGGGGTCGCTATGGGGAACGCCTCGTCGTGACCAGTGTCTGAAGCATACATTGAAAAAACACCAACTCGTTGGCCGGCGACAGCCATGACGTCACTACCGGTGCGACTATAGTATAAATAGGCGCCGGGAGCTACACATCATTCTCTTCTTCGTCTTCATTGACTGTTCTGTTTGAAGCGTGCATTTCCAAGGAAAAAGTAAGAGCTATCTCTATTCATTATGGCGAGCACTAGCAGAGCATTTAGAAGGTGTGTGCCTCCGTGTCATCGCTATTTGACACCGGATGACACACACGATCTATGTGTTGTTTGTTTGGGCGAGGAGCAAGCACGCGATGTCCTCGAGGGGGCAATCTGCGTGCATTGTGAGCTTTTTCCAATGAGAAAGCTCCGTTCTCGTTTGTCTCTCTTTTCGAGTAAAGAGGGGCAGCCATCTGCTTCCCGCGGTTCAGGACCCGCAGCTGCTGAGGCACGGAGTAGAATGAGCATGTGGGGATCTCAGGTGGACCTGGCCGATGAGTTTAAAGAGGGGCTTTCCCTCTCGCGCTCATCGGCGGCGGGCGAGAGACAGCCGCTGGAGGATGATGTTCTCTCTTTAACATCATCTGATCCAGGGGCCAGTGCTCTACTGGGTGCAGCAGCAGGTCAGGCTGTTGCTTCACTGCACACGATGGCGGTGCTCCAGGCATACCAGGCTGACCTGCTGAAAGACCTGGATAAAGGCGAGGGCCTTTCCTCTGATGAGATGGCTGAGTTGTGCTGCACCACGAATCTTGCTCTCCGTGCTACTAAGCAGGCTGCCTCTGCATGGCAGATGTATGGCGGCGATGGTAGTAACGGAGAGGCAGCTGTGGTTAAACCTGGCAGACATCGGGAAGACAAAAGAAAGGGGTTTCTTCTCGATGCCCCGGTTTCGCCCTCTGAACTTTTGGGTACATCCGTTGAGACGGTCGTCGAAAAAATCAGGGAGGCGAAGGCGCGCTCAGCGGCCTTCAAAACCTTCATTCCACGAAGGTCCAGGTCTGAGCCCGAACAACCCAGGGGTCCTGGCCTGTCTCGGTTTGAGGATCAGAGACGAGCACAGAAGGCTAGTGTCGCGACTCGCGCTCCTCCTCCGCCTGCGGGTAGGGGTAGGAAGTATCGTGGGTCAAAGGGAGGTAGGCAAGACCTAAGGGATGTAATCCAGACAAGGCATTAGCGCTTTCGTCCGGATCAGAGGTATACTTGAGTATCTACTCATTTCCTTCAGTGTTTTACATCTGCCCTTTTCTTCCCCTTCCTAATTCCCCTATAACCCCCATCTCTCCACCTGACCGAGGTTAGGTGGAAGCTTCATGCATAACAGTCTCCTACTGGACCTATGATGTTTTTGGTTGGTTCTATGGCTAAATCATAGTAACCACCTTACTGATGGTCCGGTCTAGAGGCTTCTCCGGACAGAGCTCCGACGCGGGAACCATGGTGGGTGAGTACGATCCATGTCTAATATATGTATATATGAATATATATGTGTATCTAATTAGACTGGTGGTTGTGTGTTAACCTCTGCTAGGTTCGGAACCAGGTGCTCGACTTGCACAGGTATAGATATGGCTTGCTCATTCATGAATAATCTGGATTTATAAACTTTGAGGTCAAATGCACAAACCACTTTCAAGTAAAAAAAAACACACATCAGTTGGACAACCGACTAAAAGCAGACCCATAAATAGACTTTGATTCATTTGTAGTCAATATAGATGTCNTTCCTCGGTGGGCACCCCCGCTGCTGGGTTCAGAAACCGGGTGCGCGACTTGCAGTGTTTATTTCACTCGTCAATATATGTCCAGAAGGTAAGTAAAGCCAGTTCGGCTTCATACTTCCTGGATCATGCGGCCATAACACAGGCTTCTGCGGGAGCCTTTGGGATCATCAGGCCCCCGGCGCGTCTCTGCAAAAAATTTCCTGGACGTCCGGGCTGGGGGTACGCTTTCATGCTACCCTGACTGGTCTACCGTATCTGGGTCGCCCTGAGGGGTTTTCCCGATCACCAGGATATCCCCTTGAAGCATCACCCCCCCTCACCATAGAGGGTTATTGTGAGTATGATGTTTATTTCGAGCGTTAATCCTCTCTGAGGAGTTGGATTCCTCGCTCCATGGGCTGTCCTCGTGGTAGTATTGAGCAGTGCTCCCATTATCAAAGGGTTACCTGGAATGAGAAACATTATTCCTCTGAATTCAGAGTTCTCCTCTCACATAAGAAGTTGAGTTCTCTGTTTTTCCAGAACACCTGGAACCAGCAGCATCAGGCGAAATAGGCCCTTCCTCTGCTTCTCTGATGCGCTGAGTGTTTGGCTAGCTTGCAGTATGCTTACCCTTCTGATTTTACAATCATGCTGCAGGTCGAGCCCCCTCTCGTTGAGAGCTGGGTTTGTGCTCCCTCAGCCAAGGTAAACTACTGCTAGCGTTCCAGCATTGGAACATGCTGTAGGTCGAGCCCCCTTCTCGACTGAGAATTAGGTGTGTTGCTCCCACAGCTAAGTAAACTATTGCTAGCTGTTCCAGCTTTGGAACAAGCTGCAGGTCGAGCCCCATTCTCAGATTGAGAACTGGGTGTATTGCTCCCTCAGCTAAATAACTGCTAACTGTTCCACCATTGGAACATGCTGCAGTTAGAGCTCCCTCTCGATTGAGAGCTGGAAGTTTGCTCCCTCAGCTACAGATTTACTGCTAGCCACTCCAGCATTATAGCCGTAGATATAGCGTCTGGGGATACGCTATTTCTATCTATGGGCTGCTCTTTCAGGGTGCCACGAGAACCCCTAGAACGGTATTCAAGTGTGTGCACGTTATGCTTTGCCCACTTTTCTAAAATCCACATAAGTGGTAAGTGTGCACGTTATGCTTTGCCCACTTTTCTAAAAATCCTGTATGGTAAGAGCTACGCGCAAGACTTTGTGCTCTTTTTGAGTGGTTTAAAACCCCGGTTCCGCCTTGGGCACCACTCCTCCTATGTATCCTCTGGATACCTACTTAACAGGGTGTTGCTACTAAGGGTCTGTTTGAGACAGTTCCTTCAGCACATGCAAAGAGAAACGTGCGGTAGCCCCTGTGTGACAGGCCAAGACTAGTATGATTCTAGGCTCTTGGTCGTATTCCCTTAAAGGAATCTATTTCTGATTCCAAGCCTTGAGCTCTACCCCGGGCCCAGGAGTCTGGCCCTAACAGGTAAGTATTTTTGGGGTATGTAGCCTAGGCCTTTGGCCGTAGGGAATAACGTCACTGACAGCCGTCTAACGTCCCAGGGGCGACTCCCATAGCAATATGGTAGAGTTGGTACTTAGTGCTCACCATGGTTCTGGCTTGCACTCCCCTCAGCATGGTGGCGTGGGTATACCGTTCCCCATAGCGACCACTATAGGACGCAGTTCGAAGTTCCCATGAAAGGGAACGTCTCAGGTTACTTATGTAACCATGGTTCACTGAGTAGGGAACAAGACACTGCGTCCTCTAGGTTTCTTGCCATGCTGCGGACGCAAGCTTCAGATGAAGAAGTGAATGATGTGTAGCTCCCGGCGCCTATTTATACTATAGTCGCACCGGTAGTGACGTCATGGCTGTCGCCGGCCTACGAGTTGGTGTTTTTTCAATGTATGCTTAAGAAACGGGTCACGACGAGGCGTTTCAACATAGGACCTAGGGAACGCAGTGTCTCGTTTCCTAACTCAGGGGAACCATGGACAGAGTAACCTGAGGACGTTTTGTGAACCAATTGTTCGGTCCGGACCTGTGACAACTGATGGAAATTCGATTTGGACCTTTGAATGTAGAATTTAGAACCCTTACTAGACTGTCTCATTCTAGCATTTAATGCCAAGGAGGACTCTAGCCTACAAGCTTCTGAAGGACTGAATTAGGAAGGACGCAGGAAGGACATGTCCCCTTCTGGTCACTGTAGTAGTCCTCGATACATAGACCTATAACATTGCTGGATTTGTCTGAGGTCAAAACATGGGTGGGCACACCTATCAAAGCATCACTGGAGACTCTCATGGGTGACTGGGGTAGAGTCAGTAGCCATGTTCAGTACAACCCCAATTCCAGATAAGTTGGGACGTTTTGTAAAATGCAAGAATCTGCAATTTGTTAATTCTCTTTCACTTTTATTTAATTGACAAAAGTACAAAGAAAAGATTTCCAAAGTTTTCACTGACCAACGTAAATGTATTTTGTAAATATAAACAAATTTAGATTTTGATGGCTGCAACACACTCCAAAAAAGTTGGGACAGAGGCAAAATAAAAGTGAAAAGGTTATAGAATATCCACGTTAAACTGTTTTGAAACAGTTCACAGTAAGCAGGTGAATTGGTAATGGATCATGTTTGGGTATAAAAGGAGCATCTCAGTCTTTGCAAGAAAATCTGGATCATGGCTCATCACTTTGTGACAAATTTCACGAGAGAAGTGTCTAACAAATCAAAAATCACATTTCGCAATGCAAAATTGCAAAGAATTTAGATCTTTCACCAAGTACCATACATAATATTGTGAAAAGATTCAGGGAATCCAGAGAAATCACAGTACATGTAGGGCAAGGCAGGAAACGTCAGTTGAATGTGCTTGACTTTTGAGCCCTCAGATGGCATTGCATAAGAAACCGTCATGCTGCGGTGTTAAATATAGCCACATGGGCTCAGGAGTACTTCAGAAAACCCCTGTCATTTACCACAGTCTGCTGCTGCATCAATAAATGCAACTTGAAACTCTGTTACTCTAGAAGAAAGCTATACATCAATTATATGCAGTGATGCCGCTGGGTTCTCTGGGCCAGAGCTCATCTCAGACAGTCAAAAAAGACAGTGAAAATGTGTGCTGTGCTCAGATGAGTCCACATTTCAACTTGTTTCTGGGAAAAATGGACGTCGAGTTCTCAGTCCCAAAGACCAAAGGGACCATCCAGACTTTCATCAGTGACAAATGCAAAAGCAAATGTCTGTCATGGTATGGGGGTGCAGCAGAGCAAAGAGCATGGGTGACTGGCATATGTGCGAAGGTACTATTGACATGGAGGCATATACTGGGATTGTACAGAGACATATACTGCCATCAAGATGATGTCTTTCATGGGAAGTCCATGGTTATTAGATCAAGACAATGCCAGCTCTCATTCTGCATGTGCTACAACAGCGTGGCTTCGTAGACTCAGAGTGAATGTGCTAGATTGGCCTGCCTGCAGTCCAGATCTGTCTCCAATTGAAACTGTATGACCAGTCATGAAAAGGAGAATCAAACAACTGCGATCACAGACTGCTGAGCTTCTGAAGTCTTGTATCAAGCGAGACTGAACAAAAATTCTGCATGCAAAACTTTAACAGTTAGTATTCTCAATTCTCAAACGATTAAACATTGTAATTAAAAGGAAGGTTGATGTGACATAGGGTTAAACATGCCTCTATCCCAACTTTTTTGGAGTGTGTTGCAGCCATCAAAATCAAAATTTGTTCATATTTACAAAATACATTTATGTTGGTCAGTGAAATCTTTGGAAATCTTTTCTTTGAACTTTTGTCAATTACATAACAGTTAAAGAGAATGAAGAAATCACGGATTCTTGATTTTATTGCATTTTACAAAATGTCCCAACTTCTCTGGAATTGGGGTTGTAATCCCAGTTATTACAAATTGTGGACCTTAATTGTTTGGCTGTTCTTGGAAAAATCTTGGCACAGCTATTAACAATTGTGGAAAAACAATATTTCCAGTAAGAAGAAAAACAAACACTCCCTCCAAAATCTTTAAGTAAGGAAATGACAGCTATTGTACTAAACCAGAGTTTAGCTGAAATACATACCAATAACCTGCAGGGGGAATCAGCGATCCACCATCAAATGAACAGAGCCCGCCAGCAAGAACAAATATAAATATAATAATATAAATGTACATATTAAAAAATATGGCAGCTCTAAAGTGATTTTCACGTTAATTTCTGCTATCAAATGAAATTAAATGACCATAAAATAAGTTTTTTTTTTGTTTGTTTGTTTTTTGCATTATTAATGCCCACACTTTTGGCACACATCGTGAGAGCATGTATCTCTAAATGCAGTTGTGCAGGACCCTCTTCTAGACCCACACACAATACAAAACAAAATTCCTCTACTTTCAGTCTCTGCAAAATAGGAATACTTTTTACAAAACTTAATTTCCCAACACATGATGCTGGCTCTCTCTTCATAACATTGGGCTTAAGGTCCCTTGACTCTGGAGGCTGTCTTTGTATTTCATTGAAATAATTTGAGGATTCTCTAGCGTGACATCTAACTTAGCAATGCATATTACTAATATCAAAAAAGTTTTGATATATTAACGGTAGGAAATTTACAAAATATCTTCATGGAACATGATCTTTACTTACAGTTTTTCTGAATTGCCAAAACACATTTCTTGAAACCATCACTAATTTTCTCAAAACCTTAAACACAAATCCAAATACTCAAACTAAATTCACGAAACCTCTGACTCTTCCATCAAAATCAAACAATCACTGCAAAACCATTTCACTTGCACTCAAAATCAAACGGTGCTCTCAGATCACACACACACACAAGTCAATAAAATAAACACTACAGAGCATTCATTAGACACTACAGAGAAAAATAGAGAACACAGCATCCAGAACATTACAGAAAAAAAGTATATTGTATTGAGTAAACAATTTTGCAATTCTGTAAAAAAGTATAGTAATTGCAACTGAGTAAGGTGAATATATTGCATAGAAACACTGTATGTACTGCATGAATAGTACTGTGCTGAATATTGAATAGTACTGAATTTTTGTATATACTCAGCACTTGGATACTGCAAAAATATTGCAGTCCAACTGCAAAGGCCAAAAAAGTCAAATAAAACTCTAAATGAATAGCAAGTTACAGCACACTCAAATACTGTAAGTTGTGTAATTGTAAAATCATTGTCAATGAGAGATTCATTCTGTCTCAGCATCATGTCTTTGTGCTTGAGTCCGGCCTGAGGACTTTGTCCACATCACAAGTAATGTTGTCTTTTTTGCTAGACAAAGAGAAAAAACCCTCTGGTCTGACAGATCCAGCCTTGATAACACTCTCTAAACCTTACTCTTTCTCTCCTCATCCTCCACTTCTTACATGTACTCTTGCTCCTCTCCTTCTCAGATTGTTTCCATCTATTGTTCGTATCATCATTCAGTCACCTGTGCCACTTGTGCACTCTGAACTGGCTCATATTTTGTACAGTTGGTTTGATCACATCATTAGAAACAAGTGTGAACAATTTTGAATCGTTGTGTGTAAACGATGACAACTGTGCTTTAGTTGTTTAACTTTTGCCACTTGTGTTTAGCATTTTGCAGCACAAATGCATCACAGTGTGATAAGTGTTTAAGTGAATGAGAATGTGTTTAAAGTTTTGCAAAAAGAGTGCATGAGATTTGCAAATAGAGCCTAACTGCCTGAACGTGTTTAAGGTTTAGCAGAAAAAGTGCTTTATTCGACAAATTGGTTTAAGCTAGTGAGAATTTGGTTCAGAGATTGGAGTTTAGTATTTTAGCAATTCAGAAAAACTGTAATATCCTAATGATTTTTGGCATAAAAGAAAAATCTATAATTTTGACCGATACAATGTATTTTTGGCTATTGCTACAAATATACCCCAGCGACTTAAGACTGTGTTTGTGGTCCAGGGTCACAATATAAATGTGTCTATGTGGTTTGTGTGTTGTGTTGTGGGCGGTGCTGTGTGGATCACAAGGTAACTTCTTGGATGAATTAGATGTGCTGCTCTCAACCTTTCCGGAGGATGGTACTCCCCTAATTATGCTTGGAGACTTCAACATCCACCTAGATAATCCTCAGGCTGCAGACTTCCACACTCCGCTTGCCTCTTTTGATCTTAAGAAAGTGTTAGCTACTCACAAATAAGGCAACCAACTGGTGTGGCGCAAATCAAAAAATCCTACTGACCTTAATGTGTATCAGTCACTCCTCTCTTCCTTCTCTGCTAATGTCTCCACTGCTAAAAGGACATACTATCATAACAAAATTAACAATTTGTCTAACACTCGCATATTCTTTAAAACATTTTCCTCCCTCCTTTGTCCTCCTCCTCCCCCTCCTTCATCAAATCTAACAGCTGACGACTTTGCCACATTCATCATTAATAAAATTAAAACCATCAGTGCAAAATTTTCCACACCACAATCTGTCAAGCGCATCTTACCAGCAAACATACACTCATTCACATCATTTTCTTCACTCTCTGAGGCAGAAATCTCCAAACTCATCCTTTCTAATCATCCTACTACTTGTCCGCTTGATCCTATTCCATCTAATCTCCTTCAAGCCATTTCTCCTGCAGTTGTACCTGCACTCACTCACATCATTAACACATACCTTCACACTGGTGTTTTTCCCTCAGCATTTAGACAGGCTCGTATAACCCACTACTTAAGAAACCAACCCTTAACCCATCTCTTTTAGAGAACTACAGACCGGTTTCCCTTCTTCCTTTCATTGCAAAAACACTTGGAACGAGCGGTTCAACCAAGTCTCTACCTTTTTCACACAGAACAACCTCCTCGACAGCAACCAGTCTGGTTTCAGAAGTGGACATTCAACCGAGACTGCCTTGCTCTCAGTTGTTGAAGCCCTAAGACTGGCAAGAGTGGATTCCAAATCTTCTATACTTATCTTGCTGGATCTGTCCGCTGCTTTTGACACGTTAACCACCAGATCCTCCTGTCAACACTATTGGCAAAGGACATCTCAGGAACCACACTCCAGTGGTTTGAGTCTTACCTCTCAGATAGGTCCTTCAAGGTATCTTGGAGAGGTGAGGTGTCCAAGTCACAACATCTAACTATTCTGGTGCCTCAGGGCTCAGTTCTTGGACCACTTCTCTTCTCTGTCTACATGGCATCACTAGGTTCTGTCATTCAGAAACATGGCTTTTCATATCACTGCTATAATGATGAATCAACATACCTCTCATTCCATCCTGATGAAACATCAAGAAGATCAGGCCCTTTCTTTCGGAACATGCTTCACAACTTTTTGTTCAAGCTCTTGTTCTGTCCAGGCTGGACTATTGCAATGCTCTCTTGGCAGATCTTTCTTTTTTCCACTGAATTCATGAATTTCATTATGTAAGACAAAAAGATACAGGTGCTTTAAAAAATCAGTTTAATAAGACTGAATAGAAAGTTAGCTTTTCCTGTGATAAGGGCTGTGATATCTGAACCTAATACTTGTATATTACAGGTTTCCTTGACAACTGATTGTCTAGGCAATTGTTAAATTGCAGTTTCAGGCACTATAAAATGTCCAGTTTAACAACACTGATATTTGAAATGTGTCTCCTAATATTGTAGTGGTGTTGCTAAAGTGGTTAGAGGGGCTGGGGTGTGTGTGTTGTTTTTCTATAAAGCAAAAGTGTCTTGTGTGTGTGGTGTGTGTTTGTGTGTGTTTTCTAATAAAGAAAAATGTGTGTGTGTGTGTTTTCTATAAAGCAAATGTCCGTGTGTGGGTTTTCTATAAAGCAAAATGTGTGTGTGTGTGTTTTCTATAAAGCAAAATGTGTGTGTGTGTGTGTGTGTTTTTTCTGCTGTTAAGCGCTCTGCTCTCGCCGGGCACACTCCGAGGAGTGTGTCCGTGCCTGTGATCTTGCGATTGCGATCCCGCTACTGCTGAGGCACGGCGGCAACTGAGAACGCGGAGATCGCTCATGATCTAGCAGACGGGTGGAGACGGCTCTTCCTATCTCCACCAGTGTTCGCTAGATCTAGAGCTCGTTCTCGAGGCTGGAAGCCCGCGCTGCGGTTTTTCCCCCTCTGAGTGAGGGACTGCGGCCCTCTTTCTCTGAGGAGATTGATATGGTTCGTGTGACTGAATGGCTTGCGCGCACACGCAATCTCAATATGGGAGCAGACATCCTGTCGAGGCAGGGGCTGAGGCCCGGGAAATGGAGGCTTCACCCCGGGGTGGTGAAACAGATATCGAGAGTTTTAGCCAGGCAGGTGGACCTGTTTGCGACACTTATGACATCGCACTGTCCCCTCTGTTTTCTCTGACTCATCCAGCTCCACTGGCGCTGGATTTCTCTCCGCGACGGCGCTCTAGGGGGAGATTCAAATCAGGGGAGATCTCCTCTCACAGGCGGAGGGCACGCTCCCGCCAGGAGCTGTGGGTGTGGCCTATGAGGAGGCACAACTCATGCTTACGGTCTCTCAACGAGGTTGTTGAGACTATCCTCCATCCAGAGCTCCCTCTATGAGGAAACTGTATTTCTGCAGAGACCGCCAGCCCGACCCAGCTAACTGCCCGTTTGGTACAGTTCTGGAGTTCCTGCAGGCCTGTTTATCCGCAGGGTTGACCCACTCCCCCCTAGAGGGCTTCGTGGCGGCCATTTCGGCCTACCACGCCCCTCTCGGTGGCAATTCAGTGGGAAGACACCCTCTTCTTACACGTTTCCTCTGCGGTACACTGAGGCCGAGGCCTCCGGCCAGAGAAGATTATGCTAAGTGGTGGATCAGGATGCTATTCATAGCCTCGAGTCCTCTGATCTCCCCTCTCCTTTGGGGGTCAAGATTCACTCCTCCAGAAGTTGGCCTCCGGGATGGCGGGACCCGCCTACTTCTCTCGCCCTATCTGTGCAGTCTTACACACTAGGTAGAGATTTGGAAGTCTGGCGGCATGGGCATTCTCGTTCCCCTAGCGTTTCCGACGCAGCTCGAGTTCCTGAAGAGTAACGTCTCAGGTTACGTATGTAACCCTGGTTCCTCGAGGGAACGAGATGCTGCGTCTCGGTGCCATACTTCCGGCATCCCTACCAGCGCTTGCCTCATTCCTGAAACTGATGCTGACTCCGCCGCACGTGCTTTTATAGCTTCCTGGTCATGACGTCACCCGCCCGTGACGTCCAGCTCAGCTTTTGGACTGATTTCACATGTTATTCAGAGCGTGGTCACAGAAGGCGTTCCCCTAGCGTTTCTGACGCAGCGTCTCGTTCCCTCGAGGAACCAGGGTTACATACGTAACCTGAGACATTTCTTTTCAAGCCCAATGTTCAACGACCAGCCCAAGCCCATTACCAGTCTGTGCCCCAGCATAGTGTACAACAAGGACAGGCTTGTTACCAGGCTCCATGACAATCTGGCAGCCTACAGTCAGCACAAGCCAGCTACCAGTCTTTTTTCCCAGCCCAGTAGCCCATTGTCAGCACAAACCAGGTACCAGGATGTGTCCCAGCCTAGTGGACAACCAGGAAAAGCTCTTTACCAGGCTCCATTAACAAACCAGCGGCCTGCAGTCAGTACAAGCCGGCTACCAGTCAGCTAAAGCTCATTACCAATCTGTGTTCCAGCCCAGTAGCCTGCAGTTAGCACAAGCTCGCTACCAGTCTGAGTACCAGCCCAGCATTGAACAACCAGGACAGGCTCATTACCAGACTGTGTTACAACCAAGTGGCCTGCAGTCAGCACACGGCAGCTACCAGTCAGCTAAAGTCCGTCATCAGTCTGTGTCCCAGCCAAGTGGTTTGCAATCCGCACAAGCCAGCTACCAGTCAGTGCACTCCAGGTTTCAGGCACCAATTTATAAGCCCACATCTCAGCTGGCCCACACTGGGTTTCAGCTCTCTATGCCAGAAGTGTCAAGTTTCCAGTCTCTCTTCAGTCTTGATTCCCAGCCCCTGGAGCAAGCCAGTAATGTGTTTATTCCTTCTGGCTTTGAGACTTTGTTGCTGTCTCTTCAACATGGCTTTCAGGATCCAAAACCACTGCTTTCCCAACCTACTCAAAGCAAAAGTTTGTCTTCAGGTGTGAGGCATTTGCAACAAGTGAATTCATAGCTTTCATCCATCTTTCATGGATTAATGTTTTTTTCCCCCCCAAAATAACACAAAATGTGGTTTTGGTCTTCACTGGCTTTATCAATTTAAATGTGCAGTAGACTCGATTGTGGTCTACAAACTATATATGGATTAAGTTTTCAATGTAATTTCCACTATCAAATAAAACACCACAAACATCTATTACTTGCATTAAGATGGTGACAGTCTGACACTGCAGTGCCCCCTTTTCTAAGACCTGTCAGACCCACACACACGATGCAAAAACATGACTTAAGTTTTCATTAATTAGTTCCCCACAGGATTTTACATTCAAATTAGAAGCAAACATTGGCAAATTTATTGGAGATGATTTATTAAAACATTAAACAAATACACCAGGGCTGTCCAAACTCGGTCCTGGAGGGCCGGTGTCCTGCAGAGTTTAGCTCCAACCCTAATTAAAAACACCTGAACCAACTAATCAAGCTCTTACTAGGCATAGAAACAGTCAGGTGTGTTGAGGTAAGTTGGAGCTAAACTCTGCAGGACACCGGCCCTCCAGGACCGAGTTTGGACACCCCTGCATTAAACTGATAAAAAGTTAAAATGACGGTAGTTCATTTATCTGTTTTTGATATTCTTATCACTGTAGAATAACAATACTGTTTACTGTTTTTTTCTTTTTTTTTCTCCCACAGCTGTTTAGAGACCAGGACAAAGATCCCTCTGGTCAAAAGTAATCTAAAGACATCTCACATGTTATGCGTTCGTTGCAACAAAGGTGTCTTGACCAGGGTCTTTTGGTAGCTTTTGAAGCCTAGTGTACTTGACTGAAAAGACTTCTAATATCAGACTGAAGCTTTTTAATTACTTCATACATTCATTTTGGCTTCAGTTTGATTGCCTTTAAATGGAGCTTAATGTCAGTATCAATACTGTGATAAAAAGTACAAATGAAATGATGTAAACTCATCACACAGGATTAAAACAAAACTTAATTTCACAACACATTTTATGTTGCCGAAACTCTCTTTATAACCTTGGATTTAAGATCCCTTGACTCTTGAGGCTGTCTTTGTGTTTCATTGAAATCATGAATTTTTTCTAGCGCAAGTGTGCGTGTGAACATTTAACTGCATTTTTTCCACATTCATAGATTACACAAAAATGATCATCATCTTGAACCCCTTAAGTTAAAACTACTGCAAAAGAAGCTATGATCACGTTTACGGTCAGCCATGACACTTCAGTGCCATTTACATTGATGCTGAGATGCAGAAAACAAACAAAATACTTTGTCTACATTAATTAACATGACATACCACAGACTGAAACTGAGTATACAAGTTATTTAAAGAGGTTTCTACTGCGTTTGAAATGGCCCATAGGAGATGCCGTCTCTATGGAAACATCTGATCTCCATATAAAGTGCGCTGCTTAAAAACAGTTACACAAGGCATATTATTTCAAATTGAAACAAAAACAATTCATATCCACACCACTTATGGCACCAGAACAATCATGTCAATACTATCCATAAGCTTGGCCTAGTAAAACCAACGCACTTAGGGTCCAAGTTTTCAGCAATTCACAAAATGTCAAGCAAAATGCATCGGACAATAAAAGGATTTGATATTAATAATACAAAATGGGGAGAATTAAGTTTACAAATTAAAAGCATCTGAATGTGAGGAATTCAAGAACATGGTCGAAACAATGCACAAATCTCCCTGTGGAACATAATTCAGAAATTAAAAACAGAAATATTCCAGACATGCTGTTGATTGCATGAATATAATATAATAAAAGTACATAACAATAATAGAATAATAGAATATAATAAAAAAAATTCCAGGCTTATGGAATTGTGGGCAGAGTTTGCTCCATGTTAAAAGTCTGTATAATTATCCCATATATTTCCATTGTAAATGAATTTCTTGAAATTATTTTGTTTTGTTTTTTTACAAACCAAGGGACATATCAAAATATTTTTGAAGTATTCAACAGCTTGCCAGATGATTTGAATAGCGTTTACGTTGCATTTAAAATGAAACATTCCATTAAAGTTGTGTTAATTTTTTTCAAGATTTTCAAACTATCAGCTCATAGTTTATGAAACATTTAATTTGCCATTGATTTAATACTGCTCTATCCTTTCAAGGTGCAATCTTTGTGAGTATTATTTAGTAGGTCATGTGATCTAACGCAAGGCAGTTCAACTCCATGTGAATAAGCTTTTTCTTATTATACTGATAATTTTAAGTGTACACTCTTTTTTCTAAATTTTTACAAATGAAAAAATTACTGAGAGCACCTTTTTAACCTTCATGGTCAACTCTCTTTTTCTCTTTAAAAAGGAATGTAAACTTAAAAAACAATCCAGTACAATTCAAAAAGCAAACATTAGTGGTGACGTACTGTAAAATCATCTTAAGTTTTCCAGAGAAAATGACAGTCATTGCACAATTCTGTCTTTAGATGCACTACACAGCAATAACCTGCAGGGGCAGCAACAATACACAATCCATGAGCAGAGCCAGGAGCAAAGCACAGGCTGTAGAGGTGGGACGTCCGGTCCTTGAACTGGCCAGAAACTTGTTGCACCTCCAGATGGCTCAACGTTAGCAGAGATGAAAATGTCCTTCATGGCCAAGAAAAACAACCCATGATGTAAAAATAATAATTCTAATAATAATTTAAAAAAACCCTCAGAGGACTGTGAGAACAATGGTGCCCTCTTTAATAGCGTCCTTAGTCTCTCCTTAATCGATCAAGACTTTCGTGTCGCAGAAGTTGAAAAAGAATAAAAGAGAACTGACCTCTGCTGAATAAGACATACAGGCGCGTACAAGTACAGATTCTGAAAGACGAAAGTACAACTGATAAGGTTTGCCGTTTAATATTCATAGTTTGGAGGAGTTCTCCACAGTTTTGTCCATAGGTATTGTACAGAAAGAGTACGGAATGGCTGCGTGCTAGTCCTCAATGCATATAACATCGCTAGGTTTGCCTGATTTCAAATCAGGTGTGGCCACATCTCGCAGAGCATCACTGGACTTCTTCTCTAGGTGGCTGGTTGGGGTCGGAGGTCCGTTTGAGGACACTAAGAAGAAGAAAACAGAAGCATGATATTTCTATATATTAAATCTATTTAAAGGGGTCATATGATGCAATTAAAAAAATTTTCCTTTCTCTTTGGAGTGTTACAAGCTCAGTGCATAAAGAAGATCTGTAAAGTTGCAAAGACTAAAGTCCAAAACCTAGAGATATTCTTTATAAAAGTTAAGAAAAAACCATACCTAAAACAGCTCGTTCTAACACGACCCCACATACCTACATCACTATCTGGAAAGATTTGGATAACGCCGCCCAAATGCTTACGCAAAGAAAGAAGGCGTAACTTTTATTCTCGCTGTAGTATTGTTGCCGCCGCCGACATGTCGTGGAGACGCTGTGTTTCGTTGTGAAAACGAAACTACTTTGTTTGGCCTTCCAAAAGAGGACGATATCCGCTTCGTCATACCTGGAGCTGATCTGTGTGGTCGATGAGGGAATACATCAACTTCGCGCTGTGGATTGTTGGATCGGCTTTCACAGTGGACGAAGCGGAGTTCAGCCCAGGGTCGTCACATGTGGTTGCCGCAAGCCGCCAGCCACTCCTTCGTCGAATCCGCAGGCCTCCGCTCACTCAAGCCGGCCTCTGCTCACTCTAGCCTGCCGTGTGTGACGCTGTGTTTCGTTGTGAAAGTGAAACTACTTTGTTTGGCATTCCAAAAGAGGACACGACTAGAAATCAGTGGTTAAGTTGTATTTACAAAACACTGTTCCAGAACACTTCAACCAAATATTCAGATGTGTGCAGCGCATTTTATGGAGGACTGTTTCCTGATCATAGTAGAGTAGACTACAATGCCGGCTGTACTGACTCAAAGACTGTAAGTACGTTTTAATTTAAAGAATTTGCCACTGATGATTAAAACGAGAGTTTTGAGCAGTGTAGAGTAGCATGTGTTTGTCATTTCTCCGATCACAAATAAAGACATGGTTTTATGTTTACATGGCGCGATGCAATTGAATGTGTAAAAAGACAGTATAAGTCATTATAATCCGTAATTATGTCCCCACTGGATGCAACAAATGCCTTGTTTATATTGGGTTTTAATGCTTTTGTCTCATCTCTCTGGCCGGGACAAGGCATCACAATATGGCAGGGGCGTAACATTTCTGTCACATGTTTGAGGTATTCGGCCAATCACACGCACTGGATAGCTGGCCAATCAGAGCACACCTCGCTTTTCAGATCGATGAGCTTTGTAAAAATCGATGCGTTTCAGAAAGGCAAGGCATAGAGAAGAAACAATAATGTACAATATGTGGAAAAAAGTGTTTTTTGAACCTTAAACCACATAAACACATTTCATTACACCAAATACACAAAAATGTTCTTTTTAGCAACATCATATGACCCCTTTAATTACTTTCTCAGTCAGCTAAATCTTATTCTCAGACTGCTTGCCCACAGTGTTATATTAGTATTATTTGTATACTATTATAGAATGTATTAATATTTCGATTTAGCTTTTGTCTTGATATTTTAATTTTAGTAATTTCGTCATGTGCTTGTCATTGTATTAATATTTTGATTTACATTCTAAATGTAAAAGAATAGCAGAGTCCATGCAACTACTATAACAAAAACGACACATACATACATATAATAAACAGAATGTAATTGTTTATTTTATTTTATTTATTTAACCTTTATTTAACCAGGCAAGTCAATTAAGTTCTTATTTTCAATTACAGCCTGAGAGGAGAATTAATATCTCCTGAGAAACATACAACAAACATACATTACAGTACATAAAACATATATATATATATAAAAAACAAAAAACTCAGTTAAAACATTTATAGGTTGAGGTAAGAACACTGGCTAGTAATTTTTCAAATGCACATACCGGAATAATATGCACATACTGCATTATATCGTGCTTTGGTGTGGACGTTGATACAGTTATTGCTACAGTTATCTTTATAGTTATTGTCTTGGTGAGAACAGGCCTTAAATTATGACAAATTGTTAATTTTTGGGTGAACTGTTCCTTTAACCAGACCACTAGGTTTTTGATTATATGCGCTCTTCATTTCAAAGCTAATGTAGGCCACTAACCGCTGACGTACGGCCCCAGGGGCATCTGGCTGTAGTTCACCATCGTAGTGCCTCCAGGTCCACGGAACCCTCCGGCGAAACCGCTATTATACATCTGAGAACAGCCGAAAGAGCCCTGAAGGAAAGGCTGAGGGGAGATGAAACAGAACATTCTTATATGAAGGTTCATCCACATGAGGCCCATCTATTATTCATCTTATATGGATTACACATATGGCAAAAGACGTGTCACGCTGACCTGCTGAGGTGGCGGCTCGTTGCCCCGGCTGGTGAGTCTGCTGAGGATGCCCCGCTCTGACATCTGGAGCCGGCCCCCCCCGCACCCCTCCAGGGCGGAACGGGTGGGACCCGCGAAAGCATGGAGGGCAACCGCGTCACATCAGCCTTCATATCGCTTAACAGCTCTTCCAGCTGATTCAACACTGAAACAACACCAGTGAACATCAAAGAAAAAAGGTTGTTTTGTTTTGAAAGAAATTAATATTCACTTTGCACTTAAAGTATTCATTATTACTAAAAGTATTCAGCTAGGATCCATTAAATTGATTAAAAAGTGACAGTAAAGACATTTATTTATTTCAATTAATCAAAGAATCCCCCAAAAAACTAAGCATTCACAAAACTATTAATCAGCAACTGTTTTTTTTTTTTTTAAGAAATAATTTTATTTAGCATGGATGCATTAAATTGATCAAATAGGTAGTAAAGATATTTATAATATTACAAAATATCTCTATTTCAAATAAATGTTCTTTTAAACTTTCTTTTTTAAAAGTATCCTGGAAAAAATGCATCACATTAATGCATGCACAACATAATAATATTGATAATAATAATAAATGTTTCTTCAGCAGAAAATCAGAATATTAAAATGATGAAGGCTCATGTGACACTGAAGACTGAATAAAGGCTGCTAATAATTCAGCTTTGCCATCACAGGAATTAATTACATTTTAAAATATATTATGATAGAAACAGTTTTAAAAAAACTGTATTACTATTTCACTCTATTATTGTTTTTACTGTACTTTTGATCAATTAAATCCAGCCTTGGAGAGCATAAGAGAATTAACAAATCGTTTGAACAGTAATGTACATTTAGTTTATGTTTGGTTGATAAAGCTATAGTTATTAACAGCAAGCAACATGGGGCAGTTCCAAGCATCAGGGTGTTTATTATATTTTTAGAAAATGACCTTTGTGCAGCACAGCATTGGCTGGCTTGTTACCAGCCAGTGACTCTTTGGAGAGGTGCTGATGGGACTCAGCCAGGCACTCCACCTCTGTGAAACGTGTGTTGAGGGCCATGGTGGGGTGACTGGGATCCTGAGTCATATTCAGGTATGCCGCGCGCCGAAGCTGCTCCTCAATTACCAAAGCCTGTTCCAGGAGCTAAAATGTGAATGAAGAATGTGTGAATATAAATATTATTTTGAATGAATTCAAATAAAACACACAATAACGTGTACCTTAAAACGTCTGGCAAGAAATTTATTCTTCATTTCTAAGTAGTTCCCTTTGTGCATTTCAGTCTTGAAAGGCTCATTGAGGATGGTGTACCGTGGGTCGTTCTGAATGTCCTGCCAGCGGGCATAGCCATGTCTGAGAGCACCTGGTTAAAGATTTGCTTCATATACTGAAAATGCTTTACTCAATATTACAATGAAGCACACAACCTGAAGTGGCAAATATCTTGTACTGGAAAACAGCACTTTAAATGTTGAATAAGTTGGGTGAACTATTTTTGAATATATATACAGTGGTGGCCAAAATTATTAGAACACCAGCATTTTCATCAGCTAAAAAATGGTTTAAAGTCAGTTATTTCTATCTTTTGCTGTAGTGTGTCAGTAGGAAATATCAGTTTACATTTCCAGACATTCATTTTGCCATTAATTGTAATAATCTTGTCAGTAATTATTTTTTTAGAATAAAAAATGAATACTTTTATTCACTTTTATTCATGCATTGAGTTGATCAAAAAAGTAAAGACATTTATAATGTTACAAAATATTTCTATTTCAAATAAATGCTGTTCTTTAGAACCTTCTATTCATCAAATAATCACTTCATAATCAATTGAAATTTTTGGTCTCCTTGTAATTCTCCATTCTATTTATTCAAACAGGCACATCACAATCATTTATGTTCACAACTTCATAAAAGTCCTAAAGAAAAAAAAGAAATCAAAAGAAAAGAAAAGTCTTTAAAAATCTGATTATTAAAGGAATAATAAGACAGCTCAAATGCGCAGTGGAAGGAACAGTGAGGATACGTTACGATGCCAGCTAGCAGCCAGTAGTCATGGCGACGGTGCCAGATGTCGTACATTTTGCCAGATGACACAGCTGCGCGTTCCTCGTTCTGCCATAGCGTGTGTAATTCTGAACACACATAAACACTCATGCACATCCATGCATTCTTTATCTCTCCTATCATTCACCAGAGTTTTTAATCTGCTGTCCATGATACAATACGTGACCAATGTGTTGACGCCCGTTGAAGCGAGACAACAAATCAGAACAACGTCAATAAGACTACAACTCACCTGTGAATCCTCCATCTGCGATGTTAAACATGAAACGAGTCTTGATGCTGTTCTTGTCATCTCTGTGGCTCTCATCCACGTCGTCCCTCGTGTCTTTCTCTCCATTCAGTTGGTTCTCAGGGGGGTCTTCAGATTTTAAATCATCAGGAATGGCTGCAGAAACTACAGAGTTTGACAAAGCAGAGAGGTTGGTACTCTACTTTCCATGAATAGGGTACACATTGGTGTTCAGTTTTGAATTTAGCCTGAAATTTTTTTTAAGCCTTAAGGTTTATTTCTTTTTATTATTAAACTGACATAGAAATCTCATTCCTATCTGTACACAAATTTTAGCATTGACAACGTGTCAAGCTTTCATTAATAGGAACAATACATTTATCTAAAAAAACGTTATTTTATATTTTTATTTGATCATTTATCAAATTAATATATTTTTTCTAAATGTTGTCTAATAAATGTGGATGTTTTAATGCTAGAAAAATACAAAAATGACAAAAAAATCATCTAAACTTAGACATTCTTTGATAACAGGGGTTCTGTGCGTTAAACATGCACAGAAAATGAATAAAACAAAACATTTAACAAACAACATTTTCTGAAATTTGAGCACCTCCTTTGACTGAAATTTACATTTGTTGAAAAAAAAAAGGTTTAGGCCCAGTTTTGTACCCATTTAGTGGAAAATTTGTTTTTTAAGGTGTCAATTTGAAGATAAAATGTATCTGGAATCTCGACCATTCTGTTTCTGGAAGTATAATGAACAAATACCACAAATACTGACCTGGTTTTTGCTCCTTATCATCTATTTTTGCTGGGCTGGGTTTATTTTCCCCTCTCTCCGGAGAAGTTTCTTTCCCTTTACCACAGTCTTGAATAAACAAAATATTTTAATATTTTGTTTATTGAGAGAAATGTTTTATAGAATCATTATATGCATGGTCTAGAACCCTCACCTAAAGGTGTCTGATTGGCTGACTGCTCACTAGGTTTATTAAGCGGCGATGGCTCTGAATGGACAATTGGGGTGTCATTCTTCTCGCTCTCTTCCATTCCTTTTCCTTCTGGACTTCCGCTTTTTGGTTCTTCTCCCTCATTGGTTTTCTCTGGTGCAGTGGAGGGTTCTGGCATAACTGGCTGCTGTAAGAAGATAGAGATTTTAATAAGGACAAGAGAAATAAAAAACAGAAATTTTTTTTTGGATGACTTCAGTCTGACCTCAGGGTCCAGCGATTTGGTACTCTCTGGTTCTGTAATCTCCTTGTCTTCTTGAGAACCGGACACTGACCCTGTCTTTTCTGTAAAAACAAATATTACTGTCTAGTTAACCACAAACAACCAGCATTTCATTGAGTAGTGAACCTATACACACACACACACACACACACACACACACACTAGGGCTGGGTTTTGGGACAAATTTCATGATTCGATTTGCTTTTGATTCCCAAGTTTGTGATTCGATTTCGATTTGATTCGATATCAATTATTTGGATATATATCAGGTACAATATATAGCAAATTTTCTCAAGGGAAAAAAAAAACTAACGAGTCAGGTTGTAATAATACATGAGTCAGGTTGTAATACTAACTTTACAATTACATAATTATATTTCTTCAATTCGTTTTTTGAAATATAAACATTTAAATGGTGGCTGTCATAAAAACTTGACAAATGTATTCAGTAAATATTAAAAAATAGTAAAAATGATAATGAATATGTCATATGGTGCATATATTCAGTAAAATGAAGTAAATGTGACGTTACGTGACATTCTGTTGTTTACAAGTTGTTATATTGACTTCTTTCCGTGGTTGAAACACTGATTGAGTGACAGATTTTATTGTTTGAACATTGTAAAACAAAATGACAGAATTTGAAATCTGAGACTTTGTTTTATATAAAAAGTACCAAAGTACAAAGATTACGGTGATTTATTGGCAGGAGGGAAGCACGCACGCACGCACACACACACACACACAACACACGTTGGTATTGGTGGTTTACGGGACTCTGCATAGGCATAATGGTTGTTATACTGTACAAACTGTATTTTCTATCACCCTACACAAACCATAAACCTGAACCACCTTTACAGAAACTTTGTGCATTTTTAGATTTTCAACAAACCCCCCCCCCACATTTTGTATGTTTTCTAAGCCTTTTGAATTACAGTACAGGGCAGTGTCCTCTTAACCCACCTTCACATTGTAATACCTCTGTCATACACATGTCATTACACAAATTTGTGTCTCAAAACCACCCAAACCAGTGCCACTTTAACACAACTGAAGGAAGGTGGGCTGGGTTGAGCGGAACCGGACTGGCAGGAACGGGGTGGGGTACGATGAGACACTTCAGTAAGTTGTTTCAGCCCAGTCCCACAGGAATCAAAACTGGTGTACTAAACTTCCCATTCACATGCTCAAACTCCTGAACCTATACACACATTCAAAGTGTTTTGTGTCAAATTTAAGCTGCTATTTTATTATTTTATATAGATTATTTTATACAAAATAAGTTCAAATTTCAATTAAAGGCACAATATGTAATTTTCGCCACTTGAGGGCACGCATTCAAAATAAACAAATAGACAAAGGCGTAGTTAGATGACGCCGTGACTGAGTGTTCATGGGAGTTGTCGTCTTCATCCCCACAGCCGATGCAATCCGACGGGGCTCAGGCAGAAATCATGTTCATGGATGAGCTAGTGATTTATTAATGTAGTAGAATGAAGCAGGTGAGGCTGAAAGCCGTCGAAGCGAAACGAGGCCGCTGAACGAGCGCAACACAATGCCATAGAATGTTAAAGTACATAAACTTCAAATTAGATATTTATATCCATCAAGTTAAAAACCAGTGCACATAAAATGCAGTAAGTAGTTCAACACCTTCTTGCGGACCAGAGACATGACACCAATCCGGGTGAGAACATGTTGGCGGGATAGGCCTTCCCTTGGGACTCCATCTGCAAATGTCTCTGCTCCATCTGCCCCTGGCTCACACAGGTGCCTCATGAACAGAGATACATAAGCCCTGAAAAACACACAGAACCAATGAAGAAAATGTAAAACAAAAAATAACTATTATTTATTAATAAATACAGTGGGGCAAAAAAAGTATTAGTCAGCCACCAATGTTGCAAGTTCTCCCATTAAAAATATGAGAGGGCCTGTAATTTTCATAATGGTCTACTCAACTATGAAAAAAAAATCCAGAAAATCACATTTGTAGGATTTTTAAAGAATTAATTGTTAATTTCCTCGGTAAAATAAGTATTTGGTCACGTACAAACAAGCAAGATTTCTGTTTCTCACAGACCTGTAACTTCTTCTTTAAGAGGCTCCTCTGTCCTCCACTCGTACCTGTATTAATGGCATCTGTTTGAACTAGTTATCAGTATAAAAGACACCTGTCCAACAACCTCCCAGGTCACCACTCCAAACTCCCACCATGGCAAGACCAAAGAGCTGTCAAAGGACACCAGAAACAAAATTGCACCAGGCTGGGAAGACTGAATCTTCAATAGGTAAGCAGCTTGGTGTGAAGAAAATCAACTGTGGGAGCAATTATTAGAAAATGGAAAGACATACAAGACCACTGATAATCTAACTCGATCTGGGGCTCCACGCAAGATCACACCCCGTGGGGTCAAAATGATCACAAAAACTGTGAGCAAAAATCCCAGAACCACACGGGGGAACTAGTGAATGACCTGCAGAGAGCTGGGACAAAAGTAACAAAGGCTACCATCAGTAACAAACTGCGCCACCAGGGACTCAAATCCTTCAGTGCCAGACGTGTCCCCCTGCTTAAACCAGTACATGTCCAGGCCCATCTGAAATTTGCTAGAGAGCATTTGGATGATCCAGAAAGGATTGGGAGAATGTCATATGGTCAGATGAAACCAAAATAGAATTTTTGGTAAAAAACTCAACTTGTCGCTTTTGGAGGAGAAAGAATGCTGAGTTGCATCCAACGAACACCATACTTACTGTGAAGCATGGGGGTGGAAACATCATGCTTTGGGGTTGTTTTTCTGCAAAGGGACCAGGAAGACTGATCCGTGTAAACGAAAGAATGAATGGGGCATGTATCGTGAGATTTTGAGTGAAAACATCCTTCCATCAGCAAGGCCATTGAAGATGAAACGTGACTGTGTCTTTCAGCATGACAATGATCCCAAAAACACCGCCCGGGCAACGAAGGAGTGGCTTCGTAAGAAGCATTTCAAGGTCCTGGAGTGGACTAGCCAGTCTCCAGATCTCAACCCCAAAAAGGTAGTTGAAAATCCGTGTTGCCCAGCGAAAGCCCCAAAACATTACTGCTCTAGAGAAGATCTGCATGGAGGAATGGGCCAAAATACCAGCAACAGTGTGTGAAACCTTGTGAAGACTTACAGAAAACGTTTGACCTCTGTCATTGCCAACAAAGGGTATATAACAAAGTATGGAGATGAAATTTTGTTATTGACCAAATCCTTATTTTCCACCATAATTTGCAAATAAATCTTTAAAAATCCTACAATGGGATTTTCTGGATTTTTTTTTTTTCATTTTGTCTCTCATAGTTGAGGTAGACCTATGATGAAAATTACAGGCCTCTTCCATCTTTTTAAGTGGGAGAACTTGCACAATTGGTGGTGACTAAATACTTTTTCCCCAATGTATATATATATAAGCGGGTAAAAGAAGTATTGAAACATGTCACCATTTATTTCTAAAGGTGCTGTGGACATGAAATTTTCACCAGATGTCGGTAACAATCCAAGTAATCTAAATATGAAAGAAAAACAAAACAAAATAAGTTCAGAAATTAAAGATCTTGGTAATAAAGTGGAGATGAACACATGAAGAAAGGGAGGTGCAAAAAGGCATGGAAAGCCAAGACACCAGCAGAAATTGATCAGTAATTAGAAAGCAATCCTGCCCCTTGTGAGTGGAAATTAATATTAGCTGGTTTAGTCCAAACTGATGGCCTATAAAAAGGTGTCTCATTACCAACAGTTCACACAAGAAACATGTCATGATGGGTAAAAGCAAAGAGCTTTCTCAAGACCTTCACAACCTTATTGTTACAAAACATACTGATGGCATTGGTTACAGAAGGATTTCTATACTTCTGAATGTTCCAGTGAGCACTGTTGGGGCCATAATCTGGAAGTGGAAAGAACATAATTTCACCATAAACCGGCCACGACCAGGTGCTCCTCGCAAGATTTCTGACAGAGCAGTGAAAAAAAATATCAGAAGAGTTTGAGATCTTTAGAAAGACCTGGAATTAGCAGGTACAATTGTTTCAAAGAAAACAATAAGTAATGCACTCAACCGCCGTGGCCTGTATGCACCCTCACCACACAAGGCTATATTGCTGAAGAAAAAGCATGGTGAAGCTTGTTTAAAGTTTGCTGCACAACATTTAGACAAGTCTGTGAAATACTGGGAGAATATAGTCTGGTCAGATGAGACCAAAATTGTACTCTTTGGATGCTATAATACACACCATGTTTGGAGGTCAAATGGCACTGCACATCACCCCAAAAACATCATGGTGTGGCACTGGCAAAAATTCATATATTTGAAGGAAGGATGAATGGAAAAATGTACTGAGACATTCTTGATAAAAATCTGCTGCCATCTACCAGGATGATGAAGATGAAACAAGGGTGGACATTTTAGCGAGACAATGATCCCAAACACACAGCCAATGAAACTCTCAATTGGTTTCAGAGAAAGAAAGTAAAGCTGCTAGAATGGCCCAGCCAATCACCTGACTTGAATCCAATAGAAAATCTATGGAAAGAACTAAAGATCAGAGTTCATAGAAGAGGCCCACGGAACCTTCAAGATTTGAAGACTGTTTGTGTGGAAGAATGGGCCAAAATCACACCTGAGCAATGCATGTGACTAGTTTCTCCATAAGGAGGTGTCTTGAAGCTGTCATTACAAACAAAGGCTTTTGTACAAAGTATTAAATAAATTTCAGTAAGTGTGTTCAATACTTTTTCCCTGTGTCATTCCATTTTGTTACACATAACTTAATTTCTGAACTTTTTTGTTTTGTTTTCTTTGTATGTATGGTTTACTTGGGTTGTTACCAACATCTGGGGAAAATTTCAAGTCTACTGCACCTTTAGAAATATATTTACTGAGGAAAAATGGTGATGTGTTCAATAATTTTTGTATATTTAATAACCAAACTATAACAGGAAACACACACATACCGAATCCTTCTACTTTTCCCTCTCAGGCGCACGGACCACTTGTTCCAGTGAGAGTTGAAGGCATCTTGTGGGGGCATACCCCAGCGCATAATCGCATTCAGGAAGGCTTTCCGCTGCCGGGCGTTAAATCCCAAAACCTGAAATCCCAAAGGTAAATAGCCAAAGCTTCACCTGAAGCAAGGAATTACGCACAAACTCTCTCTTTTCACAATATTGTAAGAAGATTTACCTCTATGCTTCCACTAACTCTAGCCAGCAACGGTGGCAATGGTTTGTCCCGATCGCTCTTCAACTGTCTGCGAGAGTGTTGTACTGGGGCGTTTAACCACCCTGGAGGTGCGTACCAAGTGCGATGAAAGTCAGTAAAAAATGTTTATGTTTTTGAAAGAAGTATCTTATGCTCATCAAGGCTACTCTTATTTCATAAAAATGTACAATATTACGTGAAATAAATTGAAAATAACTGTGGTCCATTTTAGTTTTAGTCATTACTCCAGTCTTCAGTGTCACATGATCCTTCAGAAATCATTCTAATATTGCTGATTTATTGCTCAAGAAACATTTATTTTTAAATTGATATATTTTATAACATTATAAATTTAATGCATTCTTGCTGAATATAAGTTTATATTTCTTTCAGAGAATAAAAATCATACTGACCCCAAAGTTTTAAACATTAAGAGTGCGTGTGTGTTTATACATATATGATGATGCCTACCTTCAGGACGTTCATCCCCCCCCCCCCAAATATCATCCTCATCCTCGGACCCGACGGAGTACTCAGATTGATTATCTGAAAGATCATCGTGCCACTCTGAGAACAGGATTGAGATGAATTGTTTGTAAACTCATATGCACAGCTTTATGCTGCGTTATAGCACAGTCAGCATCTGTGTTTGGGTACCTTGGTCCTCCTGAGAGGCATCATTATAGTTGACCTGTTTGCGGATGCGTTTCCCTTTGCCCAGGTTCCGGGCTAAATTCTCCTGCTGCTGCTCGTAATGGTGCCTCAAGAGCTTCTCCCAGTAGTCTGGATCAACATTCTCTTCCTGCTTAATAATCTCCCTCTGGACCTCTTCCTGCAAAAACACACACACACACACACACACACACACACACACACAATGCAGATCATATATCACGGGCCTATTATTGACTTTAATTAATCTAATTATATTTATTGTATACTAACAATAATTCTTTAACATCTGGGATTTGTATATGACATAATATAATTACTTTTTTGTAATTATTTAGTCCCTTTATGAAGTTGGATGAAACTTTTCCTTCATAATGCAGGGTTTTGTTCCAACACAGACTTACAAAAAGGACTGTGGTGGTGCAATGGTACAGTGATGGTATCAGATGATTAACAGTACATTGATATTATACTGAATGATTACAATATGCATATACCATGGTACTCCAAGGTACTTCAAAGCATACTATGCTCTATACAAATTCACAAAATTTGACCTTTTGGACTTACTGTCTGTCATTCTGCCATTGCTAAAATCTGATCAGTTTGTTCTGACAGCTGTGCATCTACATGGGTTTCTATAGTAAGGATGTTAGCACCAGCACAATCCCAGCAGATTTTCTCATACCGAAAGTCGCTTTCAGTGTGAAATGAGGATGGAAAACTGGAAATTTTGCTTTTGCCCATGTCTATAATGACATCTCCCTTCAGGCGCATAAGAGAACAAGCGACATTTTACACATTCATGTCCAAAACCACTGACACTCACTCAGCATTCACTAGTGAATGTCACAAAAAAAGAAAAAGAGAGTGAAAATGAGCACATTCGAACACAGCTCCAAATGTTGTGTACTTTGTGTGACATTACATACCGCTGAAAAGTTTGGGTCAATACGATTTTTAAATGTTTTTGAAATTATAGGTTATATTTATTTGATAAAATACACAAAATACAGTAAAATTGTGAAATATTATTACAACTTAACATTTTTATATATTATAAAATGTAATTTATTCCTGTGATGGCAAAGTGAAATTTTCAGCATCAGTACTCTTCAGTCTTCAGTACTTCAGAAATTTCTTATTGATGAGGTGCGGACACAAGAAACATTTCTTCTTATAATCAAAGTTGAAAACAGTTGTGCTGCTTAATGTGGTATATTTTTTCAAGCATACTTTATGAACAGAAAGTTTAAATATAAATATAAATCTTCTACAACATTACAAATATATTTACTGACAATTTTGATCAATCTAATGCATCCTTACATAGTATTAATGCCTTTCGAAAATTTTTTACAGACCCCAAACTTTTGAATGGTAGTGTATGCATCAGGTCAAATTTTAAAGAAAAAAATAAAACGGGTTAAACATTGCATCGGAAGCTTTTTTGTCTTTTCAGACTACAATCTGATTGCCTGCCTGAACAAAGCCATATTGCTGCTGCCCCTAAACACAATACTAACTCCAAAACAACAGTCCAAGAAGCTTTTGTAAAAAAGCTGAAACTTGCACGGCTATGCCTTCTTGAGCATAGAAGAGTGAAAGAAAATGTAGTCTAAGGTATTCATTTTGAAAGGATTGACTAGCATTCATCTTTGGCATGAGGCATGAGGAACAGACAGTAAAGCATCTGTATCTCACCTCTCCGTCCTCCTCTCTCACAACATACTGAGCCACCTTGAATGAGCTCAGGTACTCGTTCATGTTCTGGATCTCTGTGTCTTCGGTGGCATCCTGGCTACGGTCCAGCAGTTTGGAAATGGCGTTATCATCGTAGTGGATCACACTGCCCTCATCTCCTTCTTTATTATCTCCTGCTGAAGAGATTTAGGACATGAACTACTGGAATCCACAAAGTGTCTAAATCTTTATCTTAAACCACTTCAGCTCACCCATCGCTTTGGCAGCTTCCACGTCATCTTTAAAAAGCTCCTCAGTGCCAAACTTGAGGATGTCGTCTAGTTCCTGTTTGGACATGGAGCCCGTCTTAGAGCCCAAGCCGGGACGCACCACCAGATGGGTTAACATCATCTTTCGCTTGGCTACCTGGGTAATACGCTCTTCTACGGATGCCCGAGTTACAAAGCGATAGATCATCACCTTTTTATTTTGCCCGATACGATGTGCCCTGCTAAAGGCCTGCAAGGACAAAGAGAAAAGACAGATGAAAAGAAAGTGAAAGAAGAACACAGCAAAAAAAATAAAATCAATGATTAAATAATAGAGAGCTATAGATAAACACAGCATCGAAGTTCAATATAATATCTAATTATAACACAATGTATCACACACACATACATATATACTTCACTTTAAAGGGGTCATCGGATGCCCATTTTCCACAAGTTGATATGATTCTTTAGGGTCTTACTGAAAAGCATAGTTTGGTTAAAATTTCTCAATGGTAGTGTAAAAAACACCTTTTTTACTCTGTCAAAAACAGCTCTTTTCAGAGCAAGCCGTTTTGTAGCAGTTTCCTTTAAGTGTTAATGAGCTCTGCTGACCCCGCCCCTCTCTTCCGAGCTGCTCTCTGAGGGACTGTTTACTTTAGCTGCATTCATCATGAAACTTGCTAATTAGCACATTATTAGGAAAGGCGATTTGCAAAGATTCATTAAAAAACCTTTTACTCACTTCTTCTGGAGGTGAAGCTGGATCATGAACGATTCGCGCAAACATAGACGTATTTAGGTAGATCGGGGGCGCATTCCCTTAAAAAACAAATGTAATCCACTGCGAGTTCAGCGGCTTAGATGTCGGGAGTAAATGACGACTGCCAACAACAAAACACCTCAATCGCTTAGGAGTCATTCTTGTCTACACCTTCTCCGGCGGTGAAACAATGGCGGACTGATGACAGCTCACTCGGGGCGGGTCTAAGGTAAAACACCAGTCCAGTCTGTGCTGAAACACTACTGTCAATCAAACTATCGTGGGCGGGGCCTGTTTTTGTGACGTCACACAGACAGGCATCTGAGATCGGCTCGATTTGAAAAGGGGTTAAAGATTTTAGTAGATTTAAAAAAAACACTGGGTTGGATTTTTATCATTATAGGGTGGTTGTGTACAACACTGCCTGTCAGTACCGACCTCTCAGAATATCGTTCTGGCTTCTCACCTGTGCGCTGTCGTTGTCATTTGCACGTGGTGGTTGTTTTGGTCCTGTCAGTTTCAGACACGCTTGGTGGAGCAATCAGCGCGCACTCGCGGGGCGGCGCACTCTATTAGCCCGCACCTGGTACTCATTCCCACTTCCTATATATTCCTGTCTTTGTCTTTCGTTCGGCGTGGGTATGTCTTATGTCCTTATGTGCCGTATGGGCGCGCTTTTGAGTTTTCATTCTCCTCTACACTCTTTGCACTGTTTCCAGGATCCTCCGGCGAGGAATTAGTATCGCGACTGTGGACAGTAAGGCCGGATTGGGAGTACGATTCTGGACGTTCTCCAGTATTCCTCTCAGCCCCTGTCTCGGTGAATGTGTGCGCAGGGAGCGCCACACCACTGCATTCCCCTAACTGTGGTGTTTCACGCCTTTGCTGGCTTGGTGTTCAGAATAAAGCCTATTTTTGTTTGAACTGCATTTGAGTCCTCCGTCCCTTTCCTGACAGAACATACCCACCAGTCATGGACTCAGCTGAAGATACGGAGGTCCGCCGAGCACTCGTTCAGCAAGGCATTGTTGTAGGAAAATTAATGTTTTACTCTTTATGTATGTCACCTGAAATGCAACAAAGACATCACACAGTAAAACAGAGAGCCTTTGAAGTCTTTAGGGCGGGTAATTTAATCAGGAAAGACAGAAGGGTTAGTACTTTTGGCCTCACGGGTGTGAAGGCACACAAACACACAGTAAAAACAAATGGTCAGAAAGAGCCTTTGAACTCTTCAGTGCAGGAAAGACAGGGGGGTTGTTGACCTCACAGATGTGAAGATAATAAAAGCCCAGGGGGGTTAGAAGGACCATTGTTTTTTCTGAATACAGCTAGGTTTGGTTTAAGGAAAACCTGCAAGAAGTGGGGGATGATAACAGTATAATAAGGCTGTCTGCTTTCAGTGTGATTTCAGGTCTGTTGTGCTTCAGGGTAGCTGCTGAAACATGAACATACCTCTTTAAGGAAAATAAACTTCTTTCCTTAAATATAATTTGATTCCTTGTCTCTTACTCTGTGATGCTATTTTGTTAGTAATTGTTTTTGCCACAACAGCATCCTCCTGGGACGTCAACAGGAGGAGATAACTGCATCTCATCAGGCCATGACTAACATGTCACAACAGATCGCCGCAATCTCCCAGCGCCTCGATCAGGTTCAGGTCAGCCCACAGTCGGGTCGCACGGCTGCTGCGTCGGCGGAGGAAGAGGCACCCGCGTCACGCCGGTCCGAGCCCCGCCTTAATCCTCCGGCTCCGTACGCGGGTGAGCCCACTTCATGCCGTTCCTTCTTATCACAATGCTCCCTGACCTTTTCACTACAGCCTTCCTGCTTCCCCACTGAGAGTTCCAGGGTCGCCTTTGTGATAATGCATCTGGCTGGGAGGGCTAGAGAATGGGGAACGGCTATGTGGGACAATGGGAGCGAATGCTGCAGTTCCTACACTCATTTTTCCCAGGAGCTACGGAAGGTCTTTGACCGGTCGGCTCTGGGTAACGAAGCGGCACCAGCACTTTCTCTGCTGCGTCAAGGAACCAGGCCAGTACCGGATTATGCCATCGAGTTCCGCACACTCGCCTCATCTTGCGGCTGGAACGACAAGGCATTGTGGGACCATTTCCTCCACGGACTGGCGGAGGGCATCAAGGATGAGATATACTCCCTGGAGCTCCCCACCACACTCGATGGGCTGGTTGAACTTGCCACTCGGGTCGATTTCCGCCAGGCACTTAGAGCTCAACACCACCGCATGGAGACCAGGCACGAGAGCTCGGTTCGTTCACCTGGCGCTAGGAGCACCACGCCGCCACTACTCGGGCTCTCCGAGGAGGAACCGATGCAGATCGGCCGCGCTCACCTCACAGCACGGGAACGCCGCCATCGGATTGCCAACGGGTTGTGTCTCTACTGTGGGGGGGCATGGCATGTCGTCACAGTCTGCCCTCACAGGAAGCAGTCCCCCTCTGGAGAGTGGTAGCGCAGGGT
Organism: Sinocyclocheilus anophthalmus; assembly: GCA_018155175.1. NCBI lineage: Eukaryota > Metazoa > Chordata > Actinopteri > Cypriniformes > Cyprinidae > Sinocyclocheilus > Sinocyclocheilus anophthalmus. The sequence goes on along the minus strand of JADLZN010006424.1, from coordinate 75,546 downwards.
AAGCGTGACCACGGCTCTGCTGCCCTCTGGCGGCCGCACTAATTTCCAGGCCATTCTTCAGTCGGGGGGGGTGAACCACCCGGTTGTAGCTCTTATTGATTCTGGAGCGGAGGGGGACTTTATGGATGTCGATTTGGCCAGGAGCTGGAGGGTTCCAGTTTTTCCCCTAGCCGAAGCTATCTCGGCCAGTACTCTGTGTGGAACTCCGCTCACCAGGATCACATCTGTCACTGGAGTCGTTCATTTGACCACATCTGGCAATCACACTGAGGAGATTCGGCTTCTCCTCGTTCACTCTCCCTCCGCTCCAATAGTTCTGGGGCACACCTGGCTTACTAAACACAACCCTCTTATTGATTGGGCTCACCATAGTGTAGTAGAGTGGAGCCCATTTTGTCTGTCCCAATGTTTGGTGTCTGCTTCACCCCTTGTAACGTCTGACTCTGTGTTACAGGAGGAGCCGGTTAACCTGGCAGGTGTTCCGGAGGCCTACCATGACTTGAGGGCGGTATTCAGTAGGTCCCGAGCTTCATCTCTTCCTCCGCATCGCCCGTACGACTGTGCGATAGACTTATTACCTGGCACTTCTCCGCCTAAGGGGCGTCTTTATTCGCTCTCCGGTCCTGAGAGGGAGGCCATGGAGAAATATATTAATGATTCCCTATTAGCCGGTATCATACGTCCTTCTTCCTCTCCAGCTGGGGCAGGGTTTTTCTTCGTGGAGAAGAAGGATGGGTCGCTCCGGCCCTGTATTGATTATAGGGGGCTGAATGACATCACGGTCAAGAATAGTCATCCCTTGCCGCTGATGTCTTCGGCCTTCGAACTCTTACAGGGGGCAACCATCTTTACGAAGTTAGACCTACGCAGCACTTATCACCTAGTTCGGATTAGGAAGGGGGACGAATGGAAGACCGCCTTTAACACCCATACGGGGCATTTTGAGTATTTGGTTATGCCCTTCGGGCTTTCTAACTCACCGGCGGTCTTCCAGGCACTCGTCAATGACGTGCTCAGAGACATGGTCAACCGGTTTGTGTTTGTATACCTCGACGACATCCTGATCTTCTCCCAGAACGAGCGTGATCATGTCCAGCACGTCAGGCGAGTGTTACAGCGGCTTCTAGAGAATAATCTTTGTTTTGTTTAGTCGCAACATAGAGGAGTGCGGTTCCAGAACAGTCATTCCGTTAAGGGGGTGTATTTTGTCGCCGAGGGCATTCGTAAGGACATGTCAAGGGTAGAAGCAGTTGCTAATTGGCCAACCCGGAGATCGTTAAAGCGGTTTCAGCGATTATGGAGTTTGCCAATTTCTACAGGGGTTCATTCCAGGGCGTATAGCAAGATCGCCCTCAACTGACTATCAAACTCCACGCTAAGGCGTTTCAGTGTAATGAGACGACGCGCAGGAGGCTTTAGAAATTAAAGGGCCGCTTTGTGTCAGCCCCTATCCTTATGAATCCGGACCCGTCTCGCCAATTCGTAGTGGAGCTGGATGCATCGGAGGTGGGAGTGGGGGCTATTTTGTCCCAGAGATCACCCGCTGACGACAAAATACACCCTTGCGCCTTTTTCTCTTATCGTCTTACCCCCTCGGAACGGAACTACGATATTGGGAATAAGGAGTTACTGGCTGTTAAGTTGGCTTTGGAGGAGTGGCGTCACTGGCTGGAGGGTGCGGGGGTTCCTTTTTTGGTTTGGACCGACCATAAGAACCTTGAGTACATCCGTTCCGCCAAAAGACTAACTTCTCGACAGGCCCGCTGGGCTCTATTCTTCGGGCGTTTTAACTTTAGCATCTCCTATCGCCCAGGGAGTAAGAACGGTAAACCCAACGCGCTCTCGTGGCTTTTTGAAGCTGACTCTGAGTCCACCTCTCTGGCGCCCATCGTGCCACCCAGCCGAGTGGTTGCGGCGGTCACCTGGGAGGTGGAATCCAGAGTCCGTGAGGCGCTAGACGGCGTCACCATCCCCGCCGGATGCCCAGAGGGTCTGTTGTTTGTGCCCAGGTCGGTTCGAACCAGCATCCTTCAGTGGGGCCATTCTTCTGGACTAGCTTGCCACCCGGGAGCTGCTTGTACTATTTCGCTGATTAAGCAACGGTTTTGGTGGCCGTCGGTAGCACGGGACGCTCGCGAGTTCGTATTGGCCTGTCCGGCGTGCGCGGTGAGTAAGGGCTCTAATCGTCCCCCAGTAGGGCTTCTCCGACCGCTGCCTATCCCTTCGAGGCCCTGGTCCCACATTGCCATGGACTTTGTCACAGGCCTACCCCCGTCTGATGGCAACACCGTGGTCCTCACGGTGGTAGACAGGTTCTCGTAGGCGGTCCATTTCATTCCCCTCCCCAAATTACCTTCAGCGAGGGAGACAGCCATTGTCTTAGAACACGTCTTCCGCATTCATGGCCTCCCGGTGGACGTGGTCTCTGACAGGGGTCCCCAATTTGTATCCAAGTTTTGGACAGAATTCTGTCGGCAACTGGGGGCGACAGTGAGGTTATCCTCTGGTTACCATCCGCAGACTAATGGTCAGTCCGAGCGGGCCAATCAAGACTTAGAGAGAGTCCTGCGTTGCGTGGCGTCATCAGAACCATTGACTTGGAGTTCCAAATTAGTCATGGTCGAGTACGCACATAACTCCCTTCCGGTCTCGTCTACGGGTTTATCACCCTTCCAGTGCTGTTTAGGCTACCAGCCCCCACTATTTCCCTCTCAAGAATCCGATGCCATTGTTCCATCCGCGCACGCGTTTATTCGAAGATGCCTCCGGACATGGAGGCTCACCAGACAAGCCCTTATCCGGACTGGCGAAAGGAACAAGGCGTCGGCGGACCGTCACCGTTCTAAGCCCCCACTTTACGTTTGCGGTCAGAAGGTCTGGTTGTCTACCCTGAACATTCCTCTTAAGCTGCCCGCACGTAAACTGGGACCTAAATTCATTGGACCGTACATCGTGACTAAGGTGCTTAACCCGGTGACCGTTCGACTCAAGTTACCCCCCATGCTTAAGAGAGTTCACCCCATGTTTCATGTATCCAGAATCAAGCCCGTCATTCGCTCCCCCTTCCAACCCCATACCTCGGCCCCTCCGCCTCCTAGACTCATCGAGGGGTCGCCCGCCTACACTGTATGACGGCTCCTCGATGTGAGGCGGAGGGGTAGGGGTCACCAATATCTGGTAGACTGGGAAGGTTATGGTCCGGAGGAGAGATGTTGGATTCCGGCTCGTGACATACTGGACCGCACTCTCATAGACCAATTCCATCGGGGTCATGGTGAGTCTTCCGGAGATGCCAGGAGGCATCCCTGAGGGGGGGGGATTCTGTCAGTACCGGTACCTTCTCCGACTCCGTTCTGCTTCTCACCTGTGCGCTGTCGTTGTCATTTGCACGTGGTGGTTGTTTTGGTCCTGTCAGTTCAGACACGCTTGGTGGAGCAATCAGCGCGCACTCGCGGGGCGGCGCGCTCTATTAGCCCGCACCTGGTACTCATTCCCACTTCCTATATATTCCTGTCTTTGTCTTTCTTTCGGCGTGGGTATGTCTTATGTCCTTATGTGCCGTATGGGCGCGCTTTTGAGTTTTCATTCTCCTCTACACTCTTTGCACTGTTTCCAGGATCCTCCGGCGAGGAATTAGTATCGCGACTGTGGACAGTAAGGCCGGATTGGGAGTACGATTCTGGACGTTCTCCAGTATTCCTCTCAGCCCCTGTCTCGGTGAATGTGTGCGCAGGGAGCGCCACACCACTGCATTCCCCTAACTGTGGGGTTTCACGCCTTTGCTGGCTTGGTGTTCAGAATAAAGCCTATTTTTTGTTTGAACTGCATTTGAGTCCTCCGTTCCTTTTCCTGACACTGCCAACACACATTTCAGTTCAAAAAACTTGTAAAAGCATGTAGCATCCTATGACCCCTTTAACAGCTTCATCCTAGGGAAAAATAAATTACTAAAATGGATTGAACTAAATTATTTAATGACAAGTATACTACAAAACATTCATATTTTATGTACTTAATAAAAAATCACCCTGCACAATTGCACTTTTGGTATATTAAAATTTTTATTGTACAAACTAACAACTAATTTTGTACTTATTGCATTTTAATTGTGCGGAAGTAGTGACGAGTATATTTGATACACTTTACACTTTAAATACACTTTAAATATATTGCATTTAAAGACCGATATTATTCAAAGATCATACAGTCCTCATCTATATAGTGACATTAAAACACATTTTAGACTTAATATTAAGAAATGTGCATTGTGCACAAGTAGTACTCCAAAAAAGTTTAATTATGATTTTTATATCAGTAAGTCTCGAGTGATATGTTAGTAAATATGTTAATAGATTTAGAAACTTACCTTTGTAATTTTTTCCCCCCAATTCCCATGAAATAAATGTATTTAAATAGATTATTTTTTACTCAGGAAATGTGTAGCTAATTTTGTTTAGTTAGCTTTAGTCCAGTAAAACTACATCTTTTTAAAAGAGTACATTAACTACTTTAAACTATAAGTCACAGTTCAAAGTAGCTTTCCCAGCACTGGTGTTTGCATTACCTGAATATCATTGTGTGGGTTCCAGTCAGAGTCATATATGATCACAGTGTCTGCAGTTGCCAGATTAATACCCAATCCTCCAGCACGTGTAGACAGCAGAAAACAGAACTGCTGAGCCCCGGGTGCTGCACACAGGGTGACAGACAGTCAATATGAATGCCTTAGTATCCACTATCCCCCCCCACACACAGACATCACTGCGGCTTCACTGCTGGCATCCTCACCGTTAAAGCGATCGATGGCCTCCTGTCGCAGCCCCCCTGTGATGCCCCCATCAATACGCTCGTATTTATACCCCTCAAACTCCAGGAAGTCCTCTAGCAGATCTAGCATCTTTGTCATCTGAGAGAGGGATCAACAGTGCAGGATAAGACACAAACAGGAGGATAACAGAGATATCCAACAAAAGGACAAATGGCAGCGTTAAGCAAAATGTTAAGCAAACTCAGCTCATACTTAATTCCATCTATGCAAAATACAACAACAAGAGGGGACAGAAACACAACCCTCCTCTTTAATCAAGCTTAAAGGACATACAACATGCCATGCCATTAATATGTATGTTTATTTTCAAGCACTTGGGGAAAAAAAGGGTGGCAAAATGTCTTGTCGAGACACCCTCCCTTTACCAGTGCCATTCATCAAATTAATGGATGCAGAGATTCCACAGGCAATTTAAAATGGGAGGGAAAAGAGTCCGAGGACTAAAAAATAAAGCGGAGATAAATATAGGCCCCGCCTTTTCATTTGTCAACTCCATTTAAAAGATGAATGAGCTCCGCTCTTATTTTCTATTCACAGTTTACCATCTAATTAATCTTCCACTGAAATAAAGGCAAGACCGCCACATATTTAAGGTTTTTTTTTATTCACAGGGTATTCTAAGCTCTAAAAGAGGAAATAAGTACCATGCACTATACCTGAGAGAAGATGAGAACCCTGTGCCCTTCATCTTTCAGTTTTTTGAGCATCTTCTGAAGCAGGGTGAGTTTTCCTGAGGATTTCACCAGGAGGTTGCCATCATAAGAACCATTGGGTAAGACTGGAGCTTCCTGCATACATAAAAATGAAAACATACAAAAGACTTGACAAATGTTAATTAAATATTCAAGTTATTTTATAGACTATAGCAGGGTTCCTCAAATCTTGCCCTGGAGGGCCAATGCGCTGCAGAGTTTGGCTCCAACCCTGATCAAACTCACCTACCTGTGATTTTCTAATGATCCTGAAGTCATTGATTAGCATGCTCAGGTGTGTTTGATTAGGGTTAGAGCTAAACTCTGCAGGAAAGTGGATCTCGTGGGCCAGATTTGAGGATCCCTGGACTATAGTATAAACCGTTCAAAAGTTTGGGGTTTTACAATTATTTTTATGATACTCACCAAGGCTGCATTTATTTGACAGTAACTCACTCACATTGTGAAATATTAATAAAATTCAAAATTACAGTTTTCTCTTTCAATTATTTTTTTTTAAATATAATTTCTGTGATGTTGCAATTCACAGCAATTACTCCAGTCTTCGGTGTCACATGATCCATCAGAAATCATTCTAATATGCTTATCTGGTGCTCATTAATCATTTATTTTTTATCAATGTGTAAAATAGCTGTGATGCTTTATATTTTTGTGGAAAAACATTTCAGGATTCTTTTATGAACAGAATTTATTTGAAAGAGAAATCTTTTGTAACTGTCACTTTTCATCAGTATAATAAAAGTATTCATTTTTAAAAATGTTAAGGATCCCAAACTTTTGAATGGTAGTTTACTTCCAATTTTATGTTTTGTTACAAGACACCATCTGCAGCAACCGTTAAAACATCTCAGAAAACAAGAAGGGTGCTCGGCACCAAAACGCTAGCATGATATTGCTATGCAATTGTTAAGGTGGTCTATGTCTTTTAGCTCAGTAGAATATGGTTGCTTGAGTGTTTTGGGTTCAAGTCAAAAGACCTCAGTGTCTATGATATTCTGGTTCCAAGATATGGCTTAGGTCCCTCCAGTGTAAGTATGAGATTGTTTTATTATCCACCAAGTGAAGTCTATTAATGCAGGAAAGCACATCTCTTTAAGCCACTTCATTTGGGGTAACATTCACATCTATAATTTTGAAAAACCCTTAACTTCAAGTATAAGCAACAGCAAAAGTGGTACTTGCCTTAGCAAACATTATTAATAGTCAGCAGGCAAAGTGTCTAAGAGTAAACAACTTCAAAATCACATAACTTTTTTTTGTCCTTGAACATGAGAATGTAAGATAAGGCCGGTATTATGCATCAAATTCACTGCAGACATAAGAAACAATACACTCTCTTACAAAAGTCTTTAAATAGATCTTATAAAACAGAAAATGTATTGCCATTCCATGTGCTAACAACAAACCACTGCAGTGATATAAATTGTGGGCCTCCATATGTTCTCATCCCCTCCCCTCCTCACCATTGCAGCCACTGGAAACAGGTAGGGATGGTTGCAGCATTTCTTCAAGTCCATCATGATGTTAAGAAGAGACACCTGGTTCCCTCCTCCCTTGGAATTCAATGCCTCAAAGTTCCGTGTTAAAATGAACTTGTAGTATTTCCTGTGAGAGAGAAAAAAACATGAAATTATCTTGCATGGGAAACAATGAAATATGATACTGAGTGATAATAAATTGATGTTTATTCAATAATTTAGCATTAGGAACAGAGAATTTAAGACTGACTTCTGCATTGGGCTGAGCTCTACTCGCACTATAAGCTCAGTTTTTGACGGCATGTTTTTAAACACATCTGCCTTCAGTCTCCTGAGCATGTGTGGCCCCAGCAGGTCGTGTAGTTTCTTAATCTGGTCCTCTTTCGAGATGTCCGCAAACTCCTCCAGAAAGCCCTCCAGGTTACTGCGCACAACAACATTTTCATTTGGATATAAGGGGAGATAGAATTCACTTCCATCAAATCATATGAAAAACATGTTCCAATCTAAGCCCCGTAATCGCTCTGCGGGGGATCATTATTCTACGAGCGGATCTACAGTATGAATCACCAGGTGAATCATGCAGTCTGCAATCTTACTTGAAGCGCTCTGGGGTGAGAAAGTTGAGCAGGTGAAAAAGCTCTTCGAGATTGTTCTGCAAAGGGGTTCCTGTCAGGAGCAGCTTATAGTAGATTTTGTAGCCATTCAGAATTCTGAAAAACTGAGCATTCATTTATAGATTCTAATCATCAAGTAACCATGACTTATCTTGGAACAATGTTACCTAAAAGAAAAACATTTATATAGTGTTATATATATATTATATCTGACCCGGAACACAAAAAACAGGTCATAAGGATGAATTGTTTTTAATTGACAGATTAGAAATCAATAATGAATAAATCAATAAAGTTTCCATTGATGTATGGTTTGTTAGGCTAGGACAATATTTGGCCGAGATACAACTAATTAAATTGGCAAAATATTGAGAAAATCGCCTTTAAAGTTTTTCAAATGAAGTTCTTAGCAATGCATAAAATTAAGTTTTAATATATTTACAGTAGGAAATTTACAAAATATCTTCATGGATCTTTACTTAATATCTCAGTGATTTTTGGGCAATGTATTGTTGGCTATTGCATACATACACATTATTATACGTATTATATATATATATATAGTGTATATTTAACTTATAATGTATTAGATGATGATGTCATAAATCTTTCCTTAAATTCTGTACCTTTGACTGGTTATTCTTCAGTCGGTGGGCTTCATCCACAACCAAACAGGCCCAGGTAATGGAGCCAAGTATTGCCTGATCAATGGTGATCAGTTCATATGACGTCAGCAGGACATGAAACTTTATCGGTGCGTCCTTCTGTGATGAGAAACTCTGATCAGAAACAATGAACCTCTGAATGAAACCTTTCAAAAATTAGGATGCTTTTTAAATTGTTTGGATGCTGAAATATGTAATCAGGTATATGTTAAAGAATGACATAAATCAGCTTTGGTTTTGGTGCAAAATACTGTTTTGAATGGGACACGGAATAAGGCATCAAAATGTCTATCAGGTTAGTCCACAGCACTCTCTCACCTTCATGCGGAAAACCTTGCGACCTGATTTGACGGTGCTGTCCTCGAAGGTAAATTCATTCTCACGTATGACAGCCCTGCTGTCTTTGTCCCCTATGTAAGTCACAACGTAGAAATTCGGAGCCCACATCTCAAACTCTCTCTCCCAGTTGATGATGGTGGAGAGTGGCGCACTGACCAGAAACGGCCCTTTGGAGTGACCCTGAAACAAGCAACTCAGTTACACTCTGTTCCCTTCTTCTCTCAAATGCATTTGAAAAAAAGTTAAATTGGCGCCCAGACCTCTTTGTAGAGTGAGTACAGGAACACTATAGTCTGCACAGTCTTGCCAAGCCCCATTTCATCAGCCAAGATTGTGTCGGTTCCTTGGGCCCAAGAGAATCGCAACCAGTTCAGGCCTTCCAGTTGGTATGGGTGCAAAGTTCCCCCTGTGTCATCAATGTACCATGGCTGCTGTTCAAACTTGATGGTAGGCTGTGACCAATGACACATAAATAGGAGAGAATGATAAATGAAAAAATAACTGAAAAAGTGTCAAATCATAAAGCAAAATAAATTCAGCCATATATTAATTAAGCAAAATAGCAATTGCACTCACATCCACAACTGGAGTGTCTGGTGGAGGTTCTCTCCTCTTTCCTTCCTCTTTGAGTCTCTTTCCCTTTCTGAACAGCAGGGGGTGATGGCTTTCACCGAGCACATGATCCCTGGTCAAATCAGAGTGAATGTATAGCACTTTTCACACACTTTATGTCCCATTTCTTCATTATAGGCACAAATCTTTTTTCTTTCACAAATATTTTCTTTTACTTTGAGAACTATCAGGATGCTAGCATGACTTAGGATATATATAAGATATATATATATATAATATGATAGATATATAGATATAATATATAGATATAGATATTTGTAAGTAATTTTAGGGGGGGAAAAGTTTGATCTAATTATAAATTGGTAAAAATTACTATTCCCATAAACAGTTGACATATACCATATTACCACATATTTCTATTCAATCTGAGGAAAATGTTATGAAATACTACTTGGACACTTTCTAGAGCATGAATTAATATTCTAAATTTATGGTAAATAGGTTTATCATTAACTATTAACCAACATTTAGTCCTAAACTAGCTACTAACTAGAGAGAAAGCTTAATCCCAGTTTACCCAAGTTTTTGTTTTATTTTATAAATGCTGTCTATTTAATTGGATGCTTGCTTATTGTATTTTGCTAAAAATGGTTGCAGAAATGGCAGGCTTCATATCAAATTAATAAAGATTTAAAAAGAAAATATTTAGCTTGAATTTCTGAGGCTGATGATCAACATTTTACTGACCATTTAAAAAAATGCATTTATTAATGCTTCAGGCACTACAGTATTTAATACCATCTTCATGGAAAGCTCTGCATGCGTGTTTGTGCTCATTTAAAACAACTTTAAATTTAAGTGACGTGGCTTACCTGTGGTCCCAGTAGGCTTGTTTAAAGCTGTCATAATCTGGGATGTCAAAGTCATCAGCCTCCCAGGTGCACTGATCATACGGCAAATCTCTCCACTTAATCAGGTAGTGTACATCTCCATCCTTATCAAAACTTAAATTTACACAACACGGTCTTAAAGCATATACAAACCCGATTCCAAAAAAGTTGGGACACTGTACAAATTGTGAATAAAAACAGAATGCAATGATGTGGAAGTTTCAAATTTCAATATTTTATTCAGAATACAACATAGATGACATATCAAATGTTTAAACTGAGAAAATGTATCATTTTAAGGGGAAAATAAGTTGATTTTAAATTTCATGGCATCAACACATCTCAAAAAAGTTGGGACAAGGCCATGTTTACCACTGTGTGGCATCCCCTCTTCTTTTTATAACAGTCTGCAAACGTCTGGGGACTGAGGAGACAAGTTGCTCAAGTTTAGGAATAGGAATGTTGTCCCATGCTTGTCTAATACAGGCTTCTATTTGTTCAACTGTCTTAGGTCTTCTTTGTTGGATCTTCCTCTTTATGATGCGCCAAATGTTTTCTATGGGTGAAAGATCTGGACTGCAGGCTAGCCATTTCAGTACCCGGATCCTTCTTCTACGCAGCCATGATGTTGTAATTGATGCAGTATGTGGTCTGGCATTGTCATGTTGGAAAATGCAAGGTCTTCCTTGAAAGAGACGACGTCTGGATGGGAGCATATGTTGTTCTAGAACTTGGATATACCTTTCAGCATTGATGGTGCCTTTCCAGATGTGTAAGCTGCCCATGCCACACACTCATGCAACCCCATACCATCAGAGATGCAGGCTTCTGAACTGAGCGCTGATAACAACTTGGGTTGTCCTTGTCCTCTTTAGTCCTGATGACATGGCGTCCCAGTTTTCCAAAAAGAACTTCAAATTTTGATTCGTCTGACCACAGAACAGTTTTCCACTTTGCCACAGTCCATTTTAAATGAGCCTTGGCCCAGAGAAAACGCCTGCGCTTCTGGATCATGTTTAGATATGGCTTCTTTTTTGACCTATAGAGTTTTAGCCGGCAACGGCGAATGGCACGGTGGATTGTGTTCACCGACAATGTTTTCTGGAAGTATTCCTGAGCCCATGTTGTGATTTCCATTAGAGTAGCATTCTTGTATGTGATGCAGTGCTGTCTAAGGGCTCGAAGATCACGGGCATCCAGTATGGTTTTCCGGCCTTGACCCTTACGCACAGAGATTGTTCCAGATTCTCTGAATCTTTGGATGATATTATGCACTGTAGATGATGATAACTTCAAACTCTTTGCAATTTTTCTCTGAGAAACTCCTTTCTGATATTGCTCCACTATTTTTCGCCGCAGCATTGGGGGAATTGGTGATCCTCTGCCCATCTTGACTTCTGAGAGACACTGCCACTCTGAGAGGCTCTTTTTATACCCAATCATGTTGCCAATTGACCTAATAAGTTGCAAATTGGTCCTCCAGCTGTTCCTTATATGTACATTTAACTTTTCTGGCCTCTTATTGCTACCTGTCCCAACTTTTTTTGAATGTGTAGCTCTCATGAAATCCAAAATGAGCCAATATTTGGCATGACATTTCAAAATGTCTCACTTTCAACATTTGATATGTTATCTATATTCTATTGTGAATAAAATATAAGTTTATGAGATTTGTAAATTATTCCATTCCTTTTTTACTCACAATTTGTACAGTGTCCCAACTTTTTTGGAATTGGGTTTGTACTTATATCATAATTTTCTGCATGAAAAGTATGTTGTCTGAAGTATCGCATTAGCATTAGTAACTGTGGTCCACCATACCTGTGGTTGAGGAGCCGGTGAATGATCATCCACTCCGGCTTGATGCCGTAACGGTAGAATCGTTCCTCCATGGCTGCATACTGAGGGTCTTTGCTCCTCCTCTTCTCACTGTTAAGTTCCTCTTCCCCAGAGCCATAGTCGTATGGTGGTGGTTCGTCCATGTCGTTCTTCCGCTGGTAGTTACGGTACATTACTGAGTGATATAGCTCCAACTGCATCAAGGGAAAAAAACAGAGATCAGAGATAAAGGAGCATGCATGATTTAATGATTTAATGAAGCTGGCTCTGTGTAGGTAATGTGGGAATCCCACCTGTAGTTCGCTGACCCAGGAGCAGTGCCAGTAGGACAGCCCAGCCCATTTCACAAACAGCTGCCTCTCTGGACGACCCTTCAGGGGCATTTTGGCCAAACCATCCACCTTCTCTCCATCTCGCCCAAAGGGAACCTCAGGTGGTAGAGGAGGATCGCTCCACGCCCAGTGCAGAATCTTCTGGACTTTGCCTTTTAGCGGTGGACACTAGAGAAAATATGGATGCACAACGTTCAAAACAATACATGCCTTTATTGGGCTTTAATAGTTTGATTTCAGCCAGGTTTAAAATGTCATGAAAATGCTTTTTCATAAAACTGCATTAAATTGATCTAAATTCATCAAAGAAAATTCCTATTCATCAAAGAATCTGAATTTCAAGTTTTCCTTTCTCTTTGGAGTGTTACAAGCTGATTGTGCATAGATAAGATCCCTGAAGTTGCAAAGACTAGAGTCTCAAAACCAAAGAGATATTCTTTATCAAAGTTAAGACTCTGCCACGCCCCCCTAAAACGGCTCGTTCTAACACGCCCCCACATATCTACGTCACTATGTGGAAATATTTGCATAATGCCACCCAAATGGGCATGCAAAGAAAGAAGGCGTGGTTTCAGTAACCGCAGTTAGTGTTGATGCAGCATGTCAGGGAGACGCTGTGTGTTTCTAGGCGAAAGCAAAAGCACTTTATTTGGCCTTCCGGAAGTTGATGCATTTAGGAATCTTTAAGATTAGTTGCAACAGAACAGCAATGCATTTTATGTATGACCGTTTCGTGAACCTAGGAGAGTAGGTCATTCTGACTTTGCTATGACAAGCTGGCGCTTCTGATCAGCTACTGTTTTTGTTTTTATTTTAAGTATTTGCTATGACTGTTCAAATGCGGAGTTTTGCGCATCGTGTGTGTGTTTGCGTGCGTGCGCGCGCGAGCGAGAGAGAAAGAGAGAGAGAGCGCGAGAGAGAGAGAGAGAGAGAGGTGGTCACATCACAGTGGAGTCAGCTGTCCTTAACCGTGGCTTGTTTACTGCAAACACATACCAGCTTTGGGGGGGCGCACTGTGTCTGTCACGCGACTCTGTTACCCTTTCGGGCTCTGTCTTTCCATTTATTTTGAAAGATGAAGCTCACAATTATAGTAAGGGGCGTTACATTTCTGACAAGTGCTTGCAGTGTTCGGCCAATCACAAAGCACTGGATAACTGGCCAATCAGAGCACACCTAGCTTTTCAGAAGGATGAGCTTTGTAAAAATCAACGAGTTTCAGAAAGGCGGGGCATAGAGGACCTACATAATGTGCAGTATTTGAAAAATAATGTTTTTTTTTGAACATTAAAGCATGTCAACTAATTCTGTTACACCAAATACACAAAATAATGATTTTTAAAAAGCATCATATGACCCTATAATGATTACTTACAACATCAGCAATGCATTTTATGGACGACCATTTCGTGAACCTTGGAGAGGAGGTAATTCTGATTTTGCTATGACAATCTGGCGCTTCTGATCAGCTACTGTTTTGTTATTAGTTTAAATAAGTATTTGCTATTGACTGTTCAAATGCGGAGTTTTTTTGCGCATCGTGTGTGTGTGTGTGTGTGTGTGTGTGTGGAGAGAGAGAGAGAGCGAGAGAGCGAGAGAGAGCGAGACACATCACAGTGGAGTCCGCCTGTCTTAACCGTGGCTTGTGTACTGCAACACATACCAGCTTCATCACTGTTTCTGTCACGTGACTCTGTTCCCCTTTTGGGCTCTGTTTTACACTTATTTTGAAAGATGAAGCTCGCGATTATGGTGAGGGCGTTACATTTCCGACGAGTGCTTGCGGTGTTTTGCCAATCACAATGCACTGGGTCAGCTTTCCAATTAGAGCAGACTGCGCTTGTCGGAAGTAGGGACTTTGTAGAAAACTAAGCGTTGGAGAGAGGCGGGGCATAGAGGACCTACAATAATGTACAGTATTTGAAAAATAATGTGTTTTTTGAAAATTAAAGCATGTCAACATATTCTGTTACACCAAATACACCAAATAATGATCTTTAAAAAAGCATCATATGACCCCTTAGCAGCATAACTGTTTTAACTTTGATAATAATAAGAAATGTTTCTTGAGCACCAAATCAGCATCAAATGATTTCTGAAGGATCATGTGACGCTGAAGACTGCAGTAATGATCCTGAAAATTCAGCTTTGCCATCAATGGAATAAATTACATTTTAAAATATGTTAAAATAGAACTTTTAAATTCTAATAATATTTCACAATATAACTGTACTTTTGGTTAAATAATAGAGCCTTAATGAGCATTAAAATGTATTTTACAAGTTTTGTATTATTTTCAGCTATTTTAAAAACTCTTCAGAATGATTTTAACTGAACCGACCCATGCAGACGTTTCTCACCATGCATCGTGGACAGAGCCATTCTCCATTGGGAATTTCAGGAAGTGGTGGGTTGAGACAGTGGATGTGGTAGGAGGAAGGGCAGGTGTCACAGCACAGCAGCTCTCCTCCGTCCTTACACACTCTGCAGAACTCCATGTGGTCATCTTCCTCCTCACCAGCAACCTCGTCTTCCTCCTCCTCATCATCTTTGGCCTCCCACTGAATGCCTTCTTTTTCCTGAGAGATGAGGCAGTGAACTGTCAGTCTGAATAGCACAGGTTCTATGGTCTTGAATATACTAGAATGTATTTTTTTGCAAGTATATGCTTGTGGTGAAGCAAGGAGGGATTTCCTCACGCAGTGGGGGCAGCTCCATTTGCCCTCAGGGGCTTTCTCCAGTTCTGGATCCAGACACACCAGGTGATATGCTCTGGGACAGGTGTCACATAGAATGATCTCTCCTCCCTGCTGACAAACCTCACAGTAATCTTGATGGTCTGTCTCGTAGCCGTCTCCATCCTCTCCTACATTGACAATAGAGTTTAAAGAGAAACCTAAACGGTTTACTGAACAGAAGTACTGTGCAATTTTAATACAAAACTTCACAATTTTAACAACAATATTTCAATACATCAGTAATTGATACAATCAGTAAAGTAATTTTATTTAGCAAGGACACATTAAATTGATTCTGTTATTTTGAACTTTCTATTCATCAAAGAATCCTTGAAAGAATGTACCATGGTTGACACAAAAATATTAAGCAGCACAGCTGTTTTCAACTGTGATAGCTAATCAGCATATTAGAATGATTTCTGAAGGATCATGTGACACTGAAGACTGTAGTAATGGCTATAATAATATATAATAAAAATATTAATAGAAACTATAATAGTTCAATACTAAATTAACTGTTGTGAAGGGTAGTGCAATAATATAATAATAATAATAGTAGTAAATTTACTTTTTCTTTTTTTTCGTCCTTGGCGGGCTGACTTCTTTTTGGGTGCCGCTGAAGTGTCTGAGCGTACAGAGGCACTGTGAATGCTGATGTCATCAAAGTCTGAAAAGTCATCCAGGAAATCCTCCTCGCTCTGAGTAATAAGACAGTTTATGCAAAAGGCACAATAAGTCTTTATCAAAAATGAAAACGTCATAACTTGGAAAACAACTTCAATAATAACCCAATAAAACTGGGTGGAACAAGAACAATGGGGAAGTATATCTATACAAATGATCCATGAATTGTTCTGGGAAGTGGAAAAGCAAAAAAATTATTCGATTCTCTCTCAATTGAAAAGCTATGGGGCATCTTTCCATGTGATACACATTAAGCCCTAGAAAGATTTCAGTGAAAGCATGTTCTCACCGAAGAGCCTTTTTTCCTTTTTCCACCCTGGCCTGCTTTCGATTTGGACTTCTTCTGTTTCCCTTTCTTTTTTGTTTCTTTCACTGGCTTACTTTTTTTTTTAGCACCAGGCCCTGCAATGCAGTCCAGATGAGATAAACAAAACAGAAATGCTTTTTGTGAGATCTGAGAACAATACTCCTTTCTTCAGACATACATAAAACACATTCTACGTTTGCAAACCTGTATTTTGTAAAGATCTAAACTTACATATGCCCACTTAAAGCTAAAGTATAAAATATTTTGATGTTAAAATATTTCCTATAATATGAAATGGCACACTTGGAAGTTTGAAAGTTACACTAAAAGCATTTGTGAGAGTGAAAAACCAAACACATTTGAATAAAGAACTGCCAGCAGCCAATTATTAATCATGTTACATGCAGTATGTAAACAATGTAAAAACCTACACTAACTGATTTGGAAATCCAATCCTAGATATAAACCCCTATATAAGATCAACAAAAAGAACATTGTGTTACCCTTTCCCTCTTTGGTTTTGGCTTTTTTGATTGGGCCAGATGGTGAGATCTGTTGGATACTTCTAATACAGATGGGCGGAGCCACATTGACAGTTTCCACAGCAGCAGCTACAGCAGCCGCTACAGCAGTTGCAGAGGTGCCTTTGAAAGGATTGTTTGCACTGAACTCTCTCCACTTTGCTCCAAGCACTGTCATCATTTTTGACATGGGGATCTTGGGGTTCTTCTTGGCAATGAGAGGTCTAACCACAGAAAAAAGAGATTTGTGACCAATTTTAAAGCAATAAGCTACGAGAGGCCATGCATTGTGGTGATTTTACCTCAAGTACTGAATGTTCTCAGGCACTATGAATCAGAAATCGGAAGTATATACTAAAAGAGTCTCTATCACATCAAATATTACACTGGTTACAGTAGACATGCATGGTGTGGGTCTGACAGTACATCTTGTTTCAATGCCTGTTATTAGAAAACCTGTCATCATAATGTCATTAATTCATACAGGCATTAGCATTTGCCAGAAGGAATGTTTTAAAATAGAACAAGACATCTTGACAGCAGGGCAATAGAATGTCCATGCAGAAGAAAAACTGAAATCCTACCTAAGAAACTGGCTGAAGGCTTTGTAGTTGGTTATGGTTTTATAGTCGTCCTCTGAGAAGACATACTGCACATCTTCAAGACCCCACTCTTGCATCAGCTGACTGGATGACTTTGGCTCCTGGTGTCACATGAGAAATTGTTATTAATTTATTCTCTTGGCTAATAGAGCATAATAGAACTTTTCTAAGTGAGAACCTTTAAGTTTCCATCATCGTCATCATCATCGTCCTCATCATCATCTTTCTTTCGCTGTTTTGTTTTCCTCTCCTTCTTCTCTTTGGGCTTTTTCTTTTTCTTCTTCAGGGAGCTGAAGGTGCTGCTCTCACTTCCTGACCTGTGACCATGATCCTCTCTGTCTGACATGTCATCTAGCCCACTAGGAAGCCCCTGTGAGCACAGGCAGAGACATTATAGGAAAAGAAGATGGAGCACTCATGTAAAAATTAATGGGAGAATTGTAACGCTCAATATGGTGGCTGTAGGAATGAAAGTGCAGCCTTTCAGTAAAGAGCTAAACTCCTTTTTGGTGGAATCTGAACATACACATTAGATGGACCCAACTGAAAATTACCTTTCAGTTTTTTGCAAGATTTTAGCATGAAGCATAATTTATGGTACCATTAATGTCAGATTTTATTGCTGATTTTATGTTATTTAAACTTGATCGTACAAACAAATTTCCAAATTCATAGTAGCAAGTGTGTATTTATTTCCTTAATGGTAACCGAAATGGCTCGGGTTACTCAACGTAACCTTGGTTCCCTGAAAGGAGGGAACTAGACATTGCGTAATCGCTAGGGAAAATCCCTTTCTCCAAACTTTCCTAAAGCCTCAACGTATCACACTATTGCATTGCAATAGCCAATGGCGTTCGAGCGCTGCTACTACAGATGGTAGTAGCTACTACAGACAGGAAAATGGTATTACAGAAGCATCCTAACTTAAAAAAAAAATAAATACTAAAAACTCTTTAACCCCACGGAGTCCTAAGTTCAACCTTTTGGAATCCAACACTAAAAACACATTACATTCGCCCTTTTAATGAATGGCATTACATATATTAATTATATAAGCCAAAGAGAAGTGACATTTGATGGTGGAGAGACTTTTGGATGATGTGTTGTGCTCTGATGATAAAATACTTGTAAATAATTACAGACTCCCACTACACATGATTTTTCAGGTAGTTGTGCCAAGATGTGCCTCACAGGACCACAGTGCTACATATAGACATACATATAAGCCTATAAATAAAGAAATATATACATATAGGATATATACAGTATATAGTCAACCAATTGCGACTAATGTTACAGAGACCAATGCACCATCATGGAGCATTATTACC
Organism: Sinocyclocheilus anophthalmus; assembly: GCA_018155175.1. Lineage (NCBI taxonomy): Eukaryota > Metazoa > Chordata > Actinopteri > Cypriniformes > Cyprinidae > Sinocyclocheilus > Sinocyclocheilus anophthalmus. The sequence goes on along the minus strand of JADLZN010006424.1, from coordinate 57,089 downwards.
AGTCATTCTGCAAGTTAAAAGTATGCAGTTGTTTCTCCATTTTGGTTTTATGTTTACCTCAGCAGATGGCTGCGCATGGTTGGTTGTTTGGTAACAGGCCTGACAGTTGAATATCGAACTCGATGGAGCAGTTTAAGATTTCTTAAACTAAGCATAAGATAAAATTGTGTAAGATAAGAATCCTAAATCAAGTTAAGATTTGCTTATGCAATACAAATTTGTGAAAAATCCATAATTAAATTATCATATCTTAAGACCTAAGATAGGAAGTTGATCTAATATACCCCCCTGTACTGTAAAATAAAAAAGATTATTTAAATACTATGATTACTGTTATATTTAACACCAACAATAATAATAATATGATGTAATTAATACTATACTCATTTTCCCATTCATAAAAAAACAGCCTGGAAGTGTTACCTAGATGGTCACCAAGTGAACTGACTTGTCCTAAAGAGACTTTTGTGCTGACCTGTCAAAAATAGTGCACAATTTCAGTTTTTAGAAGGAAAAGCAAATATAACTCTACTTGTAGGAGGCATGAAACGGAGTTCCTTCTAATTGGGTAAGACCTCCCATCCACAGAATTTAAATAAAAACAGGCTTTTACTATGGCCTAACTATTGATTGATGTAAAATCAACTCCACATTTTCAATAAAGAAAAAACCAGATCATTATGACACTATTATTAGTAACATCTGGAAGCAGGGAAACCAATCAAAATGATCATACTGCTAGGGAACACACATATTTCAGTGGATGAATTACACTGTCTGTGTGTGTGTGTGTGTGTGTGTATGATTGGAGAAAGCCTTTTGCTGTGTTGCAGCTGTGCACTGGCTGGCAGACGTCTCTCCGGCGCAGGGTAGGCCAGCACTGCCGCAGAGTGAACAAGCTCCTCCGGCAGCAGTTCTGAGTTGCCATGGAAACCAAACTGTGCAGTGTTGGAGGTGGGGGGTGTAGGGGGAGCTCTCTCTACTGCAGCAACCAATGGAACAGCGCCATCCAATCAGATGCGTTTGCATAACGAGCTTGTTATGGAGAGTCCCCATGGTTGCAGTGCCTGTGTTCTAGGGCCCGTCTAGACAAATCTCAATCATGTACATGGGGGAGGGAGAAAGTGAGAGAGGAAGGAGAGGGAGTGAAAAAGGAGGGGTGCTCATGCAAGACGCAATGAGTAGAACCACTAAAGAGCTTCACAGCTGGTGCTAAAAGGTCTCCCAAAATCCAAACCACAATTTTCTGACAATGAACCTCAAAAGGAAAAAATATCCGATGTAAATAATGTGTGGTTTTCAGGCTGACACATCCTCCAGTTCATCCCTATAGAAAATGCAGTAATTAGGGAGAGTTTGGCTAAAAATGCAGTCATAAATTTTGTCATCATTTACTTACCTTCGTGTTGTTACAAACCTGTTTGAGTTTCTTCTGTGGAACACAAAATATAAGTTTTAGGAAGATTATCATTTCCATGCATAAGATATCATTGGTTCTTTTGTCTTGTGACCATTCACAATACATTTTAATGTTAAATCTAATTGGATGCAAATTAGTTTTGTGACCTACCGTGGATTATTACAATTTCAGGCTTTTCCACACACATAGTTATTGTATTGCTTTACAAGTTGGAAATTGCAAATGAGTTAAATGAACAAAATACAACTTCTTTATTAATTAATCTTATTTTCTAGTACAAATATCTAAACATACATAAAACAATAACTATTTTCTGAAGTAATATCACATTATACATTATGTTTTCAGAGAAAATATCTTGAATTAAGCTTATTTTCCGCTTGCCATTTTTTGGTAACACTTTACAATAAGGCTCATTAGTTAATGGTAGTGCGATGCATTAACTAACAATCTGCAATGCATTTGTAATTTATAAATGGTTTAGAAGTATATTTTATTGTTAATTAATGTTAACTAAAGTTAACTAACATTACTTATTTTAATATGTTACCTTTTTTCTTCTTTAAACATAAAACTAACCAAATTTATTTAGGTTTATGCTTTTGCTATAAATGTTTTAATATCTTCTGACTGACATTTCAATATTTTGTCAAGAAAACAACACAATATTAATACTAACATTTTACAAAATTGCAAGACTTTTTATTTTGCAGTGCTTGTTACATTTATGCTACTTTTTGTAGCCCAAGTAACTATTCACTTTTTTAGAATGTATGGAGAAAAAAGCAGCGTGAAGTCTCTGCCGCAGAAGAAAGCCAGTCATTCGAGTTTGGAACCACATGAGAGTAAGAAAATTATGAAAGAATCTGCATTTTTGGGTGAACTATGCCTTTAAATGCTGCATTTTCTGTGGGAAAGAACTGCAAAACAGTGTCAGGTATCTTTAGGATCTTTTTTCCCCAAAACATCCTCGACATCTTCAACACACCAGACCAGAAAAAAAACGCTCATCTGTACTACTGAAATGTCACTTATCATTGTTTACATCTGACAAAGCACCAATTCTCACTCTCCCGTTACAATCTCTAGACTCTCCACAGTCTATCAGGCTCCGGCACAGGTGGCCGGCTTTGGCGAGCTAAGCTGTTAGACTTACGGACAGCAGAAGGGCAGGCGGCGGTTTTGACCCGCATTGATTTGAGCCCGTGTCTGACACAGCACTGCAGGGAGAGCATGACTGACACCAAGCAGGGCTCTTAGCTGCTGAGGGGAGACCTCTCTGCCCTCTCCACGGCACATTTACCACCGCTGAGAAGGAGGGAGGGTTGAGAGAAAGACTGAATCTGTGCAAGGAGGCAGATAAAGTGAGAGTGGGCTAGGGAGGAGAAAGAGTGGAATCCCTCTCATTATCTCAATGGCAAATACAGTCAGCTGGGGGGACTGTGATCGACTGACCTGTCAAATGTTTTATCTCTCGCCAAGGCACAGCTGACTGGAAAAAGGCTGATCGCTAAAAATACGACAAAATACCCCTAGGTCAGGCAAGTTGTTTCATACTGATCATTCAACTCATAGGAGCAGCATTTATGCCACGGCCTTGCAGAGAAAAAAGCACACCTGGCCTTTTTTATGTTTTTTTATGAGTACTGTGATGTAAAGTAGGCTGAAGTCAGATCAGGGCGCTATTTGTTATGTGGATGGTCTAATGTCAGCCTAACTTTTCTGGGAGGGAGCCCTGAAAATATTTTTAATAGGACAGTGGAACACAAAAGAAGATATATTTAAAAAACACATTTAAAAGTGAGTTTTTTTTATCCACACAATTAAAATCAATGGTGTTCTGTGTTATTTTGGACCCCACTGATTTTCATTGTCTGGACAGTTATCAAAACATCTTCCTTTACATTCCACAGACAAAAGTCAGTCTTATGTGTTTGGAAACAACCTAAGAGTGAGTAGCGAGACATAATTTCATTTTTGCATGAAACTATCACTTTTAGGGTTGGAAGTTAAATTGGAACTGTTTAAATTTGTCCCCCCGTTCATAAAAAAAATAAAAAACAAAAAAAAAAATATGGAAGTTGCAGTAATGATAAGTTGAGCAAACAAGTAGTATCTGACTGAACTTTAGAACATACTGAACTATTTGAACTTGACCTGCCCAGGTTTTCACATCAGAAATCTGGTGACACATTTACAGTAAATGATCACGACGCTGATAAAATAAAACAAAGATTCTAAAACTGCTAGAAATGCACATTTAACCTAACAAATCTATGCCACATGAAAATAACTTACATTCTGATGATGTGATGACGACATCCATCGTAATCAACAGCTTCAATCAATTAGATAGCAATTTAAAAGGCTCCTTACCTTCCTTCTTATTCTTTGTCTTAAATGGGGTTCCTTCCTTCCATTATCTTGCATGGGTTTCTTCTTATGTTGTTTAAACACGCAATCATCCTCAGAGAAGAACCTTCTCTAAGGGTGTCAGGGGAAACACTCCCCGACGTTTTCATTCCTCATCCTCAGCTGAGGAAAGACACACAGACCGGTCACACTTATGGGAGTCAGTGCCTAAACTGCTACACCACTCAACTAATTCAGTTAGGTCATATATATTGGACACTGAACACAATTTTCATTATTTCAGATATGTATTCCACCGAGAATAGAAAATTAAAATAAAACAATCAGATTGAATTTGTCGGGCAGCCCTTAAAGGGATAGTTCACCAAAATAATGAACAATTGTCCATTAATACTATAGCCCCATGTCGATCTAAACCGGAAGACTCGTCATTATTGGAAAACAAATAAGAATTTTTGCGTGAGTTCTGATGAGCTCTCGTCCCTCCCATAGACCATAGGACAAGCAATGTAATTAACACGATCAACGTCCAGAAATGTAGCAAGGAGATCGGTAAAATAATCCATGTGACATCGGGGTTCAACCGTGGCTGCGCACGCAGATATGTTGTTTAGCATAAATTACACATAGAAAAACGTATTTGCGTTGGCGCAGTGATCACACAGAACAGCATACGATGTTTGCATTAGTGGAACTCTCTATAATAGGCGCCCAGGGTGACGCGGGAGGAGAACGAATTGTTGAAATAAAGTATTTGTGTTTTCTTGTGCGATACAAAAAAACAGTCTCATAGATTCGTATACGTACGGTTGAACCCCTGATGTCAGCATGGAATTATTTTAACGATTATTCTTGCTACGTTTATGGGCGTGATTTCGTTGTAATATACATGCTGACTAAATGCCTCCCCCCCCAAAAATATCTTAATTTGGGTTAGAAGCATGAGACGGGAGGTCTTACGGGTGTGGGAAACATGAGGGTGAGTAATTAATTATGAAATTTTCATATTGGGGTGTGAACTACTTTAAACTTTAATTCAAGGGGGGTTGAACAAAAATATAACATAAATGCTTAGGAATTACAACCATTTTTTATACACAGTCCCTCATTTTCCAAGTGGTGCTCAAATGGTGAATTGGACAAATAAATATAAATCTAAAGATATTTTTGTTGAGAACCTTGGCAGGCATATGACTGTCTATGGTCTAGATACTCATGGACCTCACCCAAGACTGTGTTTCCTCCTTGTGGATGCTTTGCAGGTCTTACTGAGCTGACTTCACGTTGTTGTGTTGGTTGTGGGTATTTCTGCCTTTCAGTTTTGTGCTTCAGCAAGTGAAAGGCATAGGACTCAATAAGGTTGAAAGCGGGAGTTGGAATTGGCCATTGCAGAATATTTCAATGTTTTCCAATCAAAAAAAATCCTGATGCTTGGGCCAGTAAATTTTAGGGTAATTGCAACTTGTACTATAAAATAGTGCCATCCAAACATACTTTGCTGCAAGTTGACTGAATCTGAGCAGAGAGTAAATCCATATACACTTCAGAATTCATCCAGCTGCTTCTGCCTTCTGTTACATAACAATAAACACCAGTGACCCAGTGCCACTGGAAGCCATGCATGCTCATGCCATCACACTGCTCCACATGTTTCACAGATGATGTTGTATGCTTTGGATCATGACCTGTTCCAAGCCATCTCCATATTTTTTTTCTTCCCATCATTCTGGTACAGCTTGATCTTAATTTCAGCCGTCCAAAGAATGCTTTTCCAGAAGTGGTCTGGCTTTTTTTAGATGTTTTTTTGGCAAAGTCTAACCTGGCCTTGTTTGCAGCTTGTGGTGAACCCTCTGTATTTGCTATCGTGAAGTCTTCTCTTGATTGTAGACTTTGAAAGTGGCAGGCCTACCTGTAACTCATGGAGCCAGAGGTGATTATCTTGGCTGGAGAATTGTTGTTGAAAGGGTTTTTCTTTACCATAGAGAGGATCCTCCGATCATCCACCAGGTCTTTTTATGTTGCCAGTGCATTCTTTGTTTCTCAGAATGTACCAAACTGTTGATTTGGCCACTCTGAATGTTCCTGCTATCTCTCTGATGGATTTGTTTTGTTTTTGAAGCCTAACAATTGTCTGTTTCACCTGCATGGAGAGATCCTTTGACCACATGATGTGGGTTCACATCAACAGCTTCCAAATGCAAATGGCACACTTAGAGTCAACTCCAGACCTTTTACCTGCTTAATTGATGTAGAAATAACGAAAGTTATGAAACATAAAACAGCTTTTGAGTCAACTGTCCAAATACTTATGGTCTCTTGAAAAAGGGGTGAGGTACTTATTAAAGAGCTGTAATTCCTTAATCTTAAACTTTCCTCCAATTTTGATGCGAATACTCTCAAATTAAAGATCAGAGTGTGCACCTATCTTCTATCTCTTTCTGTCTGTTCAGCTGGGTTTGCCTGTAAAGAGAAGTCTCCTTCACTCCATTAGATGAAAAGCAAAGATTTTTGTTGACACACTGAAAGGGGAGCGAAAGGAGAGAGGTGAGGTCTCTGCCACCAGCTGAACTGTGAATCTCTCACTGTAAACAAAAAACTACTGTCTGGCAGCGCATATTCACTGTAACACTTCAATGATGCCACGCTGTCAAAAAGGCTAAGCGCAAGGGAAAAAAAGACACCAGCAAGGCATCGTCTGCAAACCGGAGCACTACGGTGCAACTCCTGCCGCCTGTCTATCATCAGCTCAGACGGCGGCCCATGAAATATGCAGCGCGCGTGGTGGAGTCAATCAGCTAAAGCCCTGTCCCGCGGCCCACCACGCCCCGTGGGATCTGCTGGAGATGGGGCTTTCCCAGCCTCTTGGATGCTATCCTCGAAATCCACTTAACCTTCATTTAGCTGCCACTGTTTGAGGACTTCAGCTCTGGTGAGAGCAGCCCCTGCACGGTTCAAGCCTCGCTTGCAGCCCTATAGGGCATTTTGGGTATTTACTCAAGTAAAATACTGAGCTCCCCATCTCTCTGTCAGCCACTGGGAGGTTTTTTCTTATTTCAATCTTCTGCCGCACATAAACAGAGCAGTTGCCTGCGAGATGACGGATATTTAGGGCAGTGCGTCTGCAGTACATCTCACAGGGAGGCTCTTTCATGTCGGCAGAATACGTCTGCTGCCTGCCAGGCGCATCAAGCTCACATCTCGTCTTCATTCATGTCTCACTTACAGTCATGGTGATGCAACACAGCACTCTTGAAGTGAGGATATCTGCCAAAGGTTTTACATTGTCAACTTATTTTTAAGCTTTTTAGATGTTGTCATTGTGAAGATTCATATTTTTAGTCTATATATGAATAGTTTGAAGTATTTTTTTTATATATATTAAGGCACTTTATCCTGTTCTTGGTGAAATTTCATATTTTTATTCATTATACTGTATGCATACTAATAAGCTGAAGTGTATATATATATTTTTTTTCAATCCAATCCAATTCCAATTTAATATGCAAAGAAAATTTATGAATAATAAATCATCTGTAGCCTGATTTCCCCAAAACTGTAGCTCTATTTTTGCATCCCAGACTCGCTGTAATAGGCAGTCACGTTTTGTGCCATGTTCCCGAGTAAACAGAGCATCGGCCAGGAATCGCCAGGTGTTTAAAAGCTGTACTGCTGCCATTCGCTACTGGTAGCGGGCCTAGAAATGTCCCGACCGCAGCCACACATTTGTGTGTCAGCTAAGCACGGACATTAGGGTAACTTTGACCTTGCAACAAGGGCTGGGTCAGTGCCGCACTCCATTAGAGATGGGATTCACGGCCGGTCTCGCTGTTAGGAAGAGGAACGTTTACAGGAAAACGCATTAGCTGTTTGACAGACTGCGTATGTTAATAATGCCCCCACCGTTAATGTGATGAGACAGCATGGTTGGAGCACCCCCTCATTGAGACCTTCACGTTTTATAGGCCGTGTCTAACTTTCTGAAGACTATATCCATTCTCAAGGTCCCAAGGCTGATTCACAAACCTTTGCTCTGCTTTGCAAAGAGATACAGCGGCAAACACTGCAAGTACACAAGCAAAGTAGTCTAAAATTAATGTCCTAATAACCTATAAAACAAGAACAAAGCCACTGTAATTGAGTTTAGATGCTATAATTATTTTATTCCAGCATGCATATGCTACACTGCAGTAATTTGTTGGTAAAATTTGCAAGATGTTTGAATTTGACGCACAGTGTGCTGTGGAGTCTGATGCAAAGACTCATGACACATAGACATAAGTGTGTGATGCAACAATGATTTACACGCACGCACAAACTCTAGCAAAGACGAAGGGGTGTCAGCTTTCACAGTGCAGCTTCCAAAAATAGCCCACACTGAACAGAGCAGCTCATGATAATCTTTCAGTTTCAAAGATAAGACTATGTAAAAGAAAACCAGACTTCGAATGGTGGAAATCAAGAAGGGGGCATAAAACACTCAAATGACTTTGGCTCAGCTTCACCCTAATGCGTCCTAATGAGGATCCACATAAAAAGAAACTCTTGCTAGCATTGTTGGATTATGAAACGGCACTAACAAGAACAGGGCAGAAAATATAGAATGTTTTTCATTATGACTATGATAATTATTTTCTTTTAAGAATGACTTAAAGGGATAGTCCACCAAGACCATACTATCATTTACTCATCCTCATGTCGTTCCAAACCTGTACGAGTTTCTTTCTTTTTGCAGATACAATTTTAAAGAATTTTTTGAAGACATTTGTCAATATAATTCAAGTCAGTGAGGTCCATAACAACATTTTTATTCCATGGACAAAACACTGAAACAGTTTTCAAAATATCTTCTTTTTTTGTGATTCACATTAAAATAATTAAGTTGTACAGGTTTCAAACGATGTATGATTTAGTAAATTACAGAATTTAATTTGTGGGTAAACTATCCATTTAATCTGCTATTGATTTTCCAACACCTCTCTGGAGCCACTCCACTCCTTTGTTCCTGACAGGCACACAAGGAATATGGACTCAAGTTGCAACAATTTAAAACTAACGGATTAAAATGTGCATATCTTAACAGAAGCGATGCACATCCATTAACCAGATCCAATGGAAGTGAAATAACATTAAAAACCATGCAATTATTGAGCATACCATTGAATTTTTTATCATGTTTCGTCTTAACATTTTTATAAATCATCTGTTTGTCTCTTTATATCTGCGGTTAGGGCATGCACTAGTGATCCCTTCATTGCTCCTGGCTGGGGGCAGCAGTCATGTGTTCTGCAGTGTTTGGATCATGCAGGGAACAGTCTTGATTGCAAATCTCACTTTGATATCCTACAATATAAACTGCATTCTTAATATACATCCTATTACTTTACTTATGCATGTTAGATTCACTATAATTAATTTAAAATGCTTTTTCTTTACAGATAAGCTCAAGACGAACTGGATTGATTCTATGGGAATTATTATGCGGTGGTTCACAATTAAATAACTTAATAGCTCATTTCACATCTTAAAAATTAGCTACATTTATTAATCTCACCAAAACATTCATCAACTAACTCGTTAGAATTTCAGCAAAGGAACCAGTGATGGTGTTCTGGCCTGCACTCAAAGCAATCACAGTGAATGGGACTAAACAGCATAACCCAAAATCCTGGCCAGTCCTGCACTGCATAGATTTCTCTTTTTAGCACATGCGGGGGCTAACTGTCTACACGGAAAGAGCACACTGGCTCATGAATTATTTCGCAATTATTAATTCTTCTGCATATTGCACATTATTTCAAATCGTTTACAGCCCTCAGCAGCATTCATCTCAGCCATGTTACCGCCTCGTTAAAAAAAAGGAGGTAAGTACGCGATTGGGGTGCAAATGAGATACTGGTGCTCAGGTCTGTCACGTGATTAATTCACGACTAATTCAGAGGTAGCCTAGACCGGGCTGTGAGCGAAAAACTATAAACATATTGATTTTATTGAACTGAGGGCCGTGAATGTATACAAGGCATGCAGGCAGAACGGAGTCTTAACTACACAGGCTTCTCCATTACACCACTGAGAACCCAGCTCTCACAACCAATGGAGACCAATCTATCATTAAAAAAATAATAAGACTGATGAGATGCATGCCCTTCACCTACACAGGAAGCATAAACAGAGTGAAATCATAAGGATACAGTAGTCACCAGCAGCGATTAACCCGTTGATAAGGTTGGGTTTGGAGTCAACCTTGAATGCAAAGGTAAGCATAATAACTGTTTGAGAAAGATATATGCAGCATCAACATAAAGTGTCACTTTTCAACTACAATTTTCTGTAAAGCAGCTGATGCACAAAGCATCAGTTTCATACATTCATTTAAATTAAGCAAAGGCCCTTCTTTTAGCAAACACTGCACAGGTCTACACTTTAGAAAACATTTGATTGTAAAAGAAAACAAATGTAAAAATTGTAAACCTGCTAATCTACAGTACAACCACTCACTTACTCACTAAATAAATACATAATGTAAAAGATGTTTCATTTTATTATAAATGAATGAAAATAAGTAAAAAGTATTTTTATAATTGTCTTTTAGTCATCTTGTAATTGATAACTAAATACTAAGGAGGACCATTCTGATCAACTCTATCAATAGCAGTGCATTTTACAGCAACAACCCCCCCCCCCCCCCCCCCAACCCCCCCCCCCCCCCCCCCCCCCCCCCCCCCCCCCCCCCCCCCCCCCCCCCCCCCCCCACCCCCCCCCCCCCCCCCCCCCCCCCCCCCGCCCCCCCCCCCCCCCCCCACCCTCATTAATAATAAATCAAATAGGTTTGTATATTAATATCATACAATGTAATGCCACATACATTTAGGAAGCCTAAAATATAAAATCACCAAACCTATCAAATCCTAGTTAAGTTCTGATAATCAGTTTTACTGTAAATTTAACAAACCTTTTATAAGATTACTATGGAGGCTGTCTTGGCTAAAGTATGTGCCCCTCAAACCAAACAGACCACAGAGGCAGTGGATCATTGTAGCTGATGTTTTCCTGTCACACGTGGCTCTATCAAGCACATGCACTACTTTTACAAGACAGTGACCACAGAGTAGCACTATCACCATCAGCTCTTTAATATCCCTCAGAGAAACACCTATAACACCTTTTCGGGAAACGGATTGTTTGTTTAGATCGGTTCTAAACAATGTATAAATCCCCACAGCTCCGTCTTGCATACTATTTTTACAACGAGACTGCAGCATTGCCATGCACCAGACTTTATATTAAAACAGTCCATCAGGTTCAGAAATCATTGTGCACAGTGGCTGCAATATCAGAGCAGCCTGACTGGGAAGGGAAAAAAAGACAGTGGGTGCATGCATAACTCATTTATATGCAAAGAAAAAATGCGTCATTGTCAAAAACAAAACAGCCGGGTAAGGTCTATACGCGAACAGTACAGAGAACAATTTGATCTCAAAGAGAATCGCAGACAGACGGTCTGCCGGCGGACAGCTGCGCTTAAGACTCAAAAACTACAGTCGGACAGTGTCCGGTGTGAGAACAGAAGCTACTGAGACTATAATAAATCGCACGCGCGTCAAGCCCCTCTTCATCCGCATTCAACTAGGCGTAGCAGCGCAATTGTGCAAGGGCAGAATCTCCATTCCCGTGACTCTTTACCTCCCCTCAACTGGCAACACGTCCTCAAACCGCCACATCAGTCTTGCCCCTAATCTCATTGCTTTAGAGACCTGGCATCTTTACCGCATAACAAGAAAATCACATCCGAGATACAGGAATAAAGTCCTGAAACTTAACCCTCTGAATGTCAGATTTTCAGATCAGATGGAGATCCGTCACTGGACGGTTTGCAGGCTAATTTCTTCTTTTAATTCTGCTCTCAATACTAAATACAAGCCATGGCCGCCCATGTTTACAACAAAAATATTCACTTCTCCTCCCTTCCTCTATCCCAAATCCTCCAGTCTGAAAATAAGGAAAGAGACATAAAATGGAACACCACATGCCCAGATTGTGACGCTCTGGTCTGGTTGCCACATGGCAATCCATCCCCATCAGTTTGCCGACACACACACTAGTTAATCTCTTCGCCTGGTCACCGCGCTAACTAGTAGCCGACGAGCACGGCGGTTGGGTGCATTGCCTTTCCGCTCAAGTTCGAGGATATGGGAGGTATACAGGGAGACGTACGGCGAGACACGAAAAGTTAGCCCCTCACAATCCCTTTTCTGTCAGGCGACGGACCGGTAGACGCATAATGGAGGCTCGGAAAAAGGATTTTGTTCTGTCCTGCTTTTTTATCTTACCTAAGTAGGTCGGACCGGAATTTGAATATCCAAGGTCACGGCTGAACGTACATCTTAGACGACTTAGGTTTTAGACCCGATGTTTTTAAAGGACTGACTTAAGGTACCAGTTAACCAAAAAAGAAAAACAATGCATTTACTCCACAGTGGCTACACAGAAAAGACGGACGAGCCTCGTGGCACCATTCGCTTCATTGAGTTTCTGACCTACATGAAAAGTAAACACGGTGTTTGACGGGGCATTCTACTAATCGTGGGACTAGCTGGCAACTAAGCCATGATGAAGCCAGGTTGGTTTTATTTAAACTGGATAAACACTGAATATTCTTGACTGAGGTCAGGCAGTTATACTGGGGGGGGGGGGGGTCTCTCTGAAAACGTCTAACTTAGTTTGCGTGGAAAGCTTCAGTACAACCCGCGAATCACGAGCCGTTGCCAAGGATACGGCAGCGAGACGCTCTACGTAATCAAGCCAGACAAAGACATTTAAAATAACCTCCGCTACACGATGCAAAACTCATTCAAAATTATATAAAACCCTAATTAAACAAAAATTAGCATAAACTGACCGTAGCAGATTTGTTTGGTCTCCCAGTCTAGCTCTTAAGACATTAAGCTGGCCCAAACAGTTGCGCCCAAGCTTGGTAGATCAGCTAAAACTAGCAACCATTTTAGACTGGTATAGACGTTTCAGCATATCATGCAGGTTTTTCCCTATTTTTAAAAGAACTCTCTGAACCTTGTGAGTGCACAAATTTTGTTGCTATGGAAATTATTGGTCCTGTCTGACTGGTGGTAGATGAATCCTATATGCTTTAGTGCAGTAAAATGAATAAATAAATAGATAAAGACTTCTTGGGCTCTAAAAATAGAAAGAAAACGCACAATTATAAATCAAATGGATTTATCCAGTACTCTCTCTTTTCCTCCCAGCAAAAGAATGTTTTGAACATACTGCAATGAACACACCAGAAATAAGGAAATTGGTTTCTTTTGAAATTTTATTGAATTTACAAAAGAGTGGCATGGATTTAATCTTCATCCTCCTCCTCCTCATCCTGATTGATCTGGAAGTAGCGCAGTTCATAGCTCTCCTTGGTGTTCGCTACTACACGCAGCCAGTCACGCAGGTTGTTCTTCTTGAGATACTTCTTGGTAAGATACTTCAGGTACCTGAAAACAACAAACAGTTAAGTTTTACATATTCCATATGGTTTCAAATGAGATGGTAATAGTCATAAACACTGCAACAATACCTGAGATGTTTCAATGTGCATTCAAAAATTACAAATACAGGTAATTCCGAACTCACTATAAATATAGATACAGGTTTTATAACTAACTGCTTTGTATTCACACCACTTGGCTTACAGGGTAAAACAAAAGACCCATAAATTCTGCCTTGTGTAACTATCACTATAGTTGTCAAAATATCTTAATTGAAAGGTACATAAAAGCTACCAATTATAAGGTGTAAAATTAGTAGTAGTGGTTCTCCTAACAGCTTTTAAGGCCCTTCTCATCAGATCTTGCTTCTCAAACATATTCAACAAGGACAAGAAGTAAATGACAATAATAAAGCTGGCAAAGAAAGAAGCATTTCCCATGGCTTTCATGTGTTTAATAGTAAAGCTCTAAGCAGCCTGTTCCAGTAAGCGGACAGGAGTTCAGCATCAAATTAAATGCATGATTATAGTCTATATAACAAAAGCAAAAAATAATGATAATTATTATTTGAGAGTACCTAAACAAAAACATACATTTGATCACAAGCTACAAGTACGCTTCAGTTCATCATTAAAGAAATTAAGGACAAATGTAAAAAAATAAATAAAAAAAACATTAATGGAACTGGCAGTACAATACTGCGCACTTTCAATTTGCAAAACGTGGGCTGTTAGTCACAATGATGACATGCACACGTCTTGCAAACACTGCACTCTGGTGTGCACACGTATTATTCAACAGCGTTCTGACTGTGTGGATGGACACAGACTGATTTATGGAGAGAAAACAATGTTCATTAACACATCTATTCAATTTAGACTACTAAAACTGATATCAAGATGGCAGACAATTTCTTTAGGCATAAATACTTAAAATACTTATTGCACCTTTCAATTCACCTTTAATAAATCATCAAGCATTTTACAACATCACAATACAGCAGTGAAACAACAGCTTGCATGCAATTGCAATCCATGGAAAACTGGGAATGACAGTATCCACACTGTGAGAAAAATAAGATCTTAAAGGGATAGTTCACCCAAAAATGAAAATGATGTCATTAATTCAGGGCTCGACAATAAGGACTGCCCGATGGCCAGCGTGAAAGACGTTCGGGACAGAAGACGGATTTGTCACTTGCCCGATCGGGCCACTGCAGCATCGTCACGACATTTTATAATTTGCATGTGTTTTTAAGACTTGCTAATTAAATTCAAGCGATTAAAAAGCATTTGCGCGCGTAAGACAACTCCTTTCAGTACTCACTCGTGTGCTGTGTTCTGTGTGAATAGCGCGTGCACAGACAGCCGCGTCTCTGACACGCGTGAGCCACCTGAACGGGCAAATACATACAAAAGTATGTCAAAATACCCCTCTTGGCAAGTAACTGTAGCTTTAACAAGCTTCATGCTATATTGACTTATACAACTGGAGGTACAGAGCGAACGAGCGAGTCCATTTTTTGTTTTATTTCAATCGATATCTTTTCCGGACTTGCACAAACTGCACTGCAATCATTTTCTCAAATGCCATTTGTGTGGAAATATTACATTATTATTAGAATTAGTCTGTAAATGGCCATTGACAGAGGCCAGAGATGCTGAAGACAGACACAAATGAGAAAATACTGTAGCAGGCAGAACAAGATCACTGTTCACGATGCGCAAAATATAGAAAGAGAATCCCAAAATTGAAGTATACAGGTGCATCTCAATAAATTAGAATGTAATGGAAAAGTTCATTTATTTCAGTAATTCAACTCAAATTGTGAAACTCGTATTAAATAAATTCAATGCACACAGACTGAAGTAGTTTAAGTCTTTGGTTCTTTTAATTGTGATGATTTTGGCTCACATTTAACAAAAACCCACCAATTCACTATCTCAACAAATCAGAATACTTCATAAAAAAATGTTTTAGTGAATTGTTGGCCTTCTGGAAAGTATGTTCATTTACTGTACATGTACTCAATATTTGGTAGGAGCTCCTATTGCTTTAATTACTGCCTCAATTCGGCGTAGCATGGAGGTGATCAGTTTGGGGCACTGCTGAGGTGGTATGGAAGCCAGGGTTTCTTTGACAGTGGCCTCAGCTCATCTGCATTTTTTGGTCTCGTTTCTCATTTTCCTCTTAACAATACCCATAGATTCTCTATGGGGTTCAGGTCTGGTGAGTTTGCTGGCCAGTCAAGCACACCAACACCATGGTCATTTAACCAACTTTTGGTGCTTTTGGCAGGTGCCAAATCCTGCTGGAAAATGAAATCAGCATCTTCAAAAAGCTGGTCAACAGAAGGAAGCACGAAGTGCTCCAAAACTTTCTCGGTAAACGGGTGCAGTGATGTTGGTTCTCAAAAAACACAATGGACCAACACCAGAAGATGACATTGCAACCCAAATCATCACAGACTGTGGAAACTTAAGCAACTTGGGCTATGAGCTTCTCCACTTTTCCTCCAGACTCTAGGACCTTGGTTTTGAAATACAAAACTTGCTCTCATCTGAAAAGAGGACTTTGGACCACTGGGCAACAGTCCAGTTCTTCTTCTCCTTAGCCCAGGTAAGACGCCTCTGACGTTGTCTGTGGTTCAGGAGTGGCTTAACAAGAGGAATACGACAAATGTAGCAAAATTCCTTGACACGTCTGTGTGTGGTGCCTCTTGATGACTTGACCCCAGCCTCAGTCCATTCCTTGTGAAGTTCAAATTCTTGAATCGATTTTGCTTGAAAATCCTTATAAGGCTGCGGTTCTCTCGGTTGGTGTGCATCTGTACTCAACTTTCTGTTAACATGCTTGGATACAGAACTCTGTGAAAAGCCAGCTTCTTTGGCAATGAATGTTTGTGGCTTACCCTCCTTGTGAAGGGTGTCAATGATTGTCTTCTGGACAACTGTCAGATCAGCAGTCTTCCCCATGATTGTGTAGCCTAGTGAACCAAACTGAGACCATTTTAAAGGCTCAGGAAACCTTTGCAGGTGTTTTGAGTTGGATTAGCTGATTGGCATGTCACCATATTATACTTTGTTGAGATTAGTGAATTGGTGTTTTTGTTAAATGTGAGCCAAAATATCACAATTAAAAGAATCAAAGACTTAAACTACAGTCTGTGTGCACTGAATTTATTTAAAACACAAGTTTCACAATTTGAGTTGAATTACTAAAAGAAATGAACTTTTCCACGACATTCTAATTTATTGAGGTGCCCATGTGATTTGCTTCTGAGGGGAACGGAACTGACTGTTTTCAGAAACTGCGTTTTCTTTTCATTTTGTCTCCGTATAATACATTTAAATTAGTGTTAATACGTGCAGTGCTGCTGTGTTTATAGCGGTAACCAAGGAAACGCCGTATCTAGTGTTCCAGAAGCGCCTCCTGCTGTCTGAGAGTGAATCTGCGTCTCATTCAGCCGTCTGCTGTTTGTTTCATGCAGATAAGTTTTATGTAGCATACTTTCACAAAGCTAAAGTCAGACAATTATGTTTTTGCTTCTGATTTTGAACTTATACAGTCTAATATAAATCAAACATTGCACTTTTTTTTTCCAATTCATGATTAAAATGCAGTGGTTGCCTCTAATTTCAAATGGCTTTGAAAAATCAAGGTGCAACACAGAGAGAAGAATACGCAAATGCTATTTTATATGTGATTTTTCAATTTCTGTACCTGAACATCTACAAACATAAAAACCTAAAGCATAATTTCTCTATTTTTGTGCTATAGGCCTATATTTAATTGCGCTATTACTTGTAATTTGTTCATTTGTTCTTATTTAATGACTGTTCACTAGGGCGTCGCGGGAGGGAATTCACCTTGCGGTAATTTTGAGGAGTCAATAGAGCGGTATGCGGTTTTCTGCCATAAAAATATCTACACACAGCATATATATATAATTTGTGTGTATGTGTTATGACATAACTAACGAGGTCATATTCAGAAGACAATGAAACCGAAACCAAATAGCGTTGAAACAGGAAGTGAAGTAAACAGAAGAGAATGACAAAATAACGGTCCACTTAACAGAAAACAAACCTGACAATAAGATCGTTAGGCTAACGTTAGCCTATATGTATAACAGTTAGCCTAGTTGTTTTTTTGTAATCTGATCTTCTAATCTGACTGGACAAGGGACTTTCTATTGATATTTCCACCTGCGCGTGTTCTAGACGGCTGTCAGTCAGTGCAGTTACAGTGATGCGCCACAAGGTGGAGGAAAGGGACCGTCTTTCAACTACACGCTCAAAACCGCTGATTCATTCATTCAAAGAGACTTAATGAAACACGCTGTTGAAATCATTTTAACTTTGAGCGCCCCTCGGCTGACCAGCTATGTGTCCCCCCCCGGTGCTACGACAGAGATTTCGCTTAATTTCTTGGACATGGACAACCTATTTCACAAATACAGTGGGGCCAAAAAGTATTTATCAGCCATCAATGTGCAAGTTCTCCCACTTAAAAAGATGAGAGGGCCTGTAATTTTCATCATAGGTATACCTCAACTATGAGGGACAAAATGAGAAAAAAAAATCCAGAAAATCACATGTAGGATTTTTAAAGAATTAATTGGAAAATTCCTCTGTAAAATAAGTATTTGATCACCTACAAACAAGCAAGATTTATGGCCCTCAAAGACCTGTAACTTCTTCTTTAAGAGGATCCTCTGTCCTCCACTCGTTACCTGTATTAATTGCACCTGTTTGAACTTGTTACCTGTATAAAAGACACCGGTCTACACACTCAATCAATCAGACTCCAACCTCTTCACTATGGGCAAGACCAAAGAGCTGTTTAAGGACACCAGGGACAAAATTGTAGAACTGCACAAGGCTGGGAGACGGAATATGAATAGGTTAGCCGGGGGTGTGAAGAAATCAACTGTGGGAGCAATTATTCGAAAATGGAAGACATACAAGACCACTGATACTCTCCCTCGATATGGGGCTCCACGCAAGATCTCACCCCGTGGGGTCAAAATGATCACAAGAACTGTGAGCAAAAATCCAGAACCACACGGGGGGACCTAGTGAAGGACCTGCAGAGAGCTGGGACCAAAGTAACAAAGGATACCATCAGTAACACACTGCGCCGCCAGGGACTCCAATCCTGCAGTGCCAGACGTGTCCCCTGCTTAAGCCAGTACATGTCCAGGCCCGTCTGAAGTTTGCTAGAGAGCATTTGAATGATCCAGAAGAAGATTGGGAGAATGTCATATGGTCAGAACTTTTTGGTAAAAACTCAACTTAAGGAGAAAGAATGCTGAGTTGCATCCAAAAAACACCATACCTACTGTGAAGCATGGGGGTGGAAACATCATGCTTTGGGCTGTTTTTCTGCAAAGGGACCAGGACGACTGATCCGTGTAAACGAAAGAATGAAGGGGGGCAATGTATCGTGAGATTTTGAGTGAAAACCTCCTTCCATCAGCAGGGCATTGAAGATGAAACGTGGCTGGGTCTTTCAGCATGACATGATCAATGATCCCAAACACACCGCCCGGGAAAACGAAGGAGTGGCTTCGTAAGAAGCATTTCAAGATCCTGGAGTGGCCTAGACAGTCTCCAGATCTCAACCCCATAGAAATCTTTGGAGGGAGTTGAAAATCCATGTTGCCCAGCGACAGCCCCAAAACATTACTTCTCTAGAGGAGATCTGCATGGAGGACTGGGCCAAAATACCAGCAACAGTGTGAAAACCTTGTGAAGACTTACATAAAACGTTTGACCTCTGTCATTGCCAAAAAAAGGGTATATAACAAAGTATTGAGAATTTTGTTATTGACCAAATACTTATATTCCACCATAATTTGCAAATAAATTCTTAAAAAAATCCTACAATGTGATTTTCTGGATTTTTTTTTTCTCTCATAGTTGAGGTATACCTTTGTTGAAAATTACAGGCCTCTCTCATTTTTTTTAAGTGGGAGAACTTGCACAATTGGGGGCTGACTAAATACTTTTTTCCCCACTGTAATTTGGACTCGGCCTGGAGGACAGACGCAAGTAATTGCACGCGCTCAGTCGATCTCTCTCTCATTCACTGTCTGTTTACAGGCTTGTTAAGTGCAAATCTATGAAGCCTCTGTACAAATCAGCATGGTACACAATATGTTATCATTACTAACTTGTTTAACATTCAGTCCACATGCATGAAGTGTAAAACAAGAAGGGCATAACCCTATGAAAAAATAAAACACGCAAATATTGCGGTTGCTGCGGTTCTTGCACTCCTCTGCGGTTTGCTCGTCAATAGCGCGGTATTGCGATATTGCAGTTATCGCGACAGCCCTAGCTGTCACTTGTCTTTAATAATGTTTAAACTATATTTGTTTATTTTTGGCTAGTGATTTTTGCAGTGGTATCAAAATTGAATTAGAGAATTGTAAAATTTAATTGGTAACTAAAATATTGGTGTCATATAACCTTATTTATTAGAATACAATATAACAAATCAAAAGCAATGATAACAGCAACTATTTAATTTTTTTGTGGCAGGGCCAGTGAAAATATTGGCAGGGCAAGTAAAAATTTGAACCACAGGTCCAACTGAGCCAATAGAAAAAAAATTCTTAGTGTTGAGCCCTGTAATTACCCTCTGTCGTTCCAAACCCATAAGGACCTGCATTCATTTGGGAACACAACTTAAGAAAGGTTTGATGAATTTGAGAGATCTCGGACCTACCATAGACAGCAAGCATAATACCAGGGTCAGGCCAAAACTAGTAAGGGACCATTGGTTAAAATGTCCATGTGACATCAGTGCTTCAACCTTAATGTTATGTAGCTACGAGAATACTTTGTGCGCAAAAAAAACAAAAATAACTTTATTCAACAATTCCTCTCCTCCACGACACCATGGCGCCATTTTAGAGATTTACATTTTAGCCATTTACGTTGTTTTCGTTCAGATCAAGGCATAAACAACATATCCGTGTGGCGCAGCTGACACAGAACAGCATACGTAGTTTACGTAAAAATTACGGTTGAACCACTGATGTCACATGGATTATTTTAACGATGTCCTTGCAACATTTCTGGGCCTTGACCATGGTAGTGTGCTTGCTGTCTATGGGAGGGTCAGAGATCTCTCAGAATTCATCAAACATATCTTAATTTGTGTCCCGAAGATGAACAAAGGTCTTACATGTTTGGAACGACATGAGGGTGAGTAATTAATGACAGAATTTTCATTTTTGGGTGAACTAACCCTTTAAACAAAATTGCACTGGAAATAACAACAAATGGATGATAATTACAATAATAATTTCGTTTTTCTGTTTGGTAATGCATAAGCTGAATTTCTCAGTTCCATAATCTTATTGATATCTTAACTTTAACTGAACTAAAACTTCAATATTATAGCCTCAGAGAAATAACAGCAATAAACTAATAGTTAGCAGCCGTTAACATGCATTTGGATCTCTAATCTCAGACTTACCTCTTAGAGAAGGGAACCTCGGATGTCACTGTAAGTTTGCTCTTGCTCCTTTCAATGGAGACCACGCCACCACCCAAGTTACCAGATTTACCATTTACTTTGATGCGCTCCTGAAGGAACTGTTCCTGCAGAGAGACAAATAAAGACATGCGCATCAGATCATATAGAAATATAACTACAAAGACATGAGCCCATTCTGATCCTTGTGCAGCTGTGATACATTTAACAGTTATCGTTCTTTTAGCAGGTTTTTGAGGGGAAACAGTACGTTTTTAATTTAGTAATAAAACAAAAAAATAATAATTTGATGATCAGCATGAAGTCCACTATGCAACATTTTCTGGCCAATAACAGAATGGAAGAAACGGACAAACAACTAAAAGTTACATTTTGTTATGGCGTGTCGTTTAGGGGTAGTTCAAACTGAAATGCATCTCAATGATAGATCAACACAAAAAACTTAAAATATGGCACCCATAAAGAACGCAGGAAAAAATAGTGATGTGCACATTGTATTCTTTATAATCAGAATTTCGACAAGTCTGCAGTAAAGTATTAGGCTCAAATATTGAAGGAGGCAGAAAATACAGCTTTGCATGTGTACAGTTTGGCAAAACACCCAAAATGGCTTTTTGGTCAGGTAATCTGATTGGAGATTTCCAGTTCTGTGTGCACTCGGCATCAGATGATCAGTTTAAACTTACAAAGTTAGCAGCATCCATGATGCCATCCTCCACAGGGTGGGTGCAGTCCAGGGTGAACTTTAGGACCTGCTTTTTCTTTTTCCCACCCTTGGTCACTGGCTTTTTCTGTAAGATACAAAAAGATACATATGGATGAAATCAATGACAATCAGTGTTGACAGTAAAATAATTGTAAGTGCTGAATAAAATAAAAATACATCTACTATCATTCATCAAAATGAGCTCTAGCAAAACTGGAATCTGACAGTATACGTGACAACGACCTACGCTTACACACTTAAAGGCAATAACGAAATATATTCGAAAACGTTGGGGAAAATAATATTAAATTAAAGCTTCAACGCAGCCATATCATTTTTGGGCTACGCTAGCTTCGTGGTTTCGATTATTTGCTGGAGAAACGGATTTATAAACAAAATACCAAAAACACAGTTTGTCTAAATTTTCAATCTATAAATTATTATCAAAAGCACGCAGTATATTCGCGTCGGTTCTACGGGAAATGCTAATCAGCTAACTGGTGGTTGGTTGCTACAACGTGGTTGTTCACGAACAGGCCTCGCTCCAACCGTCCAGTAAACAAACGCTTTAAAAACCAACACTGATGCACATATGCTTTCGTTAACCAAATTAATCAAAGGCTCTATGGTTCATCTTTAATCTCCACTGGTTTCTGCAGGCCTAAAGATACGTGACGCACTGCATTTGATCGTTTTTCAGAAACTTGCTCGTACTCACAATCGGGGCCATGGCCGAAAGTTTGGCAGAAAGGGAGAGGAGAAGGAGCGCATGCGCATTGAAAGCTTCCTGTTATAATCTATTCCAGACCTAATCGCTAGAATCCGTTGTGCGGAAATTGATACAATCACTGGATCTGACAATAAATTGTACTGAAATTATCTTTTATCCAAAGTATTTTTATTATTTTTTTAGTAATAAATTAGATGATCCAATCAAGACTAAACATATATACAAAATCGCTCTTTACATGTAATTGAGATTAATTATTTAGATATTGTCATATTGTAAACCCCTCAAATGATCAAATTGGTAATTTGTCATATATTTCTAATATTAAAGAGAGAGCGAATGAGAGTTATTCTAATATATAGATATATAAAACACTATTTAATTGTTAATTGATAATTTGTAATATATAAGCAAATGAGTATCTAATAGATATATTATATATATATTATCTATATATATATCTATAATTATATAATATATATACAACCAACACAATCCACTAGTATGTCTATTTTATAAAGTATTCTTTTAAATTCTGAAGATTTTCTATTGCAACAGCTTACAATGTCCTGCTGTAGGAATTTGTATTTTGTAAGCACAGACTAATAATGTGTGTCCCACATTACATTTAGTCATTTAGCAGATGCTTTTATCCAAAGCAACTTACAAATGAGGACAATAGAATCAATCAAAATCAACAAAAGAGCAATGATACGCAAGTGCTTTAACAAGCCTGCATGAAACGAATTACCAGATGCAGTGTCCCAATTTACCTGAAAGAGCCTGAAGAAGCATGGGTACTTAACATTTTTGAATCTCTGTATGTTTAAAACCCATATTCTTTCAAAAAACATAATGGGAGATATAAGAGAATTGGTTTAAAGCATAAATAGTGTTGGTAGAATAGAATTATTTGTATTTATGCTTTGTCTGTTATATACTGTTATACTACTGTACTGTATAAGTAGTAGTACTAGTACAGACCACGAATTATACAGAAAATCTGAAACTTCTTGAAAATATTAACATATTAACCTCTTTAGTAATAACAATAACTGAAGAGACCATTGATATTCCATTGCACAAAGAGTAGAATTATTTTTGCTGCCCTCCTACCAGGGTGCACAGGATCTGGTTTCTTCAGCTTTACCTTTGGCAACCCCCTCAGTCTCCCTTTGTATCCAGTTCCCCTCCCCTCCACCACAGTCAGCTGCTTGGCATCAGGCTCCTGTTGAAGAGTCCCAGCATTACTGTCATTCCGGCTGTAGATAGTGGTCAAGACTATAGTGTTAACCCACTGGCCCCTCCTGACACAAGCCAAATTTACTGCGTCAACTACTGTGCTTTGCTTGTAGAGAGGACGTGAGAACTGTCTTCACATGCACTTAAGCCACTCAGGGAGACATAATACAGAGTCTTGCTGGCCACATTATGGATTCCCCAACACCACTAATAACATTGCAGTATGTTTGGAATAATGTATATGCAAACTAATATCGGATAGCACCAATTTTTTTGGATAAGGTAAGGTGCTTTTTTGGGAAATTGCATAGTGTTACTGAATTGTTTTGTCTCTATAAAAGCCAAATGTTCAAGTAAAATAATGTGAAAGACAGATTTGCATGGAGAATTTCATAGCACTATTTATTTATAAATAAAGCACATAGTTTATGTCAGAGCACTAGCCTGTCAAAAGTAAACATTCAACATGTGCACTATATGAAATTTAAGATCATAAGGTGACGTGCAGAGATCTATTTCTGGTCAGAATGAGCTGTCTTGCACTCTTTTAGTTTTGTGTTATATATCATGCAAGCTGTTTAATGATGCTTTATTTGTGAATGTTTGCTTCTTATCCATTCTGAAAAACTTGCCAGCTTTTACATGTAATGCTGCAATAACTTAAAAAATTAGCCTATTATATCCCAGCTAACAGGAAATGTTCTCAGAACGTTCTCTCAAAGTTATGAACAAACATTAATAGAATGGTTGTTCATAGGTTTCAGGTCTTTAATAACACTCAAAGTGTTAGCATGTTTATTTATATATCGTTCATGTAACTTTTTTTTGGAACATTCAAAACCTTCAGAGAACGTTCAAAAGTAGCATTTGGTTCCATAATGTTTGCAAAATGATCAAATTGACCTAACCCTAACAAAAAAAAAAAAATGTTTTTAAACGTTTTAAAAACTAGACAAACCTAAATGGAGCATATTTTCACTTATATAAAACTTTTTGAATTTGAAGATTAGGGTAAATTTAACTTATTTTGTCTTCTGAGAAACATGTAACTATCTTCTGAAGGGCAGTACTAAATGAAAAAATATGATATTTAGGCAAAATAAGAAAAATGTTTCTTATTGAAACATGGGGGGGTCATATCCCATGAGTTCTCAAAAAGAACGTTATTTTGTGTATTTGGTGTAATGAAATGTGTTTATGCCTTCTGAAACGCGTAGATTTTTACAAAGCTCATCGTTCTGAAAAGCGAGGTGTGCTCTGATTGGCCAGCTATCCAGTGCATTGCGATTGGCCAAATTCCTCAAGTGTGTGACGGAAATGTTACGCCCCTTACCATACTGTGATGCCGTGTACCAGCGCGACGAGACAAAAACAAAACCCATTATAAACTAGGCATTCGTTACATTCAGTGGGGACATAATTACGGATTATAATGACTATACTGTCTTTTTACACGTGTACACGTGTACCAGTGCTATCAACACTGCCCAAATCTCACGTTTGAATCATCAGTGGCAAAAAATATGAAAACGTACTTACAGACTGTGATTCAGAACTGCCGGCATTTTAGTCTAACGTCACTCTCCCAGGATAAGTAAACAGTCCTCCAAAAAATTTGCCGGCGATCCACAGCACTAAGTTGAAATATTCCCTCAGCGACCAGCACAGATCAACACCAGGCATGACGAAGCGATATCATCCTCTTTTGGAAGACCAACAAAGTAGTTTCGCTTTCACAACAAAGCACACATCAGCGTCTTCACGACATGGCGGCAGCGGCAACAATACTACAGGGAGAATAAAAGTTCTTTCTTTGCGTGAACATTTGGGAAGCGTTATGCAAATCTTCCCACACAGTGACGTAGATTTGTCGGTGGGGGCGTGTGTTCGGAACGAGCCGTTACCGGTTTTATTGGAGGGTGTGTGGTGGACTATAACTTTATAAAGAATCTCTTTGGATTTGAGACTTTAGTCAACTTTACAGATCTTCTTTATGCACCAAGAGCTTGTACACTCCAAAGAGAACGGAAAAAATGAAATCGCATCATATGACCCCTTTAAAATTATTAACGTATTTCATATTCTGCTAGGGGTATGTAAACTTATGAGCATAACTGTATATATATATATATATATATATATATATATATATATATATATATGGTCGTTTTGGAACTAATGGTTGATAGTAAGACTTTTTGATGTTGCCGATGGTCAACTAATTGCCCAGGGGTTCGTTTGGGTGGCCATCTGGAATGATGTCAGCGCACGAGTGGGCGAAAAACACATATTTGATAACTCATGAATTACGTACAACATACAAACAACAAATGACACAACTTTTTCATATAATTCTTACATCAGAATCAAATGGAAGGTCAATGACAATGATACAAACACTCTTTATTGGTTGGAAAACGGCAAATACAAATTTTCGGCTCAAAAACAATGTAAACTTGCTATTTTGTTCGGCAGTAGTTTCCGGCATTAGCCAAATACAACTGGATTCTCTCTTAATGTCAATGCAGTGTTTTTAAAAGGAGTCAATCACTCAAGTGACATAGATGGCATCTGATTAAACTAGGCTAATTGAAAGCAAAAAAGTAATCAAAACCCCATTTTCAGTCCAGTAATCATTCTCCGCCTCTTCAAACGTTGGACCCCGCTGGTGGTTGTTTTCAATATCTTTGCAAGGAAAGTTAATCAAAACAAACCAGTATGTTAAAAATCTAAAATATAACCCAGAAAATTCTACACAAATCAAAGTAGAAATTGGCATGAACAGCAGCCCAATACTGCTACAGCTAACTCCCGTTTTGCCATTCGTCGTATCATTGGTTACTTTTAACTGCTACTTACGCATTTCAGATATCAATCGTCACCACTCAGCAAGATACAGCAAGAAGATTTTACATCTGATATGTATTATCCCCTTTTTTACAACTGGAAATATGTCACTACTGTACATTGATAATATGGGTATATAAGTATTATATAGTACCGTCAAATTAACTTAAATTAAATGTTAGCTGCCAGATAGCTAGCTAACAGTAGGTAATGTTAGCTAGCTAACTTAGCTACTTAATAACAGTGGTGGAAGTAGATCATCTACTCAAGTAAAGTACTAATACCACACTGTAAAAGTAAAAGTATGGACTATTATCAAAATGTACTTAAACTATCAAAAGTAAAAGTACTCATTGTGCAGTAAAATGGTCCCTGTCAGTGTTTTACCATTATACATTATATGATGTTTTTGGATTAATATTACTGCTGCATTAATGTGTGTTGCATTTTACTGCTGTAAATGTTTAAGGTTGAGCTAATAAGTACCTTGAATTTGTCACGAGTAGCAGACAGTAGTGATGGGACAATTGATCCTAAGGCTCCAATGCTCTGACGCAGTTTTCAAAGCACTATTGTATCACTAGTGATGGGACGACTGTTGGTCGAAATGTACATGCATTTTCTTCTTACACACATTTATTTTTTATCATTTGAATACATTTGCATAAGAGCAAAATGTGTAAATGTGTGCGTAAAATATATTAATATAAGAGGTAAATATATGGATGTGTGCGTTAAAATATGACTATGAGAGCAAAAATGTATGAATGTGTGCATTAAAATATGACTATGAAAGCAAAAATGTATGAATGTGTGCGTTAAAATATGTGACTATGAGAGCAAACATATATGTATGTGAAAGGAGAATGTGTGTGAAAGTAGAAATGTATGTATGTGAAAGGAGAATATAAGTGTGTGAGAGCATATATATATATATATATATGTGTGTGTGTGTGTGTGTGTGTGCTGTGTGTGTGTGTGTGTGTGACCCTGGACCACAAAACCAGTCATAAGGGTCCATTTTTCGAAATTGAAATTTATACATCATCTGAAAGCTGAATAATAATAATAATAATAATAATTAGTATATGACAACCTTTGGCCAAGATACAACTATTTGAAAATCTGGAATCTGAGGGTGCAAAAATTATCAAAATATTGAGAAAATCGACTTTAAAGTTATCCAAATGAAATCCTTAGCAATGCATAATACTAATCAAAAAATAAGTTTTGATAAATTTACGGTAGGAAATTTACAAAATAACTTAATGGAACATGATCTTTTAATTCCAATGATTGTGGAATAAACGAAAAATCGATATTTAACATACAATGTTTTTGCTATTGTTACCCAAATACACCCATGATACTTATGACTGATTTTGTTCGGGCAGGAGTCATATATATATCTCTATATACTATATATAGATATATATATATATCTATAAATATATATGCGTGTGTGTAGTGTGGTGTGACTCTGTTTTATCAATATGTTTTATTTTTTTCAAAATATGTTGAATGAATAATTAAAACGATGTCAGTCAGGTATTTGCTGTTTTTCCAGATGGCAGGAGGAATCATCTTCTCTTATGATGAGCTGTTTGATCCAGACTATGCCAGCCTCCATCCCCTCGTCTGTCACCTGTGTCATGAGCAATACCACCAACCATGTCTTCTGGACTGCTACCACATCGTCTGTGCCAGTTGTCTGCATGGCAGGGCCCATGACAATCGCCTCAATTGCCCCCTCTGTGGGTAAGTACAAAAATCAAATAGGAAAAGTGTACATGCATTACGCTTGACCAATTAAAGCAGCATATTTGCTCCATGTGAAGATTTGTTGTTATAAAAAAATTACTAAAAACCATTTTTATTAAACCAAAAGTTAAATAAGGACAAGGTAGACACTGAAAAAAACTCCCAGTTGCTTTATTGAGATCTCAGTACACAACAGGAACCTTTACCTCAAGGATTTTGGGGGTGAGGAAATGGAAATCGTGACAAAAGCATTCAGTCAGAACCAGCCACAGCAGACTGAAGCCAAGTTCCTCTATAATGGTTACATTTGGCTCTCCACTTATTCTAGTTTTCTTCAAGCTGGATGTTGGGTTAATTCCAAAACGTATCTAGTGCCAAACCTGAACTCCTGTAATCTTTCTTCGTACAACCCACCCATTATAGTTTTGTATACATAACTGTCAAGTCTTCTGTTCTGAAGAGTTGTCCAAGGTTTTGATGACAAACATATGTTCTTCCGATGGTATGATTCATTTCTTGGTGTTCACTTTTAAAATTAAAGGTTCCAAAAGGGGGTTTTGAAGTGATGCAATAGAAGCGCCATTTCCCCAAAGAGTTCTTAGAATTTTTCCCCACTATACAGAACTTTATGTGTAATGGAAATGTTCCATGATCAATGCCGATAAGGAGGCTTTATTTTGTTTAATTAAATTAAAGCACAAATTCATGCAACATACAACTAGCAGCTATCCTCTTAAGGCAGTTAGCATTAGGACAGCTGCAGAACGTCCACAGTGTTCTGATTTTAGCCCCATAACAAGCACTCCACATGGTGGTCTCTCCGATCACATCACAGCATTGTCATTTGATAAAAACAAGCATCTTGGCAAAGGTGTATGGTGCATTGATCCCACAGCTTATAACAATTACACACAATCTGGTGTTGACCTATTTCATCGTGTTTAGAAGTGACTCAGAGATCTGCTATTTTTATGTGCTTCTTTACAATTTACAGAGAAAATCAGGAGACTGGTGGTGAAACGAATTAGTGATAGATGATATATCGACCAGGGAAATTAATCAGACAATATTTGGACATTTTGCATAATCAGCTGAGTCATTTCCAAAAATCAACAGTCGGTTAGATCAGTTGAACCTTGAGTAAATATTGTTTAAAATGAGGATTTATTTACATTTTTGTTCATCTTTACGTGCTAGATTAAAATTGATAAACGTTTTTGGTACAGGAAGACTAGGAATGTTTTGGAAAAAAGTCTGTTATGCTCAACAAAGCTAAATTTATTTTATCAAACATCAAAACTTTAAACAGTTTACTTTCAATATATATATTATATATATAATATGCAGACTTAGTTTTTTTTTAATGTTATCATGTTTTATTGTGTTTTATTGTGTTAATATATTTAATATATTTGTTGACAACTACCTACAGCCATATCACCCCGCAGCCCAAAACTGATTGCCCACTGAAGCTAAGCAGTGTTGAGCCTGGTTAGTACCTGGATGGAAGACCTCCTGGGAAAACTAGGTTGCTGTTGGAAGAGGTGTTAGTGAGGCCAGCAGGGGGTGCTCACCCTGCAGTCTGTGTGGGTCCGAACACCCCAGTGTAGTGACGGGGACACTATAATGTCAATAAGCACCGTCTTTCGGATGAGACGTTAAACCGAGGTCCTGACTCTCTGTGGTCATTAAAAATCCCATGGCACTTATCGTAAAGAGTAGGGGTGAAACCCCGGTGTCCTGGCCAAAATCGCCCCCCTGGCCCTTGTCAATCATGGCCTCCTAATAATCCCCATCAACTTGATTGGCTCAATCTTTCTCTCTCCTCTCCATCTGTAGCTGTTGTGTGGTGAGCGCACTGGCGCCGTTGTCCTGTGGCTGCTGTCGCATCATCCAAGTGGATGCTGCACACTGGTGGTAGTTGAGGAGAGACCCCCCCCACACATGTTTGTGAAAGCGCTTTGGGTGTATAACAATACACAAGAAAGCGCTATATAAATGCATCATTCATTCAACTAACTAACTAAGTAAGTCTGGATGGTTTCCCACTATATTGGTCTCATTAACGTCTGCCGATCCAACTACTGTACAAAAAAACAATATGTTGTGTAGCTTGTTGTAGCTCTAAATTCTCCCTGCTATATTTATCCACTGTTGCCCACTGCAAGCTTGCATTTGTGTCATCTAAGTAGCCTGGCTTTACAAGACCAGAGTAATGGTGCCAGCAGTGTGTGGTTCAGTGGGTAAAAGCAGTGCTTCATTCAGCACTGCAGTCTATTACCACATCCTAACACAATAGAAATGCTGCAGTGCTGTTCCAAAATGAGGAACATTTTTATTGTTTAGATTCTATTATATTATAGGCTGTTTGTTTGTATGCGCGTGTGGCGGTGTAATCTTTCTCAGTTTAGTGTGAGTGTGGGATCTTGTTCTGCAGATAATGAACTTTTGTACTTTGCAGCACCACACACTCCCTCATGCATGAATTCACCACTTTGATGCTGTTACTGGCACAGAAAAGCTGATTATAATGAAAACAAGATAAATTAGTAGATTGATGGAGAGGCAGGATGTACATTTTTGTGTCAGTGTGTCATACAGTGGAGTCCAAAAGTCTGAGAACACGCTGAACACATTTGTTTTCCTTTTACCATAAAAAGTTTTAGAATTTTTAAAATGTATTACAAAGAAAGGTTATTAAATAACAAAAGATTCTGGACTATTTCTAGGTCATTAGTTTTATGTCCACAAATTTGTGACCATGACATTTATATTTAATTATACATGTAAATCTTATTTACATGTAATGCAGGCATTCCCAAACTTTTTTGTCATCTAAACATCTTTCACCTAATAGATTTACTTGATGTATACCCTGAGATTTAAAAATAAATATTTAAGTCCTATCACATTTGCATGTTTATTCTCAGTTGGTTAATGGTCACATGACATGCAGGTAAACAAATTAAATATTCAATTTTTTAGTGCTTTATTTTGATTGATGTTATTCAAAAATGACCTATTTTAATTTTCCATTTTTATTATTTAATTAATTATTAGCTTTTCGTTAAACTCATGAAACATAATGTTTAATGCACCATGTTATTAATTACAATGAATGGAATATATTTTCTTACTCTATGTATTTTTATATCAATATGGTATGAGATTATCATATTTAAATCAATGTGATAAATGACTTAGGTAAAATGTAATCTAAAAGTATTCTCATTACATTACCTAAAGTGTGTAATGTAATGGATTACTTTACTACAATTTTTGTCATGTAATTTTAAATCAGTAACGGACTACAATTTCTTTGTAGTAAAGTTGATCTGTAAATTTTTAAGATGAATTAAATGGTTAAATTACTCAAATTAAGTTAAAAAAATTATAATAGGTGGCTATTAGATATTCAAATATGTTAACAAAATTAATAAGCATTAATTTATATGTTTCTTTGCAGATACCCCTCAGTCGTGATGGGAACAAATGCACTTCCCCCAGAGGACCGTTTACTCAAGTTCCTGGTGGATAATTCGACAGACAGTGTAGTACATTGTGCTAACTGTGATGTGGAGTGCAAAGCACAGGTGCCTGAACAATACATGCACTTCATTTATTGTGAGACATCAGCAGTAATAGTAACGGCACATCTTTTTGACTGAATGAGCATGTGCATATGTGCACAGGATGCAGGGGCCATGTATTACTGTAACACCTGCAGCCAGCCACTGTGTGGAGAGTGCAGAGAGCTCACACACAAAGCCAGGATGTTTTCCCAGCATGATATTGTGTCCCTGGCCAAACGCACCAAAGAGGGCCACCGCAAGTGCTGTGAGTATTTTCCATCATCTTTCCTCTAATACATATAGATTATTTTTGCCATCCAACGCTCATATAAAGGTAATCTTTAAAAGAATAGTTCACCCAAAAATGGAAATGTGCTTAAGATTTTTCATACCCTCATGCAATCTAAAATGTAGATGAGTTTGTTTTTTCATTGGAACAGATTTGGAGAAATGACAGTGAATGGGTGCCGTCAGAATAATCCACATGACTCCAGTCCATCATTTAATGTCTTTTGAAGTGAAAAGCTGTGTTTGTAATAAACAAATTAAAGCTAAAATACTCATCTATACCTACACAGAGAAAATTTTATGCAAATGTACATTTTGTTTAGTGAAATAACATTAATAATGTTAAGTGTAGTATTTAGCAGATCTCAAAGTGAATATCCATTTTTCATATAGTTCATTATAATGCTATGATGGCTAAATTTACTTTTGGCGTTTAAAATTATTAATTTTAGTTAATTTGCTTAGACAAAATGGTATAGAATTTTAATATTGATATATTTATAATTTATTTGTTATCAGCAGTTAACCAGAAAATAATTATTGGCTTATCAGTATAATTTCTTTCCCATAATTATCCTCATTCCCTAAAGGAATGCATTAAAAAAATGCATATATCATTGATTTATGTGTGTAAAGACAAAATAAATTCTTCCTCTGATGTTTTGCATTTTTACATCAGGGCTCCATGAAGAGCAGTACATCATGTTTTCGACAGAGAAAAAGTCCATGCTGTGCATCAAGTGTTTCAGAGACATGCAAATGTAAGACTTTTGCATTTGAATGATAAAAGAACAAAATATGAATGAAATGAATGTGATTATGATGAATATTTAACTTCATGATATAGTGAGGATCGCACTCACTGCATTGACATTGAGACTGCATACAGGCAGGGATGTGAAATACTGGATCAAGCTGTTCTGGTAAGTAAGTAAAAAAGTAAGTATGGATAGTTCCAGAAACTATAAACTTTAAATCATTAACTGAAATGTGTATAATACCCATATCATCTAATACTCCTTACATTACAGAATGTACACTCCATTCTGTACATTAAAAAAAAAAAGAAGAAAAAAAAGAAGAAATGGATACTTTTATTTAAGCAAGGATATAAAATGTATCAAATGTGACAGTAAATAATTTTGAATTTTGATATTCATAAAAAAATTTGAATTGTGTTTTTTTACAAAAATATTAAGCGGTACAACTTGTTTTGACATTGATAATAATAAGAATATTCTCGAGCAGAAAATTCTGCATGTGAATGATTTCTGAAGGATCATGTGGCAAATGAAGACTGGATTAATGGTGCTGAAAATTCAGCTTTGCTATAACAGAAAAGGATACCAATATTTTAAAATATTTCAAATTGTAATAAGGTATTTTAAACTGTATAATAATTTCACAATATTGCTGATTTTACTGTATTTTTTAACAAATACACATAACCTTGGTGTATGTAAGAAACTTTGATCAGAAACATGAAACATTTTACCATAGTGTATTGTGTACAGGTGCATCTCAATAAATTAGAAATGTCGTGGAAAAGTTAATTTCAGTAATTCAACTCAAATTGTGAACTCGTGTATTAATAAATTCAATGCCACAGACTGAAGTAGTTTAAGTCTTTAGTTCTTTTAATTGTGATGATTTTGGCTCATATTTAACGAAAACCCACCAATTCACTATAGCAACAAATTAGAATACTTCATAAGACAAAAAATTTTTTGTGAATTGTTGGCCTTCTGGAAGGTATGTTCATTTACTGTACATGTACTCAATACTTGGTTGGGCCTCCTTTTGCATGAATTACTGCATCAGTGCGGCGTGGCATGGAGACAATCAGCCTGTGGCACTGCTGAGGTGGTATGGAAGTATGGGGTCAGGTCAGGCGAGTTTGCAGGCCAATCAAGAACAGTAACACCATGGTCATTGAACCAGCTTTGGTGCTTTTGGCAGTGTGGGCAGGTGCCAAGTCCTGCTGGAAATGAAATCAGCATCTCCATAAAGCTTGTCAGCAGAAGGAAGCATGAAGTGCTCTAAAATTTCCTGGTAGATGGCTGCGTTGACTGTGGACTTCAGAAAACACAGTGGACCATAGTCCTCTTTTCAGATGAAAGTAAATTTTGCATTTCATTTGGAAATCAAGGTCCCAGAGTCTGGAGGAAGAGTGGAGAGGCACAGAAACCATGTTGCTTGAAGTCCAGTGTGAAGTTTCCACATTCAGTGATGATTAGGGCTGCCATGTCATCTGCTGGTGTTAGTCCACTGTGTTTTCTGAAGTCCACAGTCAACGCAGCCACCTACCAGGAAATTTTAGAGCACTTCATACTTCCTTCTGCTGACAAGCTTTATGGAGATTTCATTTTCCAGCAGGACTTGGCACCTGCCCACACTGCCAAAAGCATCAAAAGCTGGTTCAATAAGCATGGTGTTACTGTGCTTGATTGGCCAGCAAACCCGCCTGACCTGAACCCACTAGAGAATCTTATGGGGTATTGTCAAGAGGAAGATGAGAGACACCATACCCAACAATGCAGATGACCTGAAGGGCGCTATCAAAACAACCTGGGCTTCCATTACACCTGAGCAGTGCCACAGGCTGATTGCTTCCATGCCACGCCGCATTGATGCAGTTATTCATGCAAAAGGAGGCCCAACCAATTATTGAGTACATGTACAGTAAATGAAGGCCAACAATTCACTAAAAAATTTTTTTTATAAAGTATTCTAATTTGTTGAGATAGTGAATTGGTGGGTTTTGTTAAATGTGAGCCAAAATCAACACAATTAAAAGAACCAAAGACTTAAACTAATTCAGTCTGTGTGCACTGAACTTATTTAATACACAAGTTTCACAATTTGAGTTTGAATTACTGAAATAAATGAACTTTTCAGATCGGGGGGGGGTGGGGGGGAACATTATAATTTATTGAGATGCACCTGTATATTGAAGATTATAATGCATGTCATTTTTTGAACACAGCTGAAACTCTTTTAAGGTGAACTAAAAAAGTTCTAGAAGCTGCTGGACCAACATCTGGGTCAAAGAGTACAGCCCCACTGTGGAGGGCCGACAAGTGGATACAGTTTGTACTAACTTCTTTTGCTCTGTAGGGAGTGAAGGAGCTGCAGACGTCAGCACGAGAGGCCATCGTATTGCTGAAGGCCATGCTGGGTGAAGTGCGGACAAGCGCTGAGGAGGAGGAAAGTGCTATCTGTACTCTGTTCTACAGCATGCAGGTGAGGTAACACTCCAGGAGGAGGCACACTGAGACCACAGACCAGAATAATGGGCAGCTGTGAGAGATGAAAAATTCTTTGACACAGATCGTGTCGTCCAAACCATATAATTTAAGGATAATGTAATTTGTGTTAAACAGGCTACATATGTGCTCAAATCATCACTGAAAATTGCATGTTGAGGATAAAAATAGTCCAAAAGTAAAATCCATTCTTTTCTTCCAAGGAAAAACTTGCAGAGAGGAAAAAGGCCATGTTAAACGCAGCTGAAAGGTAAATATTGTCCAATCAAATCCAATAAGTCTAAACTGTCTATCAGTACGTTTACATGGACATCAGTAATCTAATTATGTACCTTATTATGAATAAGACAATATTATGATTAAGGTTTTTACATGAGTTGCTTTTAGAATATTCCTATCATGTTCCCGTTTTACATAGTTCGATTAATGGCACACGTTATTACGTCCCCACGTGACGCCATCAGACGTCCCCTCCGGAATTTCACGCATAAACATATAGTCCGTCTTCGTGATGATGCCATGTACAGTCTTGCGTGTGTCATTTATTAACTAACTTTATGAAGCGTCAAGTACATTTATATTTGCTGCATCCAGACATGGCGTGTTGAGCTCCTTTTTTTGCCGTCAAACGGTTTACACCCGTTTGTGTATCCTGTCCCGCAAATGCGGCTAAAAGTCCGACACGACGGTAATAAGGTGATTAAGGTGTTAGTATAGACTGTATAAAAACAGACGTAGTGTCCCGTACGTCATCGTGTACGTTTGCGAAGACGTTTTTGCAAGCTCAAGTGGTTCGCCGGCGCGCCATCTTGGCGCACGTCACTTCCGGATAACGAAAATGGGCAAAGAGGCAGATCTTGTTGCGAAACCAATGCCCACCTAGCTCGACGGTGGTGACGGCAGTGGCAATCCACCTGTCACTCAATTGGCCACGCCCTTAATTATGCAGAACCTTAAGGCTTAATATAATTTAAACAGATAGGTTATAAAAAATTTCACCCCCCTCACAGTTGTCATGAAGTGCAAAATTAGCTATATAGACCAAAATCTTTTTTGAACCAGGCTGTAAACATGTTTTTTTTCTGCTGTAAAGTCGGGCATTTTAACACTGGGAGTCTATGGGACTGACTCCCTTTGCAAAGCCAAGCCTCTAGCGCCAGTGACGATTTCGGTTTTAAGTCCTTCCGTCGGTGGCTTCCACAGAGAAGCGGGAGTTTGCACTTGGTGGTTTACATGTCTATTCTGCACTGCATATATATAGTCTGTATGCGCGTTTCCTGTACTTCGTGATGACTTGAGCCGGATTAAGTAAGCAAAATCTCTGTTTACAGGTAGATTCTTAATCAGACTAGGTTTGAAATCTATTAAAATCGGAGTATTGTTTCCCAGGTAAACGTACTGATTATAAAAGAAAATCTAAACAATTTTCTATGGTTTCCATTGTTTTATCTTACATTTCGCGGTGGCGGAAACCATTAGCTAGCGATGAGGGTGTGGCCCGCAGACGGTTGTGCACACACACTTAACGTGGCTTAATATTCCTATAAAACAGTGACACTGGAAGGACACACCTTATCTGCCACCGTGGACCGCTTCCGCTCCTTCCTGTCGTGCGTATGTGGGGGGGAAAAGCAGCTGTTTTATCATACGAGATACATTTAAAAGTTCTGTTATAATGCTACTCTGTACAGTCGTCACCTGTCTAATAAAACGCACAACATATTAAAGCGTCTTTGGTTTCCATGTTTTCTACAAAACAAAACTGAAATCGAGGGGTTATGACGTCATTGTGGCGACACAAACTACACATTTTTTGTTAAAATTGCTTATTTCTCTGGATTAAACATTCTTCCAAACAGTTGGGATAATGTAAGTGCACAAGCCAGCAAAATATATAAAACTGTTCTAGTGGTTTTTGGATATTTTATTTAAAAAATCTTACATATTGTGCCTTTACCTTGTTAATGCATTAACACTGTGTTGTTAAGACCAAAGTAAACACATTATTAATAAAGCATATAATGTACAGACAAGCAGGTGAGTCCCGAATTAGAACGCAACATGTTTAATTACGTGTTACTAAGTGTTTTCTTCCCAAGGAAAATGTTTAATGTGACTTAATGCATTAAAACAGTTTTTAAATTACCAAACTCAATAAACATTATTAACGTAGGCTAAAGCTTTATTCATAAACACCAGCCGCGAAAATCCATCTACATATATCTCCGGTTAATGTTTGAACTGTAAATGCTACATTTGAAAAAACCTTCATACAGTAATTTTCTATGCTCACTGCCACTTTCCCACATCTGCGTTGTTTAAAATAAAAAAAAATGATAAGTCTTAAGTCAAATTTAGTAACTGAAAAAAGGAGAGAAGAGGCAATTATTAATTTATGAAGTAACGAAAAATGAAAAATTTATGTTTGGGTTCATTTTTTGCATTTTTGCACCATATGTCGGAGATTGAATCGTGAAGCGTTACAGGACCCATAATCATATATTGGTTTATTTAAGAATACTGTAATAATTTAGATTACTGAAGGTCCAGTACGTAGGGTAGTGACAGTTTACACCGCCATGGCTTTGGCAGCGCCAGATGGGGGTGTGACGTCTCTGTAAACAAGCAGTTGCTTGGGTGCGTTTCATGAGACCATTTATTTGTTGAGATCCCATCCCCCCCCCCGTCCCCCGTCCCCCTTCCCCTTCCCCCCTTGCCTGAATCTGCTTGATGTTTCCCAGGAATAATCTATTTATGCCAGCCTGCAATCTAGACTCAGCTGACAGTGGCGTGTGTGTTTTAATCAGTGTCATTCACGAGCAACAAAGACGAAAGCTAAAATAAAATGATTTGGAAATATGCAGTGTTTTTGTGTGGGACAAAGTTTTGTTTTGGTGTATACATTGGCCCGAGGTACTAAGATTTTTATTAAATGTCTGACAGTCAACAGTAAGAGAACGAACAAGGCAACTAAAGAAACATCCCTTTCTCATTTGGCCACACCTGCTTGCCCACCCTGCAGGTACTTTAAAGAGTGGTTCATCCAAAATATAATTCTTCTCATTTTTCATTTAAAGGGGTCATCTGATGCGATTTAAATTTTCCCTTTCTCTTTGGAGTGTTAAAAGCTAATTGTGCATAGATAAGATCCCTAAAGATGCAAAGACTAAAGTCTCAAACCCAAAAAGATATTCTTTATAAAAGTTCAGATTCAGCCACACCTACCTAAAACGGCTCTCTAACACCCCCCCACATATCTACCTCACTATGTGGGAAGATTTGCAAGATTTTGCCGCCCAAATGTTCACGCAAAGAAGAAGTGTAACTTTTATTCTCACTGTAGTAATGTTGCCGCCGCCGCCATGTCGTGAAAAGCTGTGTATTTCGTTGTGAAAGCGAAAATACTTAGTTTGGCCTTCCAAAAGAGGACGATATCAGCTTCCTCATGCATAGAGCTGATCTGTGCTGAATCGGGGAAGGAAATCCATCCTTGCTCTGTTGATCGCCGGATCGGCTTTCACTGTGGACTAAGCGGAGTCCAGCCCGGGGTCGTAACATTTGGTTGCCGCAAGCCCGCCGGCCGCGCCTTTCTAAAGCCCACCGGCCTCTGCTCACTCAAGCCGGCCTCCGCTCACTCTAGGCCGCGGCTCACTCTAGGCCTCCGGTGTGTGACGCTGTTTCGTTGTGAAAGCGAAACTACTTTGTTTGGCCTTCCAAAAGATGACACGACTAGAAATCAGTGTTTAATTTGTATTTACAACACTGTTCCAGAACAGTTTTAACCCAAATATTCAGATGTGTGCAACAAATTTTATGGAGGACTGTTTCCTGAACATGTGAGAGTAGACTACAATGCCGGCTGTTCTGACTATTAAACGTGATTTTTTTGTGCATGTAGAGTTGTTTATTGTGCGGCGGGTGCAGCGCATAAAAATACAGTATAAGTCATTATAATCTGTAATTATGTCCCCACTGGATGCAACAAATGCCTCGTTTGTAATGGGTTTTAATGTTTTTGTCTCGTCGCTCTGGCTGGATAGGGCATCACAATACGGTAAGGGGCGTAACATTTCTGTCACACGCTTGAGGTATCCGGCCACTCACAACCACTGGATAGCTGGCCAATCAGAGCACGCCTTGCTTTTCAGACCGATGAGCTTTGTAAAAATCTACGCGTTTCAGAAAGGCGGGGGCATAGAGGAGAAACAATATTACATTATGTGGAAAATTTGTTTTTTTGAACCTTAAACCGCATAAAACACATTTCATTACACCAAATACACAAAATAATGTTCTTTTTAGCAGCATCATATGACCCTTTAATGTCGTTCCCAAACCTTATGACTTTATATCTTATCTTTGTTCTCAGGTGCACCTGGTCAACTGCTCCGCTCTTCTCAGCTCAGCCAATAAATATGAGTTCTTAGATATGGGATATGTAAGTAGATCTATCTACTTAGGGATATGTAAATGTATTTATACTTTAATTGTTTTTTTAAATCACCCTACCAGTCAAATTTTGAATAAAACTGTAATATTGTGCAATATTATTACAATTTCAAAATAACTGTTTTGGATTTTAATTTATTTTAAAAAGTATTCCTGTGATGGCCAAGCTGATTTTTCAGAAGCCATTATTACTCCAGTCTTTATTGTCACATGATCCTTCAAAATCATTCTAATATGCTGATAAACATCTTTATTGTTTTAATAGGGCTCAAAACGATTAATCGCAATTAATCGCATTTAAAATAAAAGTTTATTTGTTACTACTATATGTTGGTACTGTGTATATTTTATTATGTATTATAAATACACACCATATATGCATATATTTGAAAAAGATTATTGTATATATACTTATACTTGTATATATTTTATCTAATATAAAATATAATATTTTATATATATATATATTTTTTTTAATAGATTCATGTATTGGTGGTATTATCTAAACATAAATAAATATTACACCAGTATGCACACATATAGTATGTACATATAAAACTTTTTATTTTGAATGTCGATTATCGTGCCTTGTTAAATTATTAAAAAATCAATGGTAGCTTTGGCGAGAATAAGAGACTGCTTTTAAAACATTAAAACATCTTAATTATCCCAAACTGTTAGACAGATAATCAATGCCTCAAAGACAAATAAACGATTTTTAATTCTGCTCTAAACCCTTACGCATGATGGACAGACTGTGTAGCATTGTAAAGCTTCCTCACAAGCTTCGTCCTGTCCAGAGTAATAAGGTGAGCTCACAATCAAACATACTGACCATTGTGCAGATCTCTGACACTAAAGATGCATCGAACCTACAGATAAACACAGACTACCATGCTGAGTTTGCCCGCTGTCTGGAGCCTCTTCTGTTGTTGGGCCAGCGGAGGCCTGGCTCTGTAACTGCAGGAACTACCTTGAGTAACAGGTGAGCAGTTTATCTGTTACATCATTCATAGTATTATGCAAGAAATGTTATATGGCTGCACTGTTATTCTACCTCTGTTTGTTTGGCCTTGTACTGACTGTGTTGCTTACTTTGCTGAAATGCTTTTGAAAAATACATTTATGTATGATGGTGGTCTCATTTCAAATTTTGTGATATTTATAACTAGAAGAATTGTACTGTAAAAATCTAAACTGCACAACATTTTTGCAATCAATAAATTAATTTGGATAACAATAAACAAACTTTCTTTTGAGTAGGTTGAGTCTATTTTAATATAAAACAATATATTAATGTAAATATATAATAACTTACAGACTTTGATTCAAAAGTTTGGGGTCAATGCAATTTGTTTTTAAAGTAAAGACACAAACATATGAACTGATTTGAACATTGATAATAATAATAATAAATGTTTCTTGAGCCTCAAATCAGCAAATAATTTTTCGAAGGATCCATGTGACAACTGAAGAAATATTATATAGTAAAAAAGAAGCAGTTATTTTTAAATCACAATAGATTTTCACAATATTTACTTGTTTTTACAGTGTGACTGTTCAAATTCTACTGTTCAGTACATATTGCTGTTTTAAAATGGGTCATTTCGGTACGGTTCGGTTAGGGATCAGGGGAGTATTATTAGAATTTCCCAAGACTCTCCTACTTCTTTTTTTTCTACAAAATTAAATAATAATAATAATAAATGTAAAAGTTTGCCTCAAGTAAAATTCATATTTCTATAAATATAATTGCACGCCTTTCTAATGCACTCCATCATGCACGCACATCCTCAAGTCTTTCAAGTTTAACTCGATTGCTGATAAAACTAAAATTGTTTGTAAAATTGTTTGCAAAACAGAAACAAGCGCATTGATTTCAGTTCATTATATTTACATAATGTCAAATCCATTGGAAATCAATGTAATAGAGTCTGATTTGCCTAAAGCTTCCAATGACAGCAGTGATCACACAGGACGAAGTTCAAATCATAAATGAATCTAGAGATCCAAAAACTTAAAGGGGTCATGACATGGTTTTATTTAATTTTTTTATTTTTTACTATGTTTCTTGATGTTTAATTATAATGTTAATAAGGTTTTTTGCACAAAAAAAAAATATGTGGAAAAATTATTCTTTTCAACCCTCATTCTGACCCTCTCTTTGAAACAACCAGTGTTTAAGGGGCGGGTCCTGTAAGGCTTGTCAGTAATTGGCCACTGTTATGATTGGCTAACTTCATTGCATAGGAAACAGTAACGCCCCTTCACTATTGCATGTTTTGACAACATAATCAAAATAAAACGGTCATTTCCAGACAAAGCAAATCATTTACTTACAGTTTGTGAGGCAGCTGCAGTCCGTTTCAACCGTTTCGTCTTTCAACAAATGTTTCTTTGTGAACTCTCCATGTTAATGTGCCTCGTTTATAAAACAAAATGCTCTGAAAAATCCTCTGACGTGATCTGGGGTGCCATTAAAAATAAACTATCCACTTGTCTCTTATGCTGGGAACCTTCTGATATCTGTACAAAGACGAGAATGAGCTGTTTAAACCAAACACGGCAAAGCAAGCGTTCTTTCACTTCATTTGTCCTATTGACAGACTCAAGCGCATGGACTGTGTCAGAAAGTGAACACATTTCTGTATACTGTATCCAGTGTAGACAAAATAGCGGCAGTGATTGTCATTTCTGTTTGTTTTTGACGCGACACTCACATTCAGCATAATCATATGACCCCTTTAAAGTCCATGAAATAAAAATGTACAATATTTATTTTGTTAGCGCACATTACTAGTCTTAAGATCAACAAATAACAATTAATCCGTTCACAAAAAATTGTTTGTCTTGGTAAATTTGAATCAAAATCTGATCATTTGTTCCGCTCTGGAATGGAATGCCTTCTCTGATGACGTCAGTTTCCGGCTTTGGCAAATGGGCTTAACCACACCCCTCCAAACCGTTTCAGTTGAGACTGCTGTGTTGGTTAATGAACGAGATAGCTATGATACAGAAATCTACTGAAGTAAGGGCAAACACATAGGGAAGGAAATGTTTCTCCAAGCATTATTTTTTGTAACAATATATGGTAGTCCGGCAATTCAATCTGTTAAAGACATAAATACTCGGAGGCAAGCAATATTACCTTCATTGTTGTTCAGTCGTTGTACAAGCAGGGTGGTCGGTATTAGTCCCACCCCTTCTCCACTGTGATTGGTTAGCTGACTAGAAAGTGACAGCGCTGAGCGCAGCGTTTACCCAAGTTGAACATTCTTCAACTCTCGGTGCTGAGAAAAAAATGCCAGAATGCTTAGCGCTCAGCGCGAAAAAGATGCTCAGCGCTTGGCGCGCTCCTGGCGTGTTATAAAATGTGGCGCTCCCATTGAGAACAATTGAAAAAATACACTAGCTGTGGGGAAAAGCGTTTTGGTGGACATACGGCCTTTAGTTTCCTGCAAGTGAGAGATGAGAAGAGGAGCACAAAAATAAAACCCCACCCTCTACTAAATATTCCGTTTCAGTTGGATATACGTCACCATACTGAAATAAAGTCGACAGCAACTTCCGGTTCACACTGAATGCCAGTGGGGTTCTCATGTCATGACCCCTTTAATAATATATTTGTTCATATAACAACACAGCAGCTCAAATTAAGAGAGAATTCCACTAAATGCTTATAAATTTTAGTTTATTCGTTTACACTGCTGCCATTTCATGGAGATAAACATTTTCTTCTGCTGCGCTTTGTTCCTGTAGCCACCCTGTAGCGGTTTGGCTGTGTGGTTTCAGAAAGTTGTTAAAGTTGTCACCCCAATGTGTATTTGAAGCCTTGTTTTTCGCCAAAACATATCTTCCAAATCCTTTGTTAGAACTGAGATTAATCGCGGTACAAATGCGTGCCGAACTGAGGGTGGCAAACTGTACAGTTCGGTCTTTTACAGAGAATCGTTGATCCTCTAGTTTTTACTTTTTTTGATCAAATAAATGCAGCCTTTATAAACTTAAAAGACTACTTTCAAAAACATTTTTGAATATCATTGATATCTATTTTATTATTTTTAAGAAACATTGATGAGTCCCTCGATTTCCACGAAATCAAGGCATTTTTCCACTTGGAAAAATTAGAAATATAAATAAGTTAATAGCATTTTTTTTTAATATCCATCGAACTTAAAACAGCTTAAAAGACAAGAAATTGTATCACATTGAGGGTATTCTCACAGCAAAATCCCCGATTAATCAACTCCTGCTCAAGTAGATATTGGCCCAATCTAACAGAGTGTTCCAGTAACACTTGACGCCGAGTTAAAGTTACTGGATAATTAAGCCATTCAATTACTTGATAATGACATTAGTAAGAAACCGCTGTAACATGTTAAGATGAACAACCGTTCTAACTTCCTGCGCAGCTTTAGCAGAAAACATATCACCTAATCCTCAAACAAGTGGTAACTCTGCTTCATGTTACTTTAACACTCTGTAGATTGTGACAATATTACTCTGAGCAAGTTTATTTAACTCTAGGGATTTTTCTGTATACAAAAATGTCATTATAATTTTATGACTATTTTTATACCTCATGTTTTGGTATTTTTGTCAACCATGTTACAAACACAAGCATTACTACTATATCTTAATTAGAACTACAGTATGTGATAGTTTTCACATATGAGCAGCATTTCAGTCCCTCATTTCACTGGGATTGTTTCAAATTTAGTTTTTGATTTTTTTATATTTGTCATTCAGATGACCAAGAACATCCTACTTTTGGAGTGTGACTACATGTCATTTAAGAAAAATATATATTTTTACAAGAGAGATAATAAAAAGGTATATGTCCAAAGTAAAATATAATTCAAATTAAGTTAAGTTAAAGTCAGTTCATTGTGCATTGTAACGTCCTAGAAGTGATGTCACTTGAATGTACATTGTTTTACAAGGTTTTTTTCATTAGGGTAACAGGGCTGATATGAAACAAGGAAACACCAATAAAATGATTTCGTAATATATATTTTTTTTTAGTTATGCCAAATCATTCTTAGCAATGGAGATGTATTTTAGACATATGCATGATTTTATATAATTTGACTTCATCTTAAACGTCCTCTGAAACGAAAACCATAGTGAGGGACAGGCCCAAACCTTAACCCTACTAATCAGCATCAAAGCTATTTACATTATTTATTTTTAATATTTAATTGACTTTTTTGATGTAATATTGATGAGAGAATACATATATTTTTAAATCACAAATTTATTTGTTGTTATAATAATTATATGTTTGATTACTTCTTAGGGACGC
This sequence comes from Sinocyclocheilus anophthalmus, assembly GCA_018155175.1. Classification (NCBI taxonomy): domain Eukaryota; kingdom Metazoa; phylum Chordata; class Actinopteri; order Cypriniformes; family Cyprinidae; genus Sinocyclocheilus; species Sinocyclocheilus anophthalmus. The sequence continues at coordinate 12,127 of JADLZN010006424.1, read as the reverse complement.
AAAAGACACCCATTTCGTATACTCAGATACTCAGTTATTGATTTCTGTCTAATGGCTCAGAGCTGACAGCACACAACAGGAAGGAGACACTGGCATTACTCTGGTGCTTACTCAGCCGGTTATTAAGCTCCTAAACAGAGAAACATTTATGTAACTTTCCCTGACAAGCACCAGGTGGCAACTGTCCTGTTATAGCCAGAGTTAGTCCTGTGTCTGTGAGGCGCCAGGAGCTGAGGTGATAACATGAGGCACAGGGATACATGAGCCAGACTTCCTGGAAAGCTCTCATTCCGGGAGAAGGGCTCAGAGAGTTATGCCACTGACTGGAGCACTTCAGAGCCTTATTCATAATATAGCTGCATATGAGTACTGTTTCCTGATCAGTTTGCAGTGAGAAAGATTAGTGCAGCAGAAGTGAACATGTGCAGGTATCAGTGCAAATCTATACTAACAGAGCTTACGAAAGAAAGGGATGTCATCCTAAATTCCTATTCTCTGAATCCACCTCAGGTCTCATTGAATTCGGGGTTGTGTCAAACTCCTGTTGCCATGGAGTGAACTATATGGAGTTTTTACAAGCATTTTTCCAAGAAACCAGAGGAGAGGGATATCTGCTTAATGTCTGCATTGATTCCTGTCTATCTGCATAGTGTAGTAGCTATTTTCAGGGCTGATGAACGTTAGCTGTGCAGTTCTAGCTTTTGAAACTAGTTCTGAGTTTGTTTGGCATGCCATAGTGCATACTGTTATACAACAGCCCCAAAGAGTATCTGGACATTAGTATTTGAGTTAGATAACAAAATATCAATCCATGATTAGCTTTTCTCGGGCCTAACTTGAATTAACTTGCCATTCTTTATTCAAGAAACAAAAGGTAATCATTGAAGAGCATCGAAGTGAATTCTCTTTTTCTTTTGTTCTGTGATTTACATCAATGACACAGACTGCAGCAGGTTTTCTCCCAACTCTTTACGGTCATTTAGGACTTTTTAACTAATTTAAAACTGTGTTTACGAGGTCACTCGCCAAAAATGCTGTCTGAAGCAGCTTTCTGTACATATGCACTTGTCGGATGCCTGCGTTCACAGAGTGGTGCTTTACAGACAGCACGTCAATACTGAATTAAAGGGATAGTTAACCCAAAAATGAACATTTTGCCATTAATTGTTATGTATTTTTTATATATATTTTTTATGAAATTCGAGAGCTTTCTTATCCTGCATAGACAACGCAACTGAAATGTTTTATGGCCCAGAAAGGGCCTTGAAATTGTTGAATAAAGTCATTATTTTTGTTTTCTTTGCACACAAAAAGTATTCTCATAGCTTCGTAAAACTATGGTTGAACCCCTGATGTCACATGGACCATTTTAACGATGCCCTTACTAGCTTTCTGGGCCTTGAACGTGTCAGTTGCGTTGCTGTCTATGCAGGGACAGAAAGCTCTTGGATTCCATCAAAAATAACTTTATTTGTGTTCCGAAGATGAACAAAGGTCTTACGGGTTTGAAACGTCATGAGGATGAGTAATTAATGACAGAAATTTCATTATTGGGTGAACTATTGCTTTAAGTTCTCTGCTTGCGTCTTATATGCTTGAAGCAGGTTCCCACCCTATTATGGTCTTTACTGCTTCTGTTACTGTTAGCATAGGCACAAGGAATGCGGTGTAATATATAACAAAATCTGGCCCGACTGCTCTCTTTGCAGCCTGTCGTAATCCGAAGTAACCTCTTTTAATGCACCACACACACATACCACACGATATCAATATTTAATTGACATTTCCGTTGATCTTTGGTGTTATGTAATTTTAAGGTCATGCACCATATTTTTAGGTCTGGATCTAAGCCGTCCTAAAATACGTTTGTGGGTTAGAGACACTTTGCAAAATAACCCTGTCATGTTTCAACTCCTTATTTAGTCCACTGTCATGATTAAAAGTTTCCATATTGAATTTTCATTGCCATGCCACACCATCTGCTGTTGCCACACGTTTACACAAAAGACTCAGCATTACAGCCTCGATGCATCTACACGGAATACCCAAGGTGATAAGAGATCAGAATGAATACAGCCATTCCGCCACAGCAGCCTCCATCTCTCCATATAGAGTCCAATGACGCAAGTCCCTGTGACAACTTTCCACATCAATCATCCATACCGTTCTCAGGTTTGTGAAGCCCTCCACCAAACAAACGTCCTCCCCCATCTGTCCCTGTGCCATCAGATATAGTACGGAGGTCAGGCTTCTTTCACTATTTTTAACAGAATTTCAGAGAAGTGTCTCGGATTCTGCTCGTAGCACAGAGTTCACACAAAGGCGCTAGGCCATGGGACTCGCACCCCGTTGCGACCTTATGATGACAGCCTGTACACAGGTCACCACATTCTGGGGCATCGCACATCTTAAATTGCCGTAAATAAGTTCAGGGGGTGGAAATTCTTCGTAAACTTAGGCTCAGAGATACATTAACAGGTCCAGATTCCACTCGTGGGACTTGTATACACGCTGACACCGGTTCGTGGAAACTATGGACGCACAACTAGAGACCGTCCCGGATTTTTGTGTTTCAACCCCCTCTACAAGATTTGAAAACTGTATATCCTTCGGTAACTCTTTTTTTTCTCGATGTTTGCTTCGTTATGAGCTTTCAATAGGCTTTTCATTCTTAAGCTTTTAACTCCTGTTCCTGAACCTCAGGAATTTCTAACTAAGGTTTGTGAATGCAGAGGTGGGAATGCTGCATTTCTGTGCACCGTTAAATGTAGGGAGCGTCAATGGTCATGAAGCTCTGAAAATGTGATAAGCAACAGAATCTCAGTTAAATTTTATTCAAAATAAGTCTGAATGTCAATGTTTTGATAGTTGTTACATAATCTGTTGTTGCTCTGCTTCAGACGTAGAACATTACGTTTTTTAGTTCAGTGCTGGTATTGTTAACTAAATATATAAAAAAATGTTTATCTGAAATACAGCTGAAATAAAAGAAAATATATTAGGTTAAAAAAGCTAATCATAAATCTTAAACAAAGAGTAGAACTGTTGCCTTGGCTAACTGAAATAAATATGTTTACGTAGAAGTCCTAAAATTACTAAAGCTTTAAAATTTAAATGTATAATTTAAGATTATGTGTAATTGTAAATTAAAAGTGAAAGCTAAGAAGAAAAAATAAAAAACTAATAAAATACAGTAATTACTAAAGTTAATATACAATCAAATAAAACAAAAAACCCAAAATATTAAGAATAATAGAATAGTAATATTAATATCTTTATAATATTCAATATATTAATATTAAATTGTAATATTAAAACAACACTGCATTAGATGTTTCTTTATTATAAATACAACCTCTTTATTAATCCTGTAAAATGTAATTTTGGTTAAAAAAATAAATAATGAAGATAACAAATAGGTTTTGTTTTGTTTGATGTGCGTTTAATTGTTTATTAACTGTTTATCAAAATTGTTACTAATTTAGTGTTGTTAAATGTACAGTTGTTTAAAAATCTTCACGAGAGCATTGTTTAAACAAAAACCCAAAATAAGAATAAGAATGTTACAGGATAAGTAAAATAATTGAATTTAATAAAGTGTTGTCATACTTGTCTCTCTCTCTTATCCTACCATAGGCTGTCCCCTCTGTCTATGTCGTGCCCGTCCCCTTCTCTCAGTGAAATGCCTTTTGGCCGCAGGCCCACCTTTCACCGAAACATTTGCACCAAAGTGCTGCTTGCTGAGGGCAGAGAGTCACCCTTCACTGAGCACTGCCGCAACTTTGAGAAGAGCTACAGGGTAAGAATTAGTCCTCATTCAGTAATAACTGCAGCCATATAGTCTTTTATAAAGATGTATGGTTTTTATTCTCTGTGTGTGTAAGGTCTGGATAAGTTAGTGTACTCCTAAACATTGACAAAGTTAAACAATTATTAGTCTTTTTAAAAACGAGTGTCAACTTTTTAATATGTTAGCCTCAAAATATTTTTTTAATGATTTTAATGATTATGTCATGCATACTATAAACTTGATCTCCCTTACACTCTTTTACACTCTATTAACTGTTTCTTTTATACCACATTAACTGTATTATTTCACAATTTTTGAATGCTGCTGCATTTCAGTTATTTGCAACCAAGAGAATAAAATGCTTTTTCATTCCATGCATGTATGCTCTAAACAATGTTTGTTTGTCTTTTTGAGGTCTCGTAAAATAACGGTTGTGTATATGTGTATTATTTTATTAATTCCATGCATTTTTAATGCGCCAGGTTCTTCAGACAGAGGTCCAGAAGCTGAAGGACGAGGTTCAGGAGATGCACAGAGACCTAACAAAACATCACTCTCTCATCAACACGGACACTATGGATGAGATCCTGGAAAGGTCTGTACTCATTGACAAACAGATCGCGTCTCAGTATTCTGCTGTGCAGACCCAGAGGGCCATATTTGAGGAGGTGAGGCTAAATTATAATTCTTGCAAAACCATTATTCTTTCAAAACATAGCAGCAGCTTAGCATATTCTGGATGTCTTTCTAGATATGGGATGTGACCTTTCAAAGAGTAACCAAAGAGCAAGAGATCTACGAAGGTGAGGAAAAACAACAAGTTGTCTGTGCTGCCTCAGGGTTCATTTGGCCATGCATGTTAAGCTGTTTCTTTCCACTAATTAGTCAACTAATTAATTTGCTAATTACAGCACAGCTCCATGACCTTCTGCAGCTGAAGCAAGAAAATTCCTACTTGACAACCATTGCACGACAAATTGGACCCTACATCTTATCCATAGCAAAAGTAAAAGAGCGTCTGGAACCCAGGTTGTTTTTCTGTTTTATTATTGAAATATTTATATATTATATTGAATATTACTTCCGCACATTCCCTTTGGTCTTTAAAGGAATAGTTCACCTAAAAATTACAGTTTGCTGGAAATGTACTCACCCTCAGGCTATCCAAGATGTAGATGAGTCTGTTTCTTCATCAGAACAGATTACATCACTTGCTCACCAATCAATCCTTTGCACCATTTACAAGCGATTTTGGAGTGAGAGGACACCAGGAGACTGAAGGAAGCATTTTTATAGATTATGGATTGCAAAAGCGACAGCTTAAAGTTAAAACACCGTAATGATGGATTTGTTTCTCATAAATACTCAGCTTTTCACTTCACAAGACATTAATTGATGGACTGGAGTCATGTGGAGTACTTACTGTGACATTTTTACCTGTTTGGAGGGTGGGTACATTTTCAGCAAAATTTCATTTTTGGGTGAACTGTTCCTTTAATTTGGGTAGTTGAATATTTTAGTCATTAAATTGTATATTGTTGATGTATTCACAGGTTTCAAACGCCTGAGAATGACTGCGTGGGCACTGTAGTGAAAATATGTGAGGACAGCGCAATGACTGCTGAACAAAACCGGTTTGCATTTGATGTTACTATAACACAGCTCAAAGTGCATATATTAAAACATTATAAGACAGAATGACACATCATTTCTTCCTCCAGCTGCAATGAGAAGAGTCGCTCAGCAGGATATGATCGGGACCCTGGCACAGACAACTCTCTTATCCTGCCGCCTGGTGAAACGCTACTAAAGAGCAGTGACTTCTGCTGGCAGGGAAAGCAGATAAATATTTCAAAGGTCTCTTGCGGCAAAGAGCTGCCACTATAGAGCTGCATGTCAGAATGATGGGGAACAGTGACCACAAATGTGGCATGTACTTTCAAGCATGTGCTAGATGTCAACACATGAACATGGGGCTTTACAGTAACTGAAAAATAAGAAGGGCATGAATGGAATATTGATAACATGAGTGTGTCAAATCAAATGGACCTTCACTATAAACCGTTTGGATCGGATGGTCCATAAATGTTTCACAGACCAGTGGATTGTGATTTTTTGTTTTGGTTTGTTGTTGACTATAAAATGTAAACTTAAATAAAAACAACATGAAAATTAGAATAAGTTAAATAACTTATATAAGATAAAGTACTAAAATTGCTAAAGCTAAAACAAAAAAATGGATTAACACTAAATATAAATATAAAAAAAAAGAAAAGGACAAAAACGCGTAACAAAAATTTTAATTAAATTGTACAATTAAAATCTTAAACAAGTATATTGAAAATATAAATAAATACTAAAGTACATAAAAAAAAGTAAATAGGAAATATTTCAAACTAAAATTGTCATGATTGTGTGAAGAATTCGTAAAAGCTATGTTTCATAAAATCCTAGCTATGTTTTTATGTGTGCTGTCAAATAAATACTATATTGTGAGTGCTGAACAGCCTTTTTGAGCAAAACTTTAATAAATAAAATATAATAAGAAATCATCTATTTAAAAAGTTATATCAGCTGGATGTTCATTAAAATACATTTAGAGGAACACAGGAGACCATTTGTATTCCCGTGTTAGAGGGTGGGGGTTTTCAGCGCACTACAGCCATTAAGTTTCTGTGAAATGTTGGGTCTGCTGATCATGGCTGTCATCACCTTCCCTGTGTGTAATAATGGAAAGAGAACTTAACATAGCATCTCATAAAATCAGATTACAGCACTTCAGACCAATGCCCCAGAGAATACTGTATAAACAAACATAAATTAACACAGATTGAAGGATATAAAAACAAGATAGCCAAGGTGGCAAGCAAAACCATCGATGGAGATTTATGAAAAAAGACAATGACAATCATGACATATATTTAAGAAATATGCTAACTGAGTAGCCCAGGTTTGACTTCAGGTAAATGGTGATACATCGAGAAAACAATGGTAGTTGAATTCAAACGTGTGGACGCAACTACAGGGAGCATATTTGAATTTGCATACACTGTTAAAAACAGTTGTGCTGCTTAATATTTTTGTGTAAATAGTGATGCTTTTTTTTTTAGGATTCTTTGATGAACGGAAAGGTCAGAAGAACAGCATATATTGGAAATACATTTTTTTAAAAGTATCAATGTAAAAGTGTCACTTTTGATCAATTTAACGTGTACTTGCTGAATAAAAGTAATAAAGAGTTTGTTCACCCAAAAATGACAATTCTGTCATTAATTACTCACCCTCATGTCGTTCCAAACTCAAAAGACCTTTGTTCATCTTCAGAACAAAAACACAAATTGAAGCTATTTGATGAAATTCCGAGCAAGATTTTTCAAACCAGCAATGACACACCAAAACAACCTAACCACATTCCAGGCCGAAGGTAGGTAAGGGACATCGTTAAAATTGTCCATGTGACATCAGTGGTTCAACCGTAAAGTTATGAAGCTATACCCATCAGCCCACCATGACAAGCTCTCTTCTCTTCGATCTCACCTGCCCCTGGCTCAGCTATAACTGGCAGACAGTTGTCTTCAAAACAACCATTAGACATTTGTAGTGTCTGTTTTTTATTTTATATGAGAAGGAGGCAGAGCAACACTCTCTCTCGGTCATGTTGGATTCTTGTCTAATTATGTTTGTTTTATTTTATTGTACAAGGACTTTTCAATGCACGCTGATAGATTTCTTTCACATGTTTTTCTGTACTTTTATGCTCCAACAAGGTCAAACAATGACTAGAACAGCGCTGTCTAATACCAGACTAACCTTATGGCATGCATAAAGCTACAGAGCCACAACTCCATACATAAGGTGAATATGTGACAGAACGCTTAGCTGCACAGTTGCAGAGAAAGAAATGGGGTCAATGCGACCTTCAAGAACAGGCCGCCAAAGTTAGTCAGACTCATTAAAAATACATTTGGTGACAGCATATTGGAAAGCGGGATGAACGAACGAGAGGACTCCTCGTCTCAACAGTCATATATCATCTCCTCCCTCCTGCCCTACAAGGTCTTCATAAATACACACAGAGGCCTTATTCTTCCTCATGATATTAGCTTTTTTTCTAAGGTTGAGGAGGTGAAAGATGCTTACCTGGTTCAACTTATTTCTGGCGGTTTGATCCATACGAACATCCACAATTCGACTCACTGAACAGACAGGATGCAAATGATTCTCTAATGACTTAACTTAATAAATGACTTAATAACTTTCTCAAAGTGGACACTGCGGGTCATGCTTAAATTACTGTACTGTGATAATTCACTCCAGAAAATGTATTTGAATATTTTTGACAACTGTTTCAACGTCAAAGCAGGATGAACCGTTAAAAGCGCAGTAGCTACTGTCGATTCGCTCCTGAATGAATCTGTGTTTTTGAAAGAATCAGTTGAGTGAATTCAATGACTCACACATAGAGGCATTTCCTTGTTTCCTGTCTGAGTGAATTTGAATAAGTTAAATGAATGACTCAGTGATATAGGCTATTCACTTTTTTCTGAATGAATTGTTTGAATAAATGGTTATAACTCACTCATTAAGACAGTAGCTTGTCGCCACCTACTGGGGTATCGACGAAACATGCAGTGGTTTGGTAAACTACCTTGAAGTAAGAACAATGCCACAATCAATTATTTCCTAATTAATATTTTTATTTTCATATCTGTTTTGTATTTGTGCTTAGGTCTGTCGTCACTTTAACATGTTTTTGAAATCGTACTGTTACTGTAATGCAAAAAATGCATAGGCTACCTGTCAATCATGTTGTGGGAAATCTGAAGGAGTGTAACTGTTTCATTATGTCATCGCATAACAAAAATGTACAATACTTTCTAATATTCAAACATAGTTAACATTTTATAATAACTTTCATTAACAATGCCAACCAAAATTATTACAAATTAAAATTATTATAAAATGCAAAACAGGTCATTAGTTTATTTGTATTCAAATATATATCATGAAATGTTTAGATATATATCATTTTTATTATTATGGTCTTAAAATGTTAGATATTATTAACTCAAATATAATTACATTTCAATGAATATATGAAATGCAATACATATAAATGAATGCCTGTTAATGATTTCTTAATGAAAGTTATTACAAAGTGTCACAGAGAATCAAATAACATTCATCAGAAGGCTGCACGACATCACAGGAAAGCAAGTAAACAAAAAAACCTGCACAATCAGAACAAAGTTATAAAGCTCTTTCCCCAAATGGAAAAAACATTGTCATCAACTTTGGATTCAGCGATGAGTTCAACTCAGAAGGCAAAAAGAGAGCTCTTATATATCGTACAAAAATAGCATGTGTAAAAAGGAATCGGTAATTTTCAAAATCTGTCCATTCACTGCTGACTGCCACTCTTTCCCAGTTTGATCATTCTGTCTGGGCATTTGCATTAGAGTTTATTTTCCATAAAACATCTCCAGAAGAAGTTCCTCCATGTTGACAGCGCCAATGACCGGTTTGAAGAAGAGACCGGCCACCACGTTGGCGTTGATGGATCTCAGCATGGAGAGGGCGAGGAAGAGTTTGGCGAATCTTGCACTGTCCCCACGGTGAATCATTTTGACATATTCATTAAGTGCCTGGTTCGCCTCGCTCTGCAGGGCCTGGATGTAATGTTGACACTGCAGCCCTGCAACATCTAGGAACAAGAGATGGAAAGAGACTTGTTATATCCTGTACCAGAAAGAACTTGATGATGTGAAAAAGATACCTTTTGATTACCTGTACACTTGACTGTAATTCTCAAAATTATGAATTTTTGAAAACAATTCATGATAAACAAAGAAACATATATGTCATGAAACTTTGATTCGTATATTGTCATATATTCATATTTTAATTGCTGATCTGTTACATACCCCAACATTATTATTATTATTATTAGCATATTATAGTAATGACAATATTTATTAGTTGAAGTATATTATTATTATTTATGAATATATAACTAGACAATTCATATTACAAAATGATTAGATAAGAATTCACAATGTGCTATATTAAAAGCAGCTTTTTAAACATACTGATATTTCTCTAGCTGTGTGTTTTATCATCATTAATTTTATTCAGTATGTTATAAAATATTATTATTGCAATTTTATCCTAAATTAAGTCAGTTAAAGTAAAAGCAAACTATGGAACTGTAATTTACGGTATGTTATGTATGCCATGTTTGCAGTAGTATGCATGATTGATTATTAATTATGCATTACATATTAATATGAATTATTACAAGTGATTTAATTAAAGCAGTTAAAAGGAAAATATGAACTGTTGCTAATTTGAGTATTTAATATATTAATATTAGGTACAAATGTGATTAATGTAAAGCAGTAAAAAGCAATGAACATGTCTTAATTCGGTTTTATTATTATTGTTGTTGTTTTTGTTGTTATGAATGTTAATAAATTAATTTCAGAGTGAGTCATAGTAAAACCGGTTATTCTTAACGGCAGCTAGGAAGTGTCCCAATTCAGGTGTGACAGTGTAGCAAGTGTGTCTCACCTGGATTGAAGAGAATCGCCCCTTTTAAGTACGCGTACTCCTTGGTGCTTATGTCCAGTCCCCAGCATTTCCGCAGAAACATTTTAATACCCTGAACGTCGGTCAACGCCACTCCGCCGTTATTACTCTGGCTGTCCTGCTTGTCCTGTCCGCTCGTTAATATCCGCTGCAGCATGCTGGGCTCTTGTGTCTCCGAAGTCTCGAAGTCGATCCTATCCTGCGCCATCCCGAGCACCAGCAGCGGCGCCCAGCTGCTCCGCACCAGCGTGTGCTGGTCATCCACCGGCAGCTCCCGGAAACACGGCACGTTCTTCACAAACTTCAGGGTCTTGACCAGGACCGCGGAGGCGGCTTTGCATGCGGTCTGAGGGGAGCGGAGAGACACCTTCCTCTTGGAGCCGCACGCACACGCGCGCATGGACAAGGCGAGCCTCGGGGTCCTCGGCTGATTCCCAAGTTGCGCAGACTGACTGTCGTTCTTTAAAATGCTGTACAGGATGCTGTTCTGTCGCCTTTCGCTGCTGCAGTGGCAGCTGCTGTCAAAGTACGCCATCCTCCTGGTGCTGCGGGGACTGTGAAGTTTCGTTGCTGAAACCGTTATGAGCTTTACGCTTGGAGATGTCCATGCACGGCTGAGGTCTGTGTGTTACCATCCACCCAAATGCCAAATAGTTTAGAGTTTTAAAGAGCGCTGGACGCCTCCCACTGTCTCTTTCTGATTCACACATAGGGGGCGCTATAGTCCCTGTAGTGATGTGTGGTTTTGCCACATCGGGTTTTGCCTACTGTTCGTGGTTGGTGTCATTTAGTGTCCCCACAAAAACCGCAAAAGCTAAAATCACCAACATTGAGAGGACCAGCCAAAGCGTAAACGCAAGTACAATTGCCTAATCCTATAAAGCACTCATCCATACCTGGCCTCTAAATTAATCAAAATGATTCTCGAAACTTTGTTGAAAACCTTGTTGTACACAATCTACTACATGCCTTGTGTCGTCTTACTGCTAGTTTATACTTTTTTAGAAGGTAAACATGATAATAAATATATTTTTTAGAAAAAATCATGCTGAAATGTGAGTATAAAATATGATACATCAGGCTTTAGTGAAACATTTATTTGTACATCTCTCATTGTATTGGGTTGTATTATGTTTTGTTTTCGCAATAAAAACTACAGAGCTTTGATCATAAAACAAAGCATGAACAGAATTTATTAGACTTGTTCCATTTAAATATTAAGAAAACTGCACCCTCTATATATATATAGGATAGATCTTTAATTTAATTATTTATAAAGTTACATTTAGCATTTGGAGCTAGAGAAAAATCAGATTCTCTTTGAAAAAGAAAGAAGATCATTTTTATCAAATCTGGCAACCTTTCATAGATTACTTTAATGATATTAATTCTACCGGCTCCTAAATTAAAGTAAATTATTAAGCTAAGAAAATGAATAAATGAATAAGTTGAGATATCTGTTAACAACAACAACAACAACAACAAAAAAGTCTGTGGTTACACAAGAAGAAACTTCTTGCACTAATCTGACCAACGACTGACAGTGCTAGTCCGATATGTACATACCAAAGATTTGTCATAGAATGCCAATGTTTGCCCCTAAAGGTATTTAGCTATCCATTTCTGCAGTACTAGGACAGGTTACAGTAGGTGTACCTCCTGGTTTGGCATCATGTCCAGTCTAGCCGTTGCCGGTGTGGAAAGTTTTAACAGTAACATGAGTGTGTGTGTGTGTGTTGTGTGCTACAA
>JADLZN010006423.1:0-89364 GCA_018155175.1 Sinocyclocheilus anophthalmus | reverse complement strand
ACCTCATTTCAACTTTCAATCAAGGTAATAATGTTTACGCTTCAATCATGTAAAACATGTCTGAATTAGATTCAAGTATCACAGAAAGTGTCATTTATTATCCTCGCTGTGATATTTATTGTCAAATATAATGATATTTCTGAGTTTGACATTGTCTTTATGAAGCAGCTCTACATCACTTTATTGCAGCAGTTCTCAGTTTGGGTTCCGGGTTCAATAAAGATGACTTAAAATAAGACAAAACAAGCTTCAACAATCAAGATTTTTGATTTATTTGTTGGTTTTTGAAGAAGCAGAATTCCTTTGGAAAACCTTGGACAATTCTAGACCTGGAAAAGTCACGGAAAATTATAAAAACTCCATGGGCGCTTTAATAATTAATATACATTTTAGTAGTTATGCCAAGCTAAAAATCTATGCTAAAATATTGTATCCAGTAAAAATTGTGAGTAAGCAATATTCTTGAAAATCCAGATACGCCAGCAAAAACATTTGTATGCATTATTTACTTTTATCTTTTCTAAAATATATGCTCAAATAAATAGAAACATCTTCTTGTGTTTTTTTTTTTCAGTCATGTTTGACGTATAGACTTTGATCACAAAGTAAAACAACTATGCAATTCATTTTTTGTACTTTTGGGGGGATTTTTTCCCCCAACTTGTTACACTTGTGTTGTTTCTGTTCGAAAATTGCTTATCTCTTATTACGTTATATCATCACCAAATATTAGATTCAATCATTTTCTAAACTTGTTTTCTTTCCATTAGCACAGGTTTGGTTTCTTTTTGGAGCTCGTTGGAGGCTCGTGGTTCTTCACTACTTTTTAAATGAGATGTCATTTTTGTCTAGAAACACCAAACTCACACAAACACGAAACAGAAGTGCAATAGGCCTACAACATTAATGTAAAAATAAGAAAAGTTTTTAAATAAAGTCTAAACAAATGTGATGGTTCACGCACGCAATTCTGGGAATGCCCCTTAAAAAGACCACCATAAATGCTGAGAATCTATATTAAAAATAGCCTATTGTGATATGTTTTGTATGAAGTAAGCCTAAACGTGCATGTATTGTTGTACAAATATCACTGTATCGCAACTTACAGTTAACAAAGTAACACGTTTAAACTCATCATTTCACATTTTTTACATTATGCACTCTGATACGAATTAGGAAGTACATTTCTAACAGCAACATGTGAGCAAAATAACAGATTGAAACAATCATTTCCTGAATGCGCGAGCCAGTTATGTTTCTTCGTGCTTTTCAAGCAAAGATGTTACTGTTAAATAAAGCATCAACACAAACGCCTCGATTCGCCGAAAGATGCACATGACAAAGTCCCACTTGTTGATCGTTTGCACTGCACGCGACAAACCTAAATCCACGCGCTCGCTTTGAACATTATAATGGCAGTGTTTTAGTTCGTCGCATCACGTATATAGCGGTAGATTAAGTGAAAACCAACAGGCAAGTAAGCTATATCAGACTTGAAAATGAACTTGGGTTTCCGCAGACAAGGACAAGAACTAGGACTAGTCACGTCATCCCTCCCTGAGCGTTAATTGAGATAGCGGTGTGTGTGAGTAAACAGCGGGTCACTGAATGAAGAACAAGCCCTTCCAGACACTTACCGCTCGCTCCCTGAGACAAGCTGGAGACAGATGTCTGGCCCATGTCGATCTTCACTGGGCCGCTAAACAAAAATCATACGACGCCCCAACAACTTGTGCAACAAAGCCCACTCGATTGACATAACAGGAGATTCATTTCACTCCTCCAGCTCTGAGATCTGCTTCTCAAAAGAGCTTTTCCATACTTTGCGAACTCGTAAGACACGCAATCGAACTCTTGAATCCCCGGATTGAAATGCCTGTCATTCCTTTTTTGCAGATTGTAAGCAGTCAGAGGTCATAAGGAGGAAGTTTCAAGCCCCTCCTTGCTTCAGCCCTGCTTAAAGCATGGAAATTTATGTGAGTAATAATGTGTTGGCCAAAAGTGACATCATTAGAAAATACTGGATCAGGAGTGTCCATGCTATTTTTGACTACACTGCGTTACTGTATTAAAAAAATAAAATGAAACTAAAATAAAAACTTGGTTTATTCTATTGAAAATGTCTGTTGCTAACTATCAGAGCATTTCTGATCAAGAAATGACAGTGTAAAAGTTTCCCTGAGTTTTACATCCTCTAGCCAAAGAGAGTATATTATAAAGCTATAAAATATTCATACATGATGTATAAAAACTAAAGATAGTTTATTATTGATAATTTAAAGACATGATCGTCTTGAATAATGCTACTTTTTACTCCAGTGAGTCAGTTTCTGTAAAGACACATACCGTAACATTGACAGAACCGGCCATTAGATAGGCTTCCAAATGCTTTCAGCAAAATTTAAAAGGTAAAAAATATGAAACATTAAATATTTTATCAAACAGCAAAAAGTTACCTGTAAAATACAAAAATAGTATTGGCCATTTTATATTAAAAATGAAATCATATAAATGTATAATACATTTAAAACTGGTGACAACTTGCATTAAACTGACCTGAATGAAAATATCCTTGTCTTGAGAGCACTGTTCAACCTGTGTGACTCTGAGTAGATGTCATTGCAGTTGTATTGCTCACAATAAGACCATTTTCAAGGTTTGACCATTCTACGAGTTTGAAACCAACATACAAAAACACTCATTTGTGTAATTAAACTTTTGACTCAAAATCATATACTGAGACACAGCCCTTATGACAACTTCTCATGTAACAACAAGCCCCATTCTTACTTATATGATACTGTACACACAGTCTTTTGAATGTCAATGTTCTATGAAAGGGTAGCAGTTTACTTATTTTGCATAAAATGGGAAGCCAAAAGGACACACTATCAACCTCTGGTTCCATTTCTCCTTTATGTGACCATGAGAATAACTATGCATTTTTCAGTATCAAAAAGACAGGTTTTATACCACCAAATACAAACATCGCTATAATCTTTAAGATTGTTTGCAGCTAATGCTTTGCTTCCATCAAAAGAGGCCAAAAGCCCCACAGACTTAGGCCCCACACTCCCCCCCAACCCCCTCTTCCAAAGCAGAAGTGATGGGTGGGATATAGAGCAGGAAGCCTTACGAAAACAAGTCTACTCTAGAGATGTGAGCTATTGTTTTGCGCACAGCTAAGCTGAATGTTCTCATCAAGTACGAGCTCTCCACCCCTTCCTGAAGGTCCTCCTTACCATCAAAACACCACAGCCCTGAGTACAAGCAGCTGGAAATAGTGTGATTTGTTGGTGTAATCTTTGTTCATGCAATCTTTGCATCATTTTATTGTAATGTTTTTGTTACTGAACATGTGGAATTATTTTTTATTCAAGAGGGGTGACCTAGTAGTACAGTGGTTTAGTTTAAAGGTTACAAACCTAAATAGGGGAAACCAAAAACTGCAGAGCTACTGAGCCTGTCAACTCTTCCCTACAGCTAGAAATATAAAGCTAGTTCTAATCTAAAGCAGTGCTTCTCAACCAGGGGGGTCGGGGCCCACTAGGGGGGCTGAGCAAACTTCCAAGATCACCTATAAGTATTTCAATGAATAAATGATGATTAATATATTAACAATCTGACTTTAGTCTAAATCAAAATGCTAAAAATAAACACATAAAATCAAGATGTAAACTGAAATCAGTTTACAGAAGCCCTAAATGCCTGCATGTGGTCAGAGTGGAATGTCAGTCTTATCATCATGTCGGTATGCATCTGTTGAGTTAACACAGAACAGAGAACCTTATGTAATCTGTAAACCCACTTTCACCCACACATCGGTGCAAAAGAATACACAGTCAAACACCAAAATCACAGTTGTAAGGGCACATTCATTTTAAAGGGGTCATGTGACGTTGCTAAAAAAGAACATTATTTTGTGTATTTGGTGTAATGAAATGTGTTTATGTGGTTTAAGGTTCAAAAAACACATTATTTTCCACATACTGTACATTATTGTTTCTCCTCTATGCCCCACCTTTCGGAAATGCATCGATTTTTTACAAAGCTCATCGATCTGAAAAGCGGGGGGTGCTCTGATTGGCCAGCTATCCAGTGCGTGAGATGATTGGCCCCACCAACCACACCACCACCCCACAAGCGTGTGACTGAAATGTTACGCCCCTTACCATACTGTGATGCCTAGTCCCGGCGTGATGAGACAAATCCAATAAAACCCATTATAAACAGGCATTTGTAGCATCCAGTGGGGACACAATTACTGAATATAATGATTTATACTGTATTTTTACAAGTTGCGTTGCATCGCGCCTCGTAAACAAAACCATGTCTGCATTTGAGATCAGATAAATGACAAACAGCAAGCGCTACTGTCCACTGCTCAAAACTCGCATTTGAATCACCATTCAAATCATTTATTATGATCCTTTAAAAGCCAGCATTATTTGTCAGCATCCATAGACTGTATAGGGTCAGATGCGCGCCGAAGCGCGACACAGGTGAACGGAATTCACCAGAACACGGCATTGTATGCTATCTCGCTCAGAAAAAGTCCTGTCCTCGTAAAATGCGTTGCCGCACATCAAATATTTGGGTTGAAGTGTTCTGCAACAGTGTTGTAAATACAACTTAACCAGTGATTTCTAGTTGTGTCCTCTTTTGGAAGGCCAAATATAGTAGTTTTGCTTTCACAACGAAACAGTGTCTCCACGACATGGCGGCGGTGGCAGCAATACTACAGCGAGAATAAAATTTAAACCTTCTTTCTTTGCGTATACATTTTTGCGGTGTTTTGCAAATCTTCCCACACAGTGACATAGACATGTGGGGGCATGTTTAAACGAGGCGTTTTAGGAGGGCGTGGACGAGTCTTAACTTTTATAAAAAATATTTCTTTGGATTAGAGACTTTAGTCTTTGAAACTTTACAGATATTATTTATGCACCAAGAGCTTGTAACACTCAAAGAGAAAGGAAAACTTGAAATCGAATATATGACCCCTTTAAGATCATCATGAAATACACCTTAAGATAGAGACACAAATTGTGATTGTGCAAAACAACCTGTTTATTTTTAGCTTAATAACCTTGGAAATAATGTGAAGAATATCTCCATGCTAAAGAATATCTCTGGAAAACTATTCAAGATGACTACATTAGCATGCATACAAAAGAACTGAATCACAGTATTCTATAATGAGTTCTTGACATGCATCAATTATGGCTTTGGCCCAGGTTTAAAACAGAAGGGGCGTATGGTGAGTCACCAAATCACAACACACCTCCTCATAGCCTGACATTATTCCCGGAGAACGCTGCCATCTATTGACCAAATGCATGCAGTCTGAATGCAAATATTTCATTTGGTTAAAAAACACACATTTCTACTTACAGCTCAGGATTTGTATATGGCTTGTGAATGTTTTTGCATGTATTGTGATGATATTTGATAATTTAAAATGTGAGTCACTGCTAGCGCCACTCAGAATGACAGGAGCTTTCATAACAACTTGTAATAAGTAAATCTGTTCAATCAAATGAAGTGAATTCACTTAATGGCACGATTGTTTGTCCACATGCCATACCAATGCTCTACCTGAACTCTTTTGAGAACATTTGAGAAGCTTAATCTGAATTACAATGTAGTCTGATATCCCAAGAGACAGACGTCTGGACTTTGTGTAGAGAGAAATATCTGCCCATTTGCTCTAGAGTGCAGCCTAAGTGCTCATGGGAAGACAGTAATGGCATACAGCAAATAACGGCAAAGCGGATATCTTTGCAACCCATCAAAACAAACATATCCCTCAAATGTTTATACAATGTCAATGGCTTTAATACACTCTTCATAAGCTCATCTACCACTATCTCTGCTTTCTTATATTCTTAAAGGTAATGGGTGCTGATCAAAATGATCACTCCAAGCCTCTGGAATTTACCCATAATCCCTTAAATGGGTGCAAGGACCAAAACTGAAATACAACATAATTGGAAACGACGTAGGAAAAGCTCATCAATTATTAACTGCCAATCTCAGCACAAAATAGCAGCTAATTATTGTTTAAGTGATGGCATTTAGTTCTTTCCTCTGCACGGATAATTTATTTATTAACTCTAAACCCTGAGAAAAGTTATAGCGTGTCAAGATTCTTGCATCTGATCATGATATGCAAATATCTAAACCACAGAATCAACACTGCACATTTAAGCAAGATCTAAAGATAATTGCATCATGCATCTTTCTATAGCTATGATGCATCAGACATGAGCGGTTTTGTTAACCAAGCATCACCTAAATATAACATTTCAGATATGACCTGAACTGGCTCCTGTTGGACCGTTTACCCAATGATGGAGCACAAGAAGTTATGGCAAAGCTTGTCGATCAATACTTGACATAACGCTTGTAAGTGTTTTTCCCCAGCACAGATGGCTCTTATTTGGAAATCTGGGACATTTAATAATAGTACATTGCAAGGGGGAGTGGAGAGCATTAAGTTTCACTAAGCAGGGAAACAGACGCTCGTGATGCTCCTAACATTGGGAGGACCAACACTGTTCACCTGCTGAGGGGAGACTAGCACAATAATAAGAGGTATTACCAGGACACTAAAACTTAAGGAAACACTCATTTTGTTTAATGAAGGGGTGCAGTGCTATATCATTCAGTTTAATGCATAATTACTTCAGATTTATGTGGAAGGATACAGGTACTGTATACAGAGGTAAGTGTACTGATTCGGGTCCACTTTACAAAGATAATACAAAAAGGGCATAAATAACACATGCACATTAGTAAGCTGTAAGTTTTTATTCCTTTTAGCACTTTGTAAAGTTGACATGAATAAATATTTAAAATATCAATGCATACTGAAGTACAACTAACATTTTGAATAGAAAGTTAATTTTCAAAGCTACTAACTACTTAACCATGTTATTTTATTATCTGCCATTTTATGTTTCGCTAGCAATCATCTTGGCCTTTTACTAACAATTAGCAACAAGAATGTAGCTTCATGTAAAAAGTTCCTTTTCTGCATTGTCTGCATTGTCATTTTTTTAAAATCTTGTCTTACTTGAGTATGAAGATGAAAAATGAATGGTTAAAGTAATGGAAAAACATATGCTGCCATGCCTTGACTGATGATCATATAAATTTTTACAGTATGCAGCGACCCTGCAATCAGTGATGATTCATTATTTATTTATTTCATATATTATTTATTACTTACATATCCAGTGATGATTAATTTATTTAATTTATGTGAGTAAAAGTGTCCAATAACAGGCATTACTGAGGAAATGAGAGAAGTATTCATGTGGTCTCAATATGGCCGCCCCCATAAGCAGACCCACTCCATGTAAAATAAAACATATTTTATTAGACTACTGATGACTCATGTGTGTCTACATTTTAAATATTTAATTTAAAAGTATTCATTTCTTTCTTTAAGTTTAAAACTTTTTAGGTTTAAACTTTTTCTTTTAATAAGGAAAGAAAATTACAAACTGCACCTTTAACAGCCATTTTCACATAATTTCTGTATTTTTGGGTTGCACGTGGAGTGCATACAATAGGATATACACTTAATTTACTCTAAGTTATTTTAAAATTCGTACACATATTGTGAACCTCACCTCCAGAGATAACTAACAGCCAGTCACATGCCAGCTTATACCACATTTCCTATGCACTTCCACTGATACAGCAGATCCAATTTAATAACTCTGTGACTAACTTTTTCACAGCATGAATGACCCACATCTCTATTCCTAACATGAATGAATAACCCTGCTTGTATGTAAACCCCAAATCTGAAAGGTTTTGCAAACCACTCCCAAACAAATACGAATTTGCTTTGCAAAATATCCAGAGGGAGGTTCCCCTGAGTAGTTTGTGTGAGCCACAAGCACGCACATATACATGCACATAAGACTTCAGAATGTCTTTGAGGCAGGAAAATATCAAAGCCGTTAGATCTTGATTGGCAACAGACAAACTTGTGTTTGCTCTGTTTTGGTATACATGACACCTGTGATATTACAATCAAAGTAATAGTTCCTGTCAGATTTTCACTTTACACAGTCACATACAAATGATATCTGTGTCAGATTTCCTCTTTGCTTCCAAAAAATAAATGACAGAATGAGGGACTGAACCTATTAGCAGGATTTCCATGCTATGACACACAAAAAGCATTGCAAATCCAATCGAACATCTCATGACACGGACCAAAAATAGGACAGTAATACTACACCAGTGCTTAGCCTATGTGTGTTTATTCAATGATTAAACACCACGCTAGCTGGATTCCCAGAATGTGAGCCGATAATGAAAACATCAATACAATGTGAGGCACGTTAAAGAGCGTACAAGAGTGCATGTCAACAAACCATCCATATCACACGAGACTTCCCAACAACATGACAATCTAACACTCTTCGTCAAACTAAAACTCTCATAATATGGTATTTAATCCTAATACTACCATATCCAGATGAGCTAAAAACTGTTAGAAATTTCTGAACCCATTTAAGCAGTAGTACTGTTATCTGTTTAATCATGCACACATGCGACACACACACACACACACACACCACACACACACCCACACACAAAAAAAACACACTTAACACCACACATGCATGTTGTGTCAAAAGTTGAAGACTTTACAGGATGTTCCATGACTGAAGGATATAAAAAAAAATCAACGGCTCAGGAGATGGTCCTCAGTTTCCTTTTCAATGTTTCTCTCTGATTCCCATCTCTCTGACTCTCATTCACTCTCACTCGCTTCACTTCTTGGTGTCTCGAGCCTTCTGCTCTGCAGTGGGCATGGAAGGAAGAATGCGGTCGAGGAGGTTGGAGGATGGACAAAAAGCCATACCTCCATAAAGTGAGCTGACGAGACAGCTGAGCCCATGCAAGGGAACCTCACGGTCCACTGGGCTTTCAGCAATAGCCTTTGGCTACGGGAATGGGGTGAGGAGTGAGGGAGAGTCGACTGTAGCGCTGAGACAGATCTGTAGACCTTAATAAATTACTGCATCCAGCTGAAACGTTAGGACTCTAGTTTATCACACAGCATGAGTTGTTTTACACACTGCGAGCGGATGGCTGACCCCAAAACATTTTCTTAGCATGGTCAAAGAACAGCAGAAGAAGCACTATCACAGGACACAGGAGTTCACTGACATATTGTATAATAAAAAGCGTTAGTACAGAAGCGGCTTCTGAAGTGACTTTTTAGTGTCTTTCACAAAGGACTCTTTAAGCTAGCTTGGCGTATACAGACACACATTAAACATTAAATAAATTGTAGTATTGGCTGTATACAGCATTGTCTTAATTTTGAGCAGGCAAAGAG
Source organism: Sinocyclocheilus anophthalmus (assembly GCA_018155175.1). Lineage (NCBI taxonomy): Eukaryota > Metazoa > Chordata > Actinopteri > Cypriniformes > Cyprinidae > Sinocyclocheilus > Sinocyclocheilus anophthalmus. The sequence continues at coordinate 79,994 of JADLZN010006423.1, read as the reverse complement.
CAGCCTTAACTCGGTTGTGTACAATGCTGATAAAGGCATTCTACTGCACTTTTTCCACTTTTTTGCAGTTAAAATCATAGTAAGTATTCCAAATGGATTAATAATTAGCGTAACAGAATATTCTGGGTTCTATTCAATTTTTAGATGCATGCAATTTTTTTCTTGCATATAAGTTTTCTTTTATCCCAGTATAACATGCAAAGACAACTATATGTAAGCTATTTGTAGCTAGATTCCTCCGGAAGGCTTAGAACATGTTCTGTTTGTGTGCATCCTGACTAGTATATAACTGAACTTTTATAAATCCGTTTGCTGACAGTAATTGTGCAGAAAGTACCTTATTTCATTTTTAAGATCTATTCGACAGTAACTGTGACATGCTGTCATTTACCAAGAAAATCAGTCCAGAGTCTGGACTCCAGACTGCATTTACAGTAATGCACTTTCAGCAGGCTGTGGGGTATTGTATAAGTACCATACAAAAGTTACCAGCAAAAAGGTTTACTGGTGCATAACATTTTGCACAGTAGGGTTAGTAAGTGATTTTATCTCACTAGTCTCATGTTAACACATACAATGTTTAGGTCTAGTAACGTAGTCCAGGAAGTTCAGGGAACATGATTCTATCCATCGGTTGTTGGTTGGATTTTGAGATGTGAGTGTTACACTCAAAAATGAATGCAAGCTTGCAGTGGATTGTGGAAAAGCAGGGTTGAAGTAGACTAAATGATGAACGCATCACAACTGATAATTTTTCCTTTTCTTGTAAACTACAGAATAATAGTCAAATTAAAAATAAATTAAAATAAAAGTAACCATAAAACCAAAGATCTACACTTTAATAACAAACATTTAAATCAAAGGAACCCTATCCGAAGACTTTGGTCCATAGTTAAGAGGTCTTAAGTAGCAGTTAATGCTAGCAATCTCAGCTAAGCATAAAGCACATCAATGGGGATATTTGTTTAAAAAAAAGTGGTGTCAAAGTCCGAGACCTTTACGCACTTCCGAGAGCAATTATATAGAGCTCCCTGTGTTGTTGAAACAGCACTTTTGCTGTTACAAGATCATAGCAACACACAGAGATAGTCTTGTGTTCTTTTGGGATATTGTGAACCTAGACTGTGATATTTTAACCCAGCCAGGTTACCTTTTGCTATTTAAGTTAACCAGTGTTGAGAGAAAAGCACATGGTGTGATGGAAACATCCAAGTCTTTCAAGTAACGCAAAACAGAGCTGTCACTGATTTACACTTTATGAAAGCAGCAAATAACACCCATCAGATTACATTATCATGCAAGCATTACCCCGCATAATTGCTTTTTTAACCATACCGATACTAACCATACTGAGATAGTATGCTGGTGGGTTGACTCATGGATAACGTGGTTTGTCTTAGCTCGAAATGCTCATAAATCTGTAAATAAACACCCTTTAGTTAAAACATTGAATAAATGCAGATGCCATCCTCTCAACTCTAAAAATACAACGGAGCATAGCAATTATAGATGAAAGGCATGATGGCCCATCTTCACATGTGCTCTTTGTGTGTCTGCTGAGAACGCCCACACTGTCTGACACTTCACGCTCCTACCAAAGACCAAGCTGAACATGAAGAAGGAGAAAAGGAGGATGGGAGAATGAGAGAAGGAGACAGTCAGACTGGTGGCCATAAAGAGATCTTGTCAGGAACCACTGATATGCTAGGAATAGCTGCCTTGCAAGAACATTCACGCCCATATGAGAAAGCCCTACATATACCTAAACAGTGATCTACAGTGTCAACAGTAATGACAGCCTTGTGTGAACATAATTGTCAGATTAAGGTCTAAATTCTGGTTAAGCCTTTATTTAAAGTTGTTTACTTGCTCTATAGCTATTGAAATATGATATACTGTATACATGATAATAAGCATATTCCAAATAAGCTAAAACAAGCGCATTTTCCTCCTAATTTATTGTTACAAATGCTTTGGCCATTTATGCTGTCTTTAGATATTTCTTCTATTAAATAGCATACTAAATATGCTATTTATTTACATTTGTGCATATGCTAATATATTATTTTTAATTGATAGATTAAAAAAAATAAGTATTTAAAAATAGCACAGAGAACTGCATTACTATTTGAAAGAAGTCTCTTGCTCACTAAGGCTGTATTAATTTGATCAAAACACAATAAAAACAGTAATATTATGAAATATTAGTAGAATAAACATCTCTTTTCTATTTAAATATATATATTCAAATTTAATTTATTGCTGTGATAACAAAGCTGAATTTGCAGCAGCCATTACTCCAGTCTTCAGTGTCACTTGATCTTTCAGAAATCATTCTAATATGGGGATTTGCTGCTCAAGAAACATTTCTACTTTAAACATTAATGTTAAAACAGTCGTTGCTGCTGCAATTTTGGGGAACGTATTCGGATTATTTGATGAATAGAACGTTCAAAAGAACAACATTTATTTGAACATTGAAATAGAAATCTTCTGTAACATTCTAAATGTATTTGCTGACACTTTTGATCATTTTGAAGCATCCTTTCTGAATAAAAGTATTAATTTCTTTAAAAAATCTTGCTGACCCCTTTCTGATCTAAATGATATAATTACAAGTCATTAAAAGCATTGATTTACACTCATTTGCACTTCACTACTTCAATCAAAAACATATTTATCTCTATTTTCTTTAGCTTCTATTTGAGTCTGTTTAGCCTTTAGTAGGTGGGCTGTCCTGGTGCCATTTACAAGTTATATGCCATATATGTCATTTTTCATATTTCTTTATCTCTACACTCCTATATGAAGAACTCAAATAAAAGTTGATCAAATTAAATACAAAAAATATATTTCCATTAAAGCAACTGTCATAAAAGATATTATCTATATCACAGACAGAATGAACCCAATATGCCAAGTCTCTACTGACAATCTATCTGCCATGAAACTCTATTCAATGACTGTTTAGAATTCATCCAGAGGTTAGAGGAACAAGCTTTTAAGAGGGTAAAGAACAGAAAAGGTTCTTTAATGAGTTCTGTCTCCAGCGCATTGTTAGAAAAGGGCAGCCTCTCTTGGCAGCTCCGCTCCGCCGGCCTCCATCTCTGTGTCATTACGTGACTAATCGTGTGCAGAGAGGGACAATACACATCCTCACACCAGCATCAAAGGAGGCAAAACCTACAAATTAATCTAAACAAACAGAGAGCAAGGAGGCTTTCTCTCAGTGCCTTTTCACCGTGTCACCCTGTGTGAAAGATAAAGTGTGGGTTGCGTTGAATGCAAACCACTGTTGGATGTATATTTAAATGTGTCCCTTTCACTACACGGCTCTCCAAACACAATGACGGGATGCAAAGACTGCATAGAGATCATGAAGTGATGGCTGGCAGAGAGGAAATAGATGTACACTAAGTTGCATTAAGTGGTTGCAGGAACACAAACAAGACATTATGAATTATTAATGTGAGGCTTTGTGAAAAACAGTCATGGGGTTAAGATTTAAAACATTGCAACACAAAATCATTCTTGCAGGGTTCAGAGCAATACTGACAAATCTGAAGGAATACACCCTCTGGTGAACATTCAGTGAAATTGCAGTGCAAAAAATATAATATATGAAATATAGAATTATTCAATCACACAGCACAAAAAACAAGTCAACTGCTGACAATGTGGCATATTTAAAAAGGTTTAAAATAAGTGTTTTATCGACAGCATTTTGCAGGCATAATGTTGATTACAACATAAAATCTTTTTCTTTTTTTTTTTTTTTCAAATAAAACAAAATGCAGTATCACCGTATTGCAACAAATTACAGTATTGCAATGGAAGTAAACAAAAGAAGAAATCTAATGCTTGTAATTTTCAAGAAGCAATTACCTTAATTATTCAGTAACTTAATTTTAATCAATAAGTTTTCTAAATCGTTCATTACCGTTGGGAATACTTCTCTAGGATGAACCTCTTGTTCTGTGTTAGTGAGTGGATAGAGTTTGCTAATGTAAACAGTTATTTACAGACTGTACAGTACGTCACACCTATTTATGGTGCCATTTTTGGCATTTTTATGGCAACAAGTCATCATGAGTCCAGCATTATAATAGTCAACTAAAACTAAATCGGAAACTAAAAACAAAAAAGAAAAAAGAAAAATTGTCACTTGAAATAAAATATATGTTAACTGAAATAAAATAAAATATTTTAAAACACAGTTCACATTTAATTTAGTTAAAGCGTGACTTGTACTAAAAAATCTGAAAAATATAATAAAAACGATATTAAAAAACACTATTAAAAATTACAAAAACACAAAACAAAATTATTAAAATTAAAACTGAAAATATAAAAATAAAAACATTCAAAATATTAATAAACACTACAATAGGATTTAAATTATTCTAAAATAACAATGCATCAGTCTTCTTCCTGTAATTTTAAAACAGAATGAATTTTAAATCTCAGTAATCAAAATTTACTTTTTTTTTTAAACTTAAACTTTTAAACTTAAAGGATGAGTCAAAATAATTTTCTGTACTTGAAATCATGCCACAAATGCAGTCAAGTTTTAATTGTATTGAACCTTGAGCACGAAGGCCAATGTCTGAAACAAAACAATGAAATCTGTTCACAGACACATGATGCACTTTAACTGAATTCATTCAACATTATCTGTATTTCTGTGAATATGCGGCCCACATACAGGGATCACTACACTCTAAAAATAATAAACGGCTCAATTTAAATCTAGAACATTGATAGAACAAGAAAGCATGAGAGTGGTTAACTGAAAGGTGAGCTGTCAGGAAGTGGTTTTAAACTGTAATTTCCATAGATATCTCACTCAGCAACACTACCAAAGATGTGCATCAAGTAATACAAAGACATGATGTTCTATATAATTAACAAGACTGCAAGATGAGGATTGTGCATAGAGGCCATTTGAAAATAGACATGCATGTAACCATCTTTCTATTTGCCCTGGACATCTGAACTATAAAATGGTCATATGAAACAGAACTATTGAGCTCAACAATACTATAAGCTTTTCCACTGTTAGTACCTCTAACAACTTTCCACATGAGATCACTTCTCATTTTGAAATATCTACAGAGATTGTGGTTAAAAAAAATGTGTCAGACAAATAGGCAGCTGGGTTTAACACGGTTTAAAGGTTACAGAACAATGTGGGTGATAACATTTAAAACAGACTTTCTCTGAATGAGTTTACTAATTACAGTTGGTTTAGAAATTATATCTCTCCTACGTGGTAAGACAAGAAACCACAGAGCAAAACCTTAAACACAAGCGTGTACAAAATGTACAAGAATTACAGTGTTTAGCAGCCATAAAATATGGAAGAACGCACTTCAATCATGTTGTGGGTCAAGTAAAACAATCAAAAGAAACATAAACGATATTAAGATTGCAATTCATTCTATTTATACGTTTATTTAAGCCCTTGTTATTTGACTAAATTAGCTAATCTTAACCATGAATTTAAGAGACGTCATACTGAATTATCTCTAGCAGCTACACAAGAAGTTTTTTTTTTAATACGAGCACAAAAGGTAGCACAGGACAACAAAGTGTTTATCATTTGATCTTTTACAAGAGGAAAACCAACAGCCCGCATGCATGATTTGTCAATATCCTGTTTGGGTTTAAGTGCAAGGTCTAGAATTGAAACCAATGCTCGGACAATATGTTGCATTTAAGCCCATTGGATGGAAATTCTCGCACCCAGTTTTACATTACACATAAATATCAACATATTCTCATCAGATTCAGTCAATGGGACACTATACTTGTTATTTGGGGTCACACCAAATGCACATCATGAACCTTTGAAACATTTGAAAAATAAAGAAACAAATAAACAATGTAAATAACAAGTAGAATCATAAGTAGCATGGATCATTTCTTAAAATATCCTTTCTGAAAACAGGGCAGTCATTGGAGTTAGTCAAACATTACTGAGAGGGGCATCACTGCACCAGCACAAGCTGACACCAAATGAATTTGATAAAAAAAACAAATAAACAAGAGCAAAATAAATAAATAAACATTATCCTACCTGAGCAGGCTGAGCGGAGTCTGGTCAATATTCTGGATTTAAAAGCCGAAGTGTCACTTAAAGAACGAACTCGAAATACAGGAAACACCTGGGGAAATGTCTTTAAGTATGAAAAACTGTCTTCCTCCGCCATTCCGCTGTTTTGCTTGTATTTTTAGTTCTACAAAAAAAAGAAAAGAACGAAAAGTAGATTCGTTTCAGTGTCCTGTAATCTCGTTGTCAAGGTAACGCTGCTAAATTCTGTCTGTCTCTACCCGTCAGTTTATCGGTTGTAACGAGGAACTCACCTGTTTAGGAGAACTCAACTTTCAAAAACACGACGTCGCGTAGCTACTTCTCCCTGCGTCTCACCAGAAGTTGTGTATGTCCTTCCTCTGCACTACATCAGCAAATGAGACAGAAACGGAAACACCTCCATCAAAATGATAATCATCTACAAAGACTTGAGGTCACACAACTCTTACAGCTGCAGTTCCGAGTCCTCCCTGCGGGGGGCGTGATCTACTATATATCTATATTATTATATATATATTGTTTATTTGTCAAATACCAAACATGTAGGCCTTACGAAAAAGAAGTTTTTTCAAGTGTGCTATTAGTATACTTCTTTAAAACTAAAAATAGGAAAGTATACTTTTAGTCTACTTTTTTATGTACTTCTCAGAAATATACTTAAAATGAGATTTAAGTATACTTGACTTATACTTAAATAGTCTAAATATATTTTAGCTATAATTTTGCTCCTAGAATCTGTGTTTTCATTTTTATACTGTAGGGGGCGCTAGTACACTTTTTCTGTACAGAATTTCCAAAAAACACAAGAAACCGAAACAACAGATGCTTCCTCATGTATTCTAACACAATCATCAGACATAAAACAGTATCAAAACTATGTAACATTATGGAATAAAATGTCGACCAATGAAGAGGTAATAATAGCTTTCAAGCTTTGGGGTGTTGATCGACTTAATCTACGTTTTGATTATCATTCTGAATCCAATTCATAGTCTTTTTTCAGCTTTTTGTTCAAAATGTTGTTTATTTCTTTATTTTTTATTTATGAAACTGATCCACATTCAAGCGTTTACAAAAAGAATGCATGAAGCTAGAATAAAAATGTTTTTGTTTACAAGCAGATACCCTGTTCTTTTGATGTTTTGTATTTTCAGATATTCATGTAACAAAATATATACAAATTAATACCTAAATAGGGACATAGTAGTATACTTAAAGTATGATGTAAAGTAAACTTAAAGAAAAATTACGAGTATCCTTGCAGTATAAAACAAATAAACTAGTAGTTTACTGAGACTATAATTCAAAGTGTACTAAAAATGCTACTACAAGTATTTAATTAGTAAACTATCAGTATACCTATAAGTTCACTTTTAGTATAGTTGCAGTACAAACTAAACATTTTGATGTAAACTTGTGTACTCAAAGTTTACTACTGTTATACTTAAATTATACTTTTATATACTAGAAAGTTGGCCAATTTAGTCCCATGGTGTATTGAAATATTACACTTACAAGTATACTACTAGTACACTGATATTTGTATACTTACTACATAAAGTATACTTAAAAATATACTTGAACTTTGCTTAAGTATACTTACTAAAATAAACTTGAAGTATACTACTTTTTGGTAAGGGAGGCTATACTTATGGTGTTAAAAGACAAGGGTATAGGCTTTAAATTCAGATAAAATTACATAATAGTCAGGGGGGACAGGCAAGATTTATTTATTATTTTTTTAAATATTCCGCAATTATGTAGCTATCTAATACTTTGCTAAAATCATAATATTAAAAATATATTTTAACATATACTACTGGGGTACAATGTCTAGTTCTATACTTGGGACAATAATATTTAGTTTGGAATTGTACTAAGTAACAATTAGAAAACAGTATTGCAGATTATTGTAATTTACGGTTTCCTAAAAATACAACAACAAAAAACCCTGAATAGGCCTACTTAATACTTTTGAAATAGGACACTTTTCATTTAGGGTAAAAACAACAAGTGAACAAGTCCTTCAGGCAATTTCAAAAGTGGTTCAATAACTCACTCAGTTTCCTGTTTTTCATCTTATGAATGTCATGTCCATATCATAGTGTTCTCTCCAGTCTGTGTGATCAGTCTGACATCATAAGGTAAATATTGTATTGTGTGGTTTCCTATTACTAAGTTATCAACACACAGAAGCTGATTTGAAGCTGAACACTGAGGTGAGCTGAAATCTGAGTGTCTCAATAATTTGTTAATGTGTAACTAAGTTGACTGGTCATCATGCAATATATGTTATTTAAATACTGGGTAGACCCTCAGTCCACCGTAGTCCAGCTCTAAAATCAGCAAAGCATCTGAAGGTAAATAGGAGATGTGTCTTTTTATTTTTTTACACCTTTATGACTGATTATCTATGTCTGTGATTAAAGACTTATCATTAAATGATCATTAGCTTAGTTGAATTACGCTTAACAGTGATAACCAATCCAGACATTTTACTGCATATCAGTTTTGCTCTGGGACTTTGGACTGTAATTTTTGGCGTAAATTCGTACATAACTATATATTACTAAAAATGTTTTGTATTTTAATTGTATTTTTAAAGTCGCACAATCCTTTAAAAATCATTGGAATGTGCTGATTTGGTGCTCAAGAAATATTTTATTAGCATCAATGTTGAAAACATAATATTTTTGTGGAGAGTATAATACATTTTGAATTTGAATCTGGTAAAAAAAAAATTCTTGGCAGTCTAACAACAAAAATAGGGGAAAAAATCTCAATGATTTTGCTAATTTTATGAAAATTACCTTATATTTTTTTTATGGTGAAAACAATTGCCGAAATTCCCCAAATAGCCAAAACTGACACTACATGCTATTTTTTTTTAAATAAAATAAAATAAAAAAATTGCCCATAATGATGTTACACACAACAGGAAAATAATAATGTAGGAAAGCACTTGTCCTTAACAAAACAATTTTAAGGTTTCTTTGCTGAAAAGAAAGTTTAAAAGAACTGCATTTATTTTGTCAAATTTGAAATGTCCTTTCTGTCACAAAAGCATAAATTTCTTTAAAAAAAATCTTGTGTTTTTTTTACATTATAATCTGCATCTACATATTATCTAAGAGCGTTTTGCTGAACTGGAATGTACTCATTCGACTCTTTGCTCCTTTATCTGAGTCATGTGTTCTCTGCTCTTTGGTTCAGTAGGGTTATTGCACTCAAATGCAGCTCAGTACAGAGACCTCAGCTGCTGTAAGGCAGAAACTGGTCAATTTATTCTGTGAAAAATGGGTGAAAGAGCAGAGATCGATCAGCCATAGCAAACAGCCCCCTGTTGGCTCTGAAGTGCAAAAAAGTGTTGATATGTTGACATATATATATGTTGTCTATTATAATTCAATGTATTGTGCGATAAGTTTTGTTAGGATTCTCATGCAATAGCAAGTCCATGTCATAATCAAATCAGTTTAATATCCAATAGGCACACCTGAAGGATTTCCCATTAAGATGAACAAGATGTTGCTCACTCTCATAGTGGTTTCCTGCTTTGCAATGGGAACAACCAATCGAGTGTATGTCCACCCTTTCAACCTCTTTAGCTCTGAAAACATCAGCTGTGAGGTTATTCAGAATGAGGAACACAAGCCCTTCGAGACCATCCATCCACTGACTCCTCTTCAGGAAGGTACTGAGCCAGACCCACGACCCAGCAGCACAACAGAGAACTTGAAAAACCTCACCCAACGGACCGCTGTGTTAGCAGAACTGCAGAATTCACTCGGGCTACGCATGTACCAGGCACTTAGTCGTACACAGAAGCATGCGAACACACTGCTGTCACCCCTAAACGCCTTTGGGGCTTTGGTGACCCTCTACCTGGGAGCATCCAAAAAGACTGCTATTTCCTACCAACAGCTGTTAGGACTCAACCTGGAGTCTGAACAGGCCGACTGTGCATACTTTATTGATGGACACACAGTGTTGCGCACACTCCAGGCCATCAGCGCGCATGTAGACAAATCACGAAATGAGCTCAGGACCCTCGTGTGGACTTTCATTAACAGCGACGCTGACCTTTCCAAAGACTTTTTACGTGGAACACAAGACTTCTCAGATGACTCTTTTGTCCGAGCAGTGGACTTCTCAAAAGCAAAGGAAGCTGAGGTGCAGGTGAACAACTTTATTCAGAAAACATCAGACAGCAAGGTTAAGGACCTGTTTAAGGGTGTCACTCCAAAAACGGACCTGCTGTTTGCTAGTTCAGTGCATTTTAAAGGTGAGTGATTCGAAAATGATTCAAATATGTAAACTGTGCATCCTTATTTAATTAAACTATCTTAAGAATATTCTAAATATATACATTTCATTATGAATCTTGAAAGACTTTAGTAAGACTTTTAGCAATGTTTTTTTTTTTTCCTTTATTGTTTTTTGGGCAAAAACAGTACTTCAGTGGCTAAAAAATAGCCTATTTTTATTGTTATGTGCAACAGAAAAAAATTATGTAGAAAATAGACTCATGGAGGCACTTCAAAAAATAAAATAAAATAAAATAATTGCCCATTTTTGTTGTTACACACAACAGAAAAAATAATGTTGGAAATAGACTCATTGAGGCACTTGAAATGAAATAAAATAAATCACCTGCTGCAGGTTGGGTACAGTAGCTTTTTTAAAACTGTAATCTTTTCCAGGTAACTGGAAAACTGCTTTCCAACCTAAAGCAACCAGTGATCAGAAGTTCTGGACTCATGAGAACTCAAGTGTCGAAGTCCCCTTCATGATGCATACTGGAAACTACATGTATTTCAATGATGTTGGCAGGAAATGTTCTATAGTCAAGCTTGGTCTCAGTAAGAGGACCTATATGCTGCTAGTGCTGCCTCATGAGGGAGCTAGCCTGCAGGACACTGAGAAGCAGCTCTTAACAGTCATACCTACATGGCATCGAAATCTAAAAGAAACGTGAGTACATGTTTAGTCTGAGAAAGTGCACACCGAAAATGGTAAATAAAATGACCTCAAAGACCAATCACAGATTTACTTGTTTGTGTTGGCAGATATCTGGAACTATCGTTGCCCAAATTCTCCTTGACTGCTGTGACAGACCTGAGATCAGTTCTATCTGAAATGGCAGTGGAAAAATACCTCATGGGCTCTGATGCCAACTTCAGAAGACTGAGCAGCAAGGAGAACTTCACCGTTGATAAGGTAAAATTCTGTTTATGGCAAGAGTTTGCACCAACTGAAGGACCAGTCAAATTTGACTATAACCAGTTCTGACCAGCTGTAACAATTACAAATAACTACCTTTATTATCAACATGGTCCACACAGTTCTTTTCGTTATACTGTAGAACAAATGACAACAGTAATCTGTAGGCTGTATACCTCCATATATCTTACAGGTCCTCAACAAGGTTGTGTTTGAGATGACAGAGAGAGGATCGGAGGTTCAGAATAAAACTGAAGATGGAAGGGTTCCCCATAAAGTCACGGTCAACCGGCTGTTCTTCTTTTCTATTGTAGAGGGGAACTCTAATGCCATACTCATGCTCGGCAAAATCGTCAATCCAACAACCTAAAAATCTCAATTTTGGTGATGACTTTACATTATATTACAATATAAGCAGTGTTTTAATGTTTCCATTCAACTAATAACCATATGTTAGATTAATGGATACCATCAAGTCAGTGTCTACCTGTTATAACTTTGCTCAGGCAATCTTTTTAGGGATTTTCAGGACTTGGGTGTTTTATATTTTAGTATCTGCCAATTCAAAATGTTTAATATAGAGTTTGTTTCTATGCATAACATGGTTACTTGAATTAATTGCAATTATTTTAATGATGTATTCATAATAGAACTATGTACAAACCTCATTTATGTACTGTTAAAACAAATTAAAGTTGAATATTTATGAATAAATATGACTTGGAGGGATGCTCATTTTTAACCAAAACTGCAAAAGGATTCAACAAAAATCCTTTAAATAAAAGCAACTGTACAGTATGAAATGTCATAATCATCAAACAACCCACATTTACTTTATCCAGTAAGGAGTGAATCATTTAAGCACATGAACAATAAACAATTTTACAATCTTCATTATGCATCTAAAAAACCCACAGCATAGTACTTCAACACAAACTTTCAATTGAGGGGTCACTGGCCTTTTCTAAATGTTCGACAAGGCCATTTTAGTAACACTCTACACACACCACACTCACAAATATTTCATACTATCCTCATTTTTTATTGTTAAATCTTAGTAGTGCCATTCTTACCCAGTGAAACACAAACTCCAACATCCATTTTGATATTAAAAAAAAAGAAGAAAAACAGAGGTAATTTGAGCATTAAACCTCTTTAGCGTTTGCACTGTTGATGCTATTTGGCAGGGTTCACCAGAGCTAATGTCTGAGGACAATTTCTGACAGATACAACTCCAGTCAAACACCTGTATTGAGTGCAATGTTTTGATGTAACCACATATGACAGGACACAAGAGCTTATATCACTTTATATGCTGAGTGTCATACAAAAAACTCTATTCTTTTCTCCAATAAGTTTGATCCATAAATTATATGACTTTTCTGGCCATATTATCCCATATAGTTCAACAATAAATAACTTATCAGAGAGTAAATTACATTCTTTTAGTGTGCTCCTTCTCCAGACAGGTTGAGATAGCTGCTATTAGAACAGTTGAGGGATGGCAGAACTTCATAAAACCACTCCTGGAGCATATATTGAGCCATGTGGCATCATTCGGATCAGTAACCATTTTGGACCCTACTTTTGATCATTGTGGTTTAGGACCCTGTCTGCTCCACTGAAGCGAGATCTCTTGCTTCCTGTACCAGTTCCAGCAGAGAAGAGAACATGGTGATGTCACTTGGCTGAAGCCCCTCTTTCATCTTGTGTAAAAAAAAAAAAAAAAAAGAAAAGAAAAAAAGAGAAGTACAATGAAGCAAACCTGATATCACAAATAGGAGAGAAAAGCTAATCATTCATCAAAACCCATGTTTATACCTGCTCTCCAAGATACTCCACATCCAGTGCCAGCTGCAGGCGGATCTTACTGTCATCTGATGGCCCTGCATTGACGCCTATGGTGTTGGTGGTGGTCGTTTTCCTAGCCTGTTTCAACCTCTTTAGACTTTCCTCCATCTTCCTCACTGAGCTTAGCACATCTGATATGGTCTCAAAATACCTATTAAACACATAGGTCATTTTTAAACAAAAAGTTCTTCAATCTAGAATTAATAAAGTTCACCTAGATGTTTGTCTTTGCTGTACCTATGGGTGCAGTCTGAGAGTGTGACCCGGAGCCACTCCTGAATAATGGAGTCTTTCACCACTTTTTTGGAGTCGGTCACCAGCTGATGGAGTGGCTGAAGTGCGTTTTCCATATAGGCTGAGGCTCTGGTGGGCACTTCCTATTAATGAGAGAGCAACTAAAGTTCAGGCCAGAGCACTGAACATCTTTTTGTTTCCATGTAGAGGAAAATGTAAACTTGCAAACTGGAACTTTCAGGCTTTTAAAGTATGTAACAAAAGTAGCTACAGACTTCTTTCACATTATGAAACGGATTAGCAAAAAAGAAAAAAAAAAAGTTATATCCGGGGACTTTGTTCTATCCAGCGGTTGTGGACTGGTTATTCCTTCCGACGGTTTATAAATTCTGTTTAAGATGGATATCAAATTGTTTGAGAAATCTGTTATTTAACTAAGTAAATATTGTATGGGGAAAAAGTCAACCAAATAATTTATAAACATTTCAAAACAAATCAATCCAAATGTGTTTTTTTCCCAGCCTGTCTCAGATCTTGATCCTGACTCACTGATTTTTGCATGACTTTTAAATATTACATGGGCATATAACTCGACCTTGTTAGTCCTTCGATAAAGTCGTGGGACTTCCGAAGCGTTCTTCAGGAAACGAATGCTCCTTTCTGTTAGATGCTGAGTCATTCTGCTGTTCAGTGTGGGGATGCAGCTGGACAGGGATGCACTGGAATCCTGCAAGGCTTCTGGAGCATCAAACAGGAATCAAACTTATTACTTAGGAACATTAGAAATGGCATCAGAATCTTAGAACATCAGAAATGGCTTTAAACTCTAGAACAAACCTGAAACAATGGCAAAGTTTTTGAACCCAATACTCTCAAGTTTTCCATTGATCATCTCAGAGATATCTGGAATCTGCGAACAAAGTGAAAGTATTTCTCACTCGATCCAAATAAGATCAAAATTAGACTCTTGCTCCATGTGAAAAAAAACTCAGAATTACCTGTCCTTGTAACTTATCAACATCAGCTGCAATGAAGACGAGCTTCTTGGTAGACAAAACGTTGGGGCTGCCAGTTTCGCTGTCTGCATCCTGTGATGTGCGACTGGATGTGGAGGAGGCAGAGCTTGGGAGCGGCCTTATCGAATCTTTGCTAGTCTCTGGAGGAGGTGTTTTCGTTAAGACCTGTGAGACGAAAAAGAAAAACAATCAATAACAATCCTATTATGATTCATATCATTTCCGCCAGGAATGCTTTACCTCAGTAAGAAAGCTGGTGTATCTGGAAATCAGCTGAAGCGTTAGTTTCCAAAATCGATGAGCAAGTGGTGGCAGGTACACCTGGTCAGCCCAGCACCTGCACACACAGCTCCACAACACTTCGGTCACCTGCAGGTGGTAGCTGCTGCCCGCTAGTTCACAAATACAAAAAGCAGACTAGGTGTCAGTGGTGATCAGTTACTCGCACTCTTGTGACAGCTATAATTATCACAAAAAGCGGACAACAACAGGTCCACAGATGCATAGAGAAAGCAATACCTCAACATGTCCTAAAGGTGTTGTTTTATGTTCATGTGCATTAATTCTTACATTAACCCAAATACACTGACTGACCTGGAGCTGCCTCTAGTCCATCAGAAATGGCATTTTCTAGACTTCCAGCAATCTCCTTGAACCTGAAAAACAAGTCCAGGCAACAAAGTCAAGAGACAGCTAGGCCTGTCGCAATAATCAATATATCGACTTATCGCGCAATATATGTACATGACCTCAATTTTTGGTGACGCAATATATCGCCCATTATATTTACTTAAAAATTAATGTCACCGTGTTTTTTACATTCCACTTGCGCCTGTGTCTTTTGCAGCTTCTCGTACATAACGTGGTGTAGTCATGAGGTGCTAGTTCAAATTTAAAAAATGCTTCTACAAAAAGTTGAATCTGCAGATATGGTCTTGTTTAGGGATCTGTGCCTTTGTGCATATGGACATCTGACTGCTAAGTATTGATTGTGTTTTTCAGCAATAGTGTGCACCCTTAATTTACAAAGAAAAGAAGGTCCGGGAAAAATCTGTAGATGGAAAAAAAATTTTTGTACTTGTTACTTTGCACTTTTTGTTAGAAAATGTTTATTTACTATTTATTCAAGTTTTTTAAGGTATCTAATATTTTGATACTTAATTTCCATGATCTAAATATTCTTAAAAATTAAAAGTTTGTTGTCATTTGGAAGTGTGTAGGCCTTCTTGCATTATTATGCTGTTACATTATGATTATATATTCAGTGGCATAAAATGGTCTTTAAAATGACAATAATATCTATTTCTGGGGCAATATATCGCACAACCAAAAGTTGTTATCGTGAGAGGCCTAGAGACAGCTGTAGACAAAGACTTCAAAGTGGCCTCTGCTACATAGCACTTACATACATTCTTACTGAAGTTCTCAATGACTTCAAAACTTTCAATATACAGCACAGGATATGCAAAGATATTGGACTTTTTTTTTGGACAAATTAATTCTGTATTAAGCAGAACATTAAACAGCTGATTTGTGATATGAAAGGTCAGACTGGTAATGGAGAATTTTTGGCCATTAAAATCAGATAACTTTTACACTTGGTCTTTTAGTTGTAACAATTAACAAATACAATTGAATTATACTTCAAAATAATTGAATCTGAATAAATAATCATTAAATAGAAGTCTTAAAGATGTCTTAAAGTGTTCAATATCTACAGTAAATAGCAAACATTGTTTCAAATCCAGTATGTTAAACCATTAAACAAAGACAACACAAAAGCTACTGAAGTCCACTACAAGACCTTAATTCCAAGAAAAAGCAAACACATTTTACAGGCTTAACTGGCTTGAACAAACTAAGAGAGCAGTGGACTTTATAACCAGCGAATAATAGTGATCAAACATCACAGAGCAAAGACTGTCCAGCCTAAAACACAGATCGATTCTTATTCAGGGCTATTATCTCTCTTTAAATATATTGCACAAAGAACAGAATCCAAGCAACACAGGAGATTCCAAAAAAAATATATGGAAAAAAACAATTTGAGTCACTTCCAACAGACACAGGGTGAGTTTACTGGAAGCAGGTTACAAACAACCCCTTTAAAGGAATCTCTTTCTCTGCACTTTTTTTTTTATTGTCAATATATTATATCACAGTGTAGGAAACAATGGGTCAAAGAGATTTTCTATGTTGTATTGACCCAGAATACTAGCTCATGAACAAAAGCACTGGAATGGTACAACTGTGACTGGATTTCTAATTCCTCTTACTCACCGCAGCTGGAAGTACACTGGCAGGTTCCATTTGTTCTGGAAGCTCTGGTAGCACGCATGTGCTCGCAGCCTCTTCACGCTGGCCTGGGAACCACACTGCCTCTCAAACTTACGAACGAAATCCATGCTGACAGTGTATCTCTTCACACAAGAACACAGCAACAAAGAGAACCATTTAATGAGGTGTACAATTCCATTTTATAAAGTGATTTCAGTCAAAGAAAATAATAAGTAAATAAATCAAGTCAATGCTGGTGCATTTTTTCACTTTGCTTACCTCATAAAATGCATCTGGGTTTCCAGGATTGAAAAGGGAAGGGACTCTTTCCTCAACACCTCTAATGATCTCAGGCCAAACAGAGTTCACCAGGAAGTCATATCCTGGAACAATGTCTGCTTTATCACTGGGCATACAAAAGGGTAAACTCATTAAAAAGCATTGTATCTAATATTACAGCAATGGGACAATGTAGTAAACGTTCACTTTGAGTGGCAGACATACCTAGAGATTGCCCCACCAGTCACCTCTCGCAGCAGTCGACAATGGTGAGGCACAAATTCCAACAGCTTTGCATACATCATTTTAAGACCGTTAGGGTTGGATTTGACAAATTGTTCAACTATAACCTGACACAAAAAGGAGAAATCGACATTCAGGTGGAGAAGACAGATGCATTTTGTATCTGTAGGCTTGAATCTCATTTGCAAAACTCACAACACTGTAAATAATGACAGATATGCAAATTACAATTGACTGTACTGCTGTAACCGGGCGATATGCAAAACCTACCTCATCCATGTATGGCTTGACTAAGACCTGTCCGACCAGTGCCTCTGCATCCCTCGTCTTATCTATGGTAGCATATGTCCTGAGGCAATGCCGTACGATATCTATATTTGACGTCTGCAGGCCTTGGATCAGTAAGCCTTCCAGTGACTGCTGAAGCATAGCTGTGATACCTGCTATTCTCTGGAACACAGAGAAAAGCACTCACAAAATCAGTCATTTTTACTTATACAGCATATGGACAAAAGTATTGGGGCACCTGACCATTACACCAGCAGGGACTTTAATGACATTACATTCTAAATACACAGACATTAATATGGAGCTGGTCCCCCCCACCCCCTTGCAACTGTAACAGCTCCCACTCTTCTGGGAAGGCTTTCCACAAGATTTTGGAATGTTTTTGTCACCAGTAGAGCACTTGTGAAGTCAGACACTGATGACGGGATTAGCAGGCTGGTTTGCAATCTCCATTCCTGTTCATCCCAAAGGTGTCCAGGTGACTGAGGTCAGGGATCTGTGTGGGTCAGTCAAGTTCTTCCACACCAAACTCAGTGGTGGCATTTACACCACTGTGTCCGATGTATGGCACTGAATTTCATAATTAAGAGGTGTGTCCCAATACTTTGGTTCACACAGTGTAAAATACTTTCTCCTACCCCAGCTTAAAGTGACAAGAAACACAATGGGATACTCTAGAACTGGGAGCTCACCGGACGGACTTTATCAAGCAATGGCATTCCTTTGCTCTGGACTGCATGAAACTGTAACTGGTTGAACTCGGTGGCAATCCGCTCTAGAATCTGACCTGCCAGAAGAGGACTTAAAAACAAAGAATAAGCTGTTCATTCAAGTGTAAAGTAAAATGCAAATGGTACATGATCTAAAGAATCCTTTCCTTAAGCCATGAGTCATATTTCAAGAAGTTGTTTTGCTGCAATGTACACTACTGTACCGTTTGTGGTCAGTATGATTTTATTGTGATTAATACTTTTTCAGTAGCAGTGTGTAAAAGTGAAATTTTTAATGTTACAAAATATTTCTGTTTTAAATAAACACTGTTCTTTTGACCTTTCCATTCAGCAAAGAATATTTAATGTATGTTTCCACAAAAATATTAAGCAACATCGTTTCAACATTAATATAATAATATGTTTCCTGAGCATCAAAACAGCATATTAGAAAGATTTCTGAAAGATCATGCGACACTGAAGATTGGAGTAATGGCTGCTGAAAATTCAGCTCATCACAGGAATAAATGACATTTTAAAATTTTTGAACAAATATTTCACAATATTAACGTTTTTACTGTATCAAATAAATGCAGCCTTGGTGAGCATTAGAGACTAATTTAAAAAAAAACTTTTCAAAAACTAACTTTTGACAGGAGTGTATTTGTCTCATTTACTTCTTGCCTCTTTCACTACTTCACTTACCTGCTGGTCTCAAGGGATGTTGTATCTTTAGTGTTTTGGTGAAGAATTTTCTCAATCTTCTCCACTGATCTCACAACTTGGATAAGTCTTAACACACAGAGCTACAAAAGACACAATGTTGGACAATGCGTGCATAGTTGTAACATAGTATTTTAAGTTTCATCACCATGACTTACCTTCTTTTTTTGAATGTCATCTTGCTTGGATAGCTGGGTGTCTATAGCTTCATACTTCACATTCCCAGAGCTGAATCTCAAACTCTGTGCATGAGAAGATACTTAGATGATGACTTACATATGGCCAATTCAAATGTATTCACTCATGTGTTAAGCACTTACCAGCACCTCTTCGCGTAACTGGCCCAGAGGGACAGAGAGCTGATTAAGGGCTTTATCCATTCCAACCTAAAACACGGATACAAACAATAAGCCTCCAAAGCATGTGGCAAAACTCATAATGCTCCAGAAAAAGACAAAGCGCACTAGACTCACAAGATTCGTGGAAAGGTTAACGAAATCTGCATAGTCTTTATTGATAAGCTCGACCATGGCTGTTTTGAGAAGCCTGTAATATTGCTCCAGATCTTCACGCATCTCTTCCAGCTGGACACGCTTTCTGCAATCAGCCACAAATTTATCCACGTCGAAGTCATCCTGCATAGAAAGGTACAAGTATTTAAAATCAAAATACCATCAGGCAGAAAGGTGTCAAATAATGTCAAACACAATGAAGGACAACTGTAAGACAGTCAAGAGATTGTTGTATGGAGAATAAATATCAAAAAGAGCTTCCATTAACCCTCTGCTCTGTTTGGTGGTTGAGAGACCACACATCCATTTTAAAATACATTTTAAAGATAAATATCAAGCTGACATATTAATGACTTTTCATAAATCACATGAGAAGAGATTATAAACTATTTCAATGTGATAACATTCTCCAACTGTCCTCCATGTAGAATGCTATGTTGTGGAAGTTTGTAGGTCCGTGAGACCCCAGATGCTGTTGCTGTACACGCTGTAAAAAAAAGTTCTCATTCTATCAGTTGTGTTTTTGAGTATTTTTTTTTTTATTTTTCTACAGTATATTATTTTGGTTGGTTCAAATCTATATTGAAGTGAGTCACATTTATAAAAAGAGCATGGATTTGTGAGGGTTAAAACTTTATTCAAGTCCAACAGGTTTTGTCTTAGTCAAATGAACATATTAAAAGTGCCTGAAGTGGAAAAATAGATTCATTTGCTAATTATTATTATTATTATTATTTGTATGTGTACATCATTGGGGTTTCTGGGGTCCCAACATAAGTCACTCTGGGCAGCGTTAAAGATACTTGTTCAAGCAGTACTTAAACCTATAAATACAACACATAAACCGCTGCTCAATCAAGTTAGTTACTGTAAAGCTGAATACAGGTCTCGTTTCAGTTGATATATTACTAACAGATCCCTCACCTTCATAAATTCGTCTTTGTCGAAACACAAAGAATCGGGTCCCTTTGGTAACGTCATCATTCTTTTAGGACGGCCACAAACAAAATAATCTGCAAACGTATTTGTTTAAACGTGAATATTATTTGCTACATTTCGTTCAAATGACACAGTAATCGACTCAACTTCCGCAAACATGGCACACGCTAACGAGTGGGTGGAAAACACAAAACCCTGCTGTGTCCGAAAGAGAGAACATCTGTGAAGAGCGCCTTGATTGGCGACCAGCGGTACTGCAGCACGACTATACTGCACAACCAGTGATGAAAACTAATCTGATGACAAATGATTCCCAGCTATGTGAACACACGTATTTTATACTGCCAAGGACACTTGAATAGAGTTGTATTCCTATTATGTAAGCGCTGTTATAACTATAGGGTGAAAAATTACTTAGTTGCTCAATGAGACTAGAAAGCTGCAAGCAAGTAACATAATGTTTAACATAACGTTTTCTATAACTATCAGTATTTAAATTTTATATTTGCTTTGTTTTATTAAATAACAAAAAAAATACATTTACAATTGTATGATATAAATTGCTTTAAATTTTCAAATGTCTAACTGGATCTCGTTTGATGCTATTGTATATTTAAACTGGAAAATATTAATACGCCCACAAGGCATTTTAACACTATGGCAGAGCAAATATAATTTGTGTCTCTAACATCTATGATTCATTCAGAGGTTAATCCCATTGGACAGTGCAGGGAGACCGAGTCAGGTGATTTCCAAGGAAGACAGGGATTCATTCAGTCATTCTCCACCGAGAGGGGAGGCCGCCCAACCCGGATGCACAGATCGTTTGTGGAGCGGTCAGTTGTGGGGTTCAGCCCGCAGGACTGGGAGTATTTCAGCACCAGAAAGGACGAACAGCTCCCGCGGCGTTCACCTTTGTTTCCACGCCGCTACTGAGACCTGCGCCCGCTGCATCTCGCGCAGAGGACCGAGACACGCTCGCTCGCACGCACGCACGCAGAGGGACTTGGTGGAACAGACTGTATGCCGGATTTGACGCTTTTAGGGAAATCATTTGCAT
Organism: Sinocyclocheilus anophthalmus; assembly: GCA_018155175.1. NCBI lineage: Eukaryota > Metazoa > Chordata > Actinopteri > Cypriniformes > Cyprinidae > Sinocyclocheilus > Sinocyclocheilus anophthalmus. The sequence continues at coordinate 58,545 of JADLZN010006423.1, read as the reverse complement.
GCCGAATCTCGCCGGGCGTAGCAGCTCTACGTCGGGACTGACAAACGATGGCGGAGTGTGGAAGGAGGGGACTGTCGCTCCTCGAGGAAGCGCGTTCTCGCTACGAGAGCCTGCAAATTTCCGATGATGTGTTCGGGGAGTCGGGAGACGACAGCAGCGAAAACCCCTTTTACAGTACAACGGGAGACTCCAATTCGGATAACTACACGGAGACAAATCCGGACGATGCCAGAGCAGGTGAAACTAGGGGTCAGAGCTGCGGTCCCCCCGGTTCCGTCTCCAACGGCCAGGCGCAGGAGGAGGGATGGAGCGACTCGCTACAGGACCTCAGCGTGCCCCACTATCAGGACACGCATGGTAAGTTGGTCTAATGATGAGCGAACCTCATGTAAATGCAATGCAGCTTCATCATCCTTGAGAGGCCTGCATGCTCGACTAGTAATTAAGCTCACAGATGGGACTCTTTGATAACTACATTGATTTACTTTGATCTCTCTTATCAGATGGCTCCAACAGATGACACAATTCCTTCAAATATGGATAAGGGGTGATTAGTAACTGGCTCTTTGAAATCCTGCACATAGCGGGGGAAGAGAAAATAGGAACTGAGATAGCATGCCAAATTTGGATTTTCATTCCTGTTGAGGATGCTTCCAGTGTCTAATCTCTGCCAGACTCAGAGCAGCTGTGATTATGAGTATGATTAGCTCTGTATCAGGGTTGGAGGGTCATTTGCATAGGCAGATGAGAGGAGGCTCTTATTTATGAGAAATTCAGACTTTAATGTGGTTAGATGTCAGCTTTTAGAGGAGATTTACACTTGGTGTAAATGCTTTCTTATCAAGTGATGTACTATGCAGATATCCAGCAAGTGGCAATTAAGACTGTAGAGAGAACAAATAAGTAAAGACTAATGAGAATAAGGACAAAAAAAGTAAATTAAACCATGCACATGTCAGACCCAATCATTTGTTGTAGGATAAAATCCTTAACGTTCCTGTCAGGCAGTCACCAGTTTGAATTAGTATTCAATTCACTGTCAGTGTAGGTGGCTTAATCTCATTTTAAGAGATTTGAATAATGCCTTTCATTCAAAGTGTCACCACATTTTATCCAAGCGCACGACTGACTGACTGTCTAGACTTTTATGCCATAGACAAACACTCATTTAGTCATTTTTATTAACTCAGTTTGCCTGATCAATTTTGCATGATTTATCAGTATAAAGATGCTTGCCAGTCAAATGCTTGTGGTCCCACTGCCTACGCAGCATTCTAAAACAAATGCAATGAAATACAAAAGAGATAGGGTATGTTGCTTAATGGTTTATTCATTTATTTAACAGTTAAAGATGCTGTCATGTCGGAACAGATTTGGAGAAATTTTGCATCACTTGCTCAACGTGGCTCCTCTGCAGTAACAGCTGATAAAAACATCACAATAATCCACACGACTCCAGCCATCAATTAACTTCTTGTGAAAAAAAAAATTTGGGGGTGAACTATTCCATTAAAGTCATGACACAGAAATGTGATCAAACCGGCAAAATGTAAAAGATATTGTGATGCCAGCGTTTAGCAGTATATGTCTCACAAAGTATTAAATTAACGGTTTTCTAGTTTCTCTTACTAGGAAATGAAATATGAAATGAAATAATTCATGACTGGAGTTTGGCTGGAATAGTCCAGTTGTACAAAGTAAAAAAAAGATATATTGTGATAAATCCTGAATATGCACTCCTGTAATGAATAGGATTTCAGCCACACTATATTTCTCCCTGAATCATAGATAGAGATAATCGTGTGCTAATGCCAGACAGACTTGCAAATACTGTGGCTTACATAATGTGCAGGGAATCATTTCTGCCTTAATAACAAAATGTGTTTTTTTTTTTCTAGCAAGGATGGTTGAGAGTTCTATCTGTTATTTTATATGTTCTGCTCTAAGTGCCATTTATTGGCAGTCTAAATATTGTCATAAACAGGAGTGAAGAGAATCCTTGGCATCTCTTACTGTACAGACCACGACTGCTTGACATGTGGATCGATAGACTGATACTAATATCATGCTTCATTTCACTCGCGTCAAAGTGACCCAAGAGCATCTTTAAATGACGCATGTACGTGTGTGTTTTTAAATGTCATATAAAGAGCTTTCATTGCACAAATATGAAAAAATTGAAGATTGATGCTATCAGCTGATGTTTAATGAACCAAAACATACTGAGAAATACATTAAAATGCCACGATAATGTTTTAGAAGAAAGTATCCTAATCTGAATATAATGCTTTTTCTTGTTGTGGTTTGAACATTTTCCAAATTTAGTAGATTCCGTGCTGTTGATAAATGACACATCTTTCCGTCGTGGTTGCTCAGAAAGTTCTGTCTGTCACCATGGGGGGAAATGGGCCATCTGGTTGCTACCTTTGCTTTGGCACAAGCTGCAAAATGATGCATGAAAGATACACAAAGTCAGTCCACAGACATTTTGCATTTCATGTCAGGGGTCATTTAATAAGATGTGACACTTGTGGATACTGACAAACAATGTTTCATCAGAGCGAGCTGTCAGTGCTGTTTGTATAAGGTAAATGTCTGGCACAACACTCTAGCCTGACTGTGATTCTTATATAAGGTCTATATTATTTAGGTCAACATAACACACTTTGTGCTCTCACTTACATCCTTTAGACTTTGGTTATAGGTTATTTAAAGCATATAATTTAACATATCTCAAGTAATTTGAAAAATATCGAATTATAGAATGATAAACCAAGGGACAATAAAGAGCTATAAGTTATACTTAATTTTGCCCACAACAGATCTTTGTCAAACCCAACAGTTCTGTGACATGATTGTTGGACTGTTTGAGGGCCACATGGTGTAATTCTGCACCTGTTGTGAGATCTAAAAAAAATAAGATTGATTTATATCAGCTTGCTTATTTGTATAAAGGCAGTGTAGAGAAGGTACAGGGACTGCTGGTTCTTCTTCTCAATAATGAATCTAGGAAACTATGTAGCACTCCAGCAGCTGTTCTCCTGGAGGACTGACTGTAGACACAGAGATAAATACAAATATTTTGATGTTCTACAGAACTTCTGGGTGTGGAAAGAAAACCTCTTTGAACACAGCTATTATATGAAATAGCACTGCAGCACTTCACATTATCTTAAAAAAGATCAAGCATTAATATATATATATATCTATATATATTATACAGTCTTTATTTTTAATTTAAGCATAGTTTGTCTTTAATATAAAGTATGCATACATAGATGCTTTGGTTTTGTTTCAGTTCATGCATTTTAGAAGTAATATGGCTATTATCTGGATTGAGCTACAGAGTCATACTGTATTACATAACACCGATTTAATACCATAAAAGATTTCAAGCCAGATATGAACATAGAACTGTTTGCTCTATCAATATCATGCTGCAATTTTTAAACTAAAGGAAATTCAACCAGCATGAAAATCATAACTCGAACTTTTAAAAGAATATTACAAATATGTATATACATATTTTGCATAGAGACCTTTAATAAAATACTTTTGGGAAGTTGACATGTCCAGCTATACTTCACACAAAACAATTTTAATCAGCATTTTTTCAAATTCTTCATAATTATTATGCATGCAGTATTTTAAAAATGTAAAAATGATATTGTCACACAGCAGGACCATTTAATGAAGTAGTGAAAAAGGCAAAAGCATAATTTATGAGGACCATTTACAATACCTAAGATATATAGCTTACCTTATACATTTATATCAATTTTAATCTATACTAGTTATTAAGAAGACCATGAACACAATGTGTCAACTACCTATTTTTAGCATACTGTGCAAAATGTTTATATAATCAGCAACTTTGTGATATTTTTCTTGAGATGTTTTCTCTCTCTCTCTCTCTCTCTCTAACTGATCTTCTTTTGTGTTTGATAAGTAGTTTATACAAAAAGGCACAGATGAATGAATATAATGCACTGTACAATGGTCTTTATCCTGGGGGAATGTTTGAGCTTGCTTTACAAGCTTCTTCAGAGCTGTAATGGGAGATGAGCTACTGGTTGAATAGCAGATGTTGTGGTTAGGTTAAGATGTGTGTCATGTATGAACATGTGAAGCTTTGGAAAGCATGACAGAGCCATTTGTTCATGAAAATAATGAAATAATGAAGACAATTTCAAGACAATTTTTACAACAGATTTCCTTCGTAAATCAGAATCCTGCACAGTTTTTACTCACAGTTGTATATTGCACTCAAATCAATTACACACTCTCTTGCTTTGGGGTCATTAGGCCACTGTGGCACTGAGTAAATGTGTGGCAAGTTGTAAGTGCAGTTGATGGCCAGTGCTCTGCTTTGGGGTTTTCGTCACTAAAAAATAATAACCACATAACGGCAGGATACTTTTATTTCCGTCTGCTGTTTATGAGTGTTTGCAACATATCAGATATCCCAGCATGTGATGCAGAATACAAGTGTGAGTTTAGATCATTTAGGATCAATACACTTTCCAATATTCACACTAAGCAACACTGTAAATGGTACTTATTTTACCGTGTAAGTTAATGTACCATGGAACCCATCTGTTACAAAGAGCTTAAGTTAGACTGAGACACATTTTCCTTCTTAGCTGTTTGCTCCATTTCTGTGTGAGCTGCTTGGATTGACAAAATATCCATTAGTAGAAGTGGAGTAAAAGATAATAACGGAACAAATTAAGCTTTTTGTGAGCCACTTTCTACAACTTATTGTCATTAGCTGATTAGCTCAGCCTTCACAGCACAGTGTTGATGTTCCATACACTCATTAGTTGTTACTAAATGCTCCCTATTAGGTAGATAGTGATAAGGGTCCTGATAAAAGTCATTAGAAGTTCAGCTGTGCACTCAAAAATGAACATTATGTAATCATCTTCATGTTGTTCCAAACCTGTTTTTTTTTCATTGTATGGACAAAAATAACTAAATCAAACAGAACTAAAATCCCTTCTGTCAAGATAATAATACAGTTACATTTTCTGACAGTTTTTTTTTATTTGTATTTTTTAATTTTAGCTATTATTTGTGGAAATCCATTTCTGCCATAGGATTAAAAAAAAAAAAAAAAGTAATTGCAACTTTTTATCTTAGAATTCTGAATTTTTTTCTTGCAACACACAATTCAGAGTTTTCTTCTAAGAATTGTAATTCTGAGTTTATATCTCTCAATTCGGACCTTACTGAATATCTCGAAATTTTGACTTTTTCTCAAAAATGTGAGGAAAAAAATACAAAATTGTGAGATATATTCTCAGAATTGCCAGAAAAAGTCTGAATTGTGAGATGAAAAGTCGCATTACTATTTAAATTTTTTTAAACTAAAACAAGCTTTCATAAACTTCCATAATTATAAGCACTGAAATGTAGCATCATTATTTAGAAGATATACTGACCTAAAATTGTTTTTATTGAAGGATAGCTCTTCTGTGAATCAGCTGCTCATTGTTTTACATGTTTAAACATGTATAATCAAAATTGCATATTATGCATTTCCACTGGATTTATTTTAGAGATTTTCAACCTCTTTTTTTATTCAAAATAACATGCTTTGTGAATCATAAAGTGATGCAGTAGTTCCTGAATTTTTCTCTGCAATCATCAGTCAGGGAATGACGCATACAGAGCAACAGCCTGGTAAAATCCTCCCTGGCTAGATAAGAAATTAAATAATTAAAATACTATTCTGTTAAACTTACCTTTCATTTTGCAGGTCCGACACAGAAAATGCCGGCCACTGCCACGGCCATGGACTTCTTCCAGCTGTTTGTCCCAGACAACGTCATTCAGAACATGGTGACCCAGACCAACATGTATGCCAAGAAGTACCAGGAGCGCTTTGGCAGTGATGAAGGATGGACCAATGTGACGCTGGCTGAGATGAAGGCCTTTCTGGGCTATGTTACTTCTACTAGCGTGAACCGTTGCGAGTCAGTGCTGAGCATCTGGAGCAGCGGATTCTTCAGTAACCGCAGTATCGCGCTCAAGATGAGCCAGGCACGGTTCGAAAAGATCCTCAAGTACTTCCACATCGTAGCTTTCCGCTCCAGCCAAGGTGGCAGTCAGGGCCTCTATAAGATCCAACCCTTCCTGGACTCTCTCCAGCAGAGCTTCGCCTCTTCCTTCAGGTCCTCACAGACACAGGTAAAGATCATACTTCAATTAAATATAGAAATCACTCAATAGTCAGTCAGCAATAACCAATATGTTGAAGGTACAAAGAGAAAGTGCACAAACCAACTCTTCACATGAACTTTTTGGAAACTAGGACTAGCAGACATTTTCCATTTCTGTGCCAGTAGAAAGTGGGTTTGGGGCTGAAATCAGAGCACGTTCTGCTGTAATTGGGAGAGCCTGGTGTCCTGTCACATGTCCCCAGGCTGTGAGCTTTATGGTGCCATTGAAAGGTCTGGAGGGTTTTTTACATCTGCAACTTTTCAGAGCTGCTGAGTGCAATACTCAAAGTCTGTTATACTTTGAATCCTAATTTGTAAGATACATAGACTGAATACAAACTAGTAAAACGCTAGTTCTGAAACGTTACAGTTAAAGGCATGAATACCTCAAGCCCTTAAAGACATTTTGAGTTATTCATAAGCTTAGAAGACAACATTTTGACCTTTATTCTTTGTACTCTTTTGTAAGTCCCTCAGGTTCCATTTCTTAATGTATCCAGCGTATGTGTCTGGAACTTATCTGGAAATAATTAATAAATATGTAATTAAATTATTATTGAATTTTTAAAATAAAAAATTATTAATCTGTGGTCCGGGATAATCGGACTTATTAACGTATGTTAATTACTCCTTTCTCTGTTCAAAAAGTCTTGTGTCATGTAATATTTTTCCTGTTTAAAACCACAAGCAATATAAATTGCGCTTTGTATTATTCCCTCAACACAGGTATGCATCGAATTGGATAAGAATGACAGTCATGACATACGTATATGATGTTATAAAATATTTCTGTTTTGAAAAAATGCTGTCTATCATTAGAGAATCATAAAAGAAATATCATGGTTTCCACAAAAATATTAAGCAGCACTACTGTTTTCAGCACTGGTTAATAAATGAGAACCTGTTTTCTTAAACCGCACTCAGCATAGTATAATGATTTCTGAAGGATCATTGACCCCTTCATGTATCTCTGGCCTACCGGCTGCTAACAGAATCTTGTTTCTTTAATTTAATACCTAGATTAGTTCACATATCGTTTAACTTGTTAGTTTTTTGCTTCAAATAAAGTTCAGCCTTGGTTAGCAAAATATGAGCATGATCCCTTTCTAGTTTTCTCTTTCACACAAGCACATTTCTCTCAGAGGTCCTGACTGACCCCAAACTTTTAAACAGTGTACATTATATGCTGATTACTTAATCAGAGTAATTGCAATTAATTTAGAGAAAAGCTTCTAAATGAAGACAAACTGACATTACATTCTTGTGATTAATGCATACGTTTTTTTATATAATGAATTGTACTACGCTAACATATTAAATTGACACTCCTATTTTAAATCAAAATTGCTGTAAATAAATATGATAAACAATGAAGTGAGATATCTGATTATTTCAGAGTGCTATAAGCTTATAGACAGTAATTGCAGATTCTGTTAATCTAATAGCGCCAAATCTCACTTTAAATGTAGTCTTCTGTTAGATAATATTACAATAATTATGCGCTCATTGTGTCAGACATTCAAATGTCAGGCTAACATCAGGGAGTTTACTGTTAAATGACAAGAAGACTTCTAAATGAGCACAGCTGTGCCAAGTAAGCCATTTCAACATCCTCCTACATTTGTTCAGTTTTTTCCTCTCTTCATTTGGAAAATGAGTTTTCGGTGGATTCAATGATCTGTGCTTCTGCTTTCAGATAGGGGACATAAAACTGGAACTGAGTTGTAAGAAGTAATCTTGAAATATGGGCTAGAATCTGAGCAGTCCATTATTCAGCAAAAGTGAAACATATTTATTACATTCGGTCAAATTAAAGGCTAGAATAAATGAGAATAAATGATTTGCGCTTCCTCAAGACATTGTTTTTCAAACAGTATGAATAATTCACGGGGTATAATGCATCTCGGCACATTCATCTTTTAAACAGCCATTAGGGATTTCTTTTAGTAACTAGCTTTTGGTCTATTTCCTCCTTGATTCATGGTGGCCAGCAGGACTACAGGCAAGAATGTGAGAATACACTGAACATACATGCATATATTTATTTACTGAGTGACTGATTGTGTAATTTAGTACGAGGGAAAGTGTGACATATACAGTTATACCGCTAGACAAATTAAATAAAATTAAATTAAAATTTCCTTTGAGAAAAGTTGTAATTCTCCTTCTGATGATTTGGTGCTAATCACTGGACCCTTGCTGGACCCCCTGCAGTTTGCTTATCGAGCAAACAAGTCTGTGGATGATGCAGTCAACATGGGACTGCATTTGCATTATATCCTACAACATCTGGACAGACCAGGGACTTATGTGAGGATCCGGTTTGTGGACCGTCTCTCGCTTCAACACCATCATCCCGGATACTCTCCTGATTAAACAGACATCAGACCTCCATCTGTCAGAGGATCACCAGCTTCCTGACAGACAGGCAGCAGCTAGTGAGGCTGGGAAAATTCTCATCCAGCACCTGCACCATCAGCACTGGGGCCCCCCCAGGGATGTGTTCTCTCCCCACTGCTCTTCTCCCTCTACACCAACGACTGCACCTCTAAAGACCCCTCTGTCAAGCTCCTGAAGTTTGCAGATGACACCAAACTTATTGGCCGTCATCCGGTGGCGACAAGTCCTGCTTACCGAAAGGGGTTAAGATCTGGCTTTTCTGGTGCATTTATAAACAACCTTTAGCTCAACACTCTCAGAACACTTTTAGAGTGTGTAAGGATAAAAGAAACTAGAATACTTTGATCTCCTGAGAGGCAAATAATGCACTGGCATCTTCAGGACACCCCATAGAGGGGTGGTGCGGGAAACGCCTCTTTCACATATGCATCTGTGCCTTTTCATCTCCTCCCTCCACTGGATTCACTCAAACTGGTCAAGAATAATGTTCTAAATGAATGCAAATAAGATGTACAGTCATGTTTGGTTTCATTTGAATAGTTTCGGGGCAAGTGGTACAATGGTCTTAATCCTACTAAAAGATAATACAGTTCCTAAGAGTTAAGAGAAACTTTGATTACCGTAGAGAACAATTCCTTGCAAATTACCTTTTGTTCCCATTGAGTTGTAGACCACCCAGGTCTGGGACCTGGTTTAATGCAAATTCCAATTGTTTGTACAGGTCTCCATTTGGAGGATGTTTTATCTTGGTTTTTTATTTAAAGGATTGCAGCAAAAGGGTCAGGGCGGTTCTGTAGTCAGAGAGCCCGTAGTATGGAGTATCTCCACACACTCTGTACTATGTTTTTTTTTCTAATACATCTAATACATTTAATCTAAGGTATGCATTTTACTCTTAGATTCGTCATTGAGAATTTGATGTCTTGTATTGATATCTTTGAATTGTCTATGTAATTAGCATAATACATATTTACCTGACTGATAAAAAATTGTTACATTTGACTTATTCTGAAATACTCTAAAATTATTTCCTCAAGTAGATTAAGTTGAAGGCGTATGTTTCCGCAAATCTGCAACCAGGGTTAAGTGCATACTAAATCTCAGATTAGATGAAACATGGGGACATCAAGTGAGATTATGGGTTTCTGACTAACCACTTGACCTTATTTTAAGTTGTACTCAGTTACGTTAACAATGTGGAAAAAATATTCAGCCTCTTAATTCAAGTTGTACGACTGGATTCTAATAACTATCGTGTCTAGACTAAGTGTCTAGAAGATACCGCTGATTCATATTGGAGTGTTACTTTATAGGTTACTACGTGTTTAGATAACTATCGGTCCTAGACTAAGGGCAGAAGACCGCTGATTATTGGTGAGCCTTACATGTGGGTCATTGTAGGGGCTAAACACACCTACGTATTTAAAGTAAATATATTATTCCACAAAACCTCTGAATAAGGATCACACTGGCTAGTTTTGTTTTGATTCGTGGAGTCCCACGCATAGCGGACGGCCCCGCCGTAGGCCTCTCCAGCGACATAGATTCTCATGACGAGAAAAAATACAAGTCAACTGCTGGAGTTTCAGTAAATAATCGAATGTAAGAATAATCAGAGACCGACAAACAGCCAATGTGCCTTTCAACCTAAATTAGAATTCAGATACTAAAATGGAGACAGATTGAGTTAAACCTAAATTGAATAAATCTGCATGCTGAAAAGACCGAACACGCAAGAAACCTTCATCCACCACTGGATACCTTCCTTGGACCAGGTGCGCGGACCTTACAAGAGTCAGGTGGACTTAATGGCCACCCTTCACTCCCCCCCATCATGTCACCATCATGGACAGCACTGTGACTATAGTGGAGTCATTCAGGTTCCTGGGCAACACCATCTCTCAGGACCTTAAGTGGGACACTCACATAGACTCCATTGTCAAGAAGGCCCAGCAGAGGCTGTACTTCCTTCGCCAGCTGAGGAAGTCTGCGATACAGTTCTACTCTGCAGTCATTGAATCTGTCCTCTGCACTTCTATAACTGTCTGGTTCAGCTCAGCTACCAAATCAGACCTTAGAAGATTGCAGTGGATAGTCCGGACTGCTGAGCGAATCACTTGTATAACCCTCCCCACTCTCCAAGAGCTGCACTCATCCAGAGTGAATAAAAGAGCTGGCAAAATCATTATGGACCACACCACCTATGCAACTTCCTCTTTGAACTGTTGCTGTCTGGTCGGCACTACAGTGCACTGTGCACCAGAACAGCCAGGCATAAGAACATTTTCTTCCCTCAGGCAATCCATCTCATGGACAGCTAACTTGGCAATAAACGTGTAATACACAACACTATTTATACATTTATTTATTTAGCACAGACACCTCTTTTTACATTTCCTTGCATTTGTACATAACACACCTGTACACACAAATACCATCTATTGTCTACTTTGTATATTGTGTATTTATTTATTTATTTTTTGTTATTTACTATTTACTTATCCTATTTTTATTCTTTTTATTATCTGTGTCTTATCTTGTCACTGTCATTCAGTTTGTGCTGTGGAAGCTTCTGTCACCAAAACAAATTCCTCGTATGTGTTAACATACCTGGCAATAAAGCTCTTTCTGATTCTGATTCTAATTAAGGTCCTTTGAACTCCTGCCCTTTGAAAACCCCATTAATCCCTGTTCCTACTAAAGTGCTCTTTTGAGACATTTTAGGTTATTTTTGGACTTCAAGTAAAATTAATAATCTGCCATGGTGGAATAGGTTGTCAACTTCTACATTTACAACTTATTTATATTAAAGGGATAGTTTACTCCAAAATTGAAAATTTAGTATCCTCATTTAAATTTAGTAACCAGTATGAAACCCTCAATGCTGGTGAACTATCCTTTTATGGTTCTCATTAACCTGCATTTTAGCTTGGTATTTCTACCAGTAGATTTTAATGAGTCAGCTTCAGCTCCTAAATCAGATTTGCATTTCATGAGGCCTTTATGTGACCCATCTCAGAGACACCCCTCAATTACTCGCCTGCCATGAGTAAACTAAACACCATCTGCGTCTCTCAGCTCTTCCAGTGCCATGGTTATATCACCTTGACAATGTGTGCCAACCAGCCCACTTTGACTGCCACAGTGTGGGTTTGGTTCTTATCCCCTATTGGCAAACAATAAGGCATTCAGCACAGCCACACATGCCCTGTTTAACTGCTTCAGCTCTAAAAGAGGGTTTACTGAGTCAAACACCGCTTAAAATAAACATATTATGACATCTATAGGGAACATGGCTGGTTAGGTTTAACAGATCTATCATACCTGACTTGACAAGCCAACATCTTTTCCCAGGATCTTCATCAAGATTTCAGCGTGCACCTCCTGCAGGGAACATAAAAAGTTTGAAAAGCAACTTTGCATTAACAAATGATGTGTTTTAAGTGTTATCATGGTGGAATTTTCATATGAGACATGCTGCTTTCCCTCAGGTCCTCCATGAGCCCTTGATTGATGAGGACCCCGTGTTCATTACCACATGTACAGAGAGGGAGCTGCGCAAGAGGAAGAAGAGAAAGTTCAGCCTGTGGGTGCGACAGTGCAGCTCCACTGGTTTGATCTGTCAGGTGAATGCACACGCGCTCCCACAGGGAAAGCATAGGAGGATATCCCACAAAAAATTATCAACTGCCCCAAGATGTTATGTCACATTGTTTCTAATGAGAAAGTAAAATATTTTGCTACTCTGTTGCCACAAACAAAGCAATTTTACACAATTCTGTGATATTTGTTAACGCAAATAAATTACATATTTAAATAAATTACTACAGAGAAGCAGATGGAATCAATAAAATATAATTTATAGTCAACAAAGAAAACGAAAGCCCAGACCACTTAACATAATTCTCTTGGTCTGTGTCTGTTAGAGAAAATAACTGCTATGCGCCTTTGGGGAGTAAAGCAAACAGATAACTGAATTTATTGTCAGTATTTTTGATGTACTGTGCACTACCATTCAAAAGTTTAGGATCTGTAAGCTGGGTGTTTTCATGTTTGAAAATTTAAATCTCTATGTCACCCAAGGCTGCATTTATGTGGTCAAAATACAGTAAAACAGTAATAATGTGAAATAATATTACAGTTTAAAGTAATTAATTCCTGTGATGGCAAAACTGAATTTTCAGCAGCCATTACTGCAGTCTTCAGTGTCACATGACCCTTCAGAAGTCATTCTGATTTGGTGCTCAGAAACATTTGGGTCCCACTTTATATTAAGTGGCCTTAACTACTATGTACTTACATTTAAATTAATCATTTGGTACAATGCACTTATTGTGATCATGCGTGTTTTTACATTGTACTAATCTTTTTAAAAATACCTGCATTTAATTACATCTGTAATTAATTTTGTAATTACACAATTGTTGACCCATCCCTTACACCTTAACCCACCCTTAAACCTACCCATACCACCTAACCTGTCCCTAACCTTACACATATCCCACCTCAATAGCAGCAAAAGTGTTTTGCAATACAATATGAACATAATAAGTACATTGTACTTATGTTTTGATGTAAGTACATAGTAGTTAAGGCCACTTAATATAAAGTGTGACCAACATTTGTTTATTATTATTAATTTGAAAACATTTTGATGGAAACTGATACATTTTTTCAGGATACTTTGATGAATAAAAGAACAGCATTTATTTGAAATAGATATCTTTTGTAACATTATAAATGTTTTTACTGTCACGTTTGATCAATTTAATGCATCTTTGCTGAATAAAAGCATTAATTTCTTTTTAAAAAATGTACTCACCTCAAACTTTTAAATCGTAGTGAATATAAAGTTTAAGAAAAAGATTAGATTGATTAGATCATGATAAGAGATATTAGAGATCTCAGAATGCCAAATCATTCACCATAATATCCAGTGAAATGTAAATTATTAATGAATAATTAATTTCTTTATGGAAAGTAAATAATGTCAATTCTGATTTATTGTTTAAGCAGCTTTAAATTCTTTCTTCTTTACCAGATCTATGTGCATCTAAAGGAGGGTCCAGGTCCAGATGGTTTGGACACGTTGAAAAATAAACCCCAGCTTCACAGTCTGGTGGCCAAACAGCTCTGTCAGAATCTGGCTGGCCGTAATGCAATCATCTTCACTGGCCCAAGCATCACAAGTCTAAACTTGTTTCAGGAATTTGAGAAACAGGGTAGGTGCTGTAACTCATGTGCAACAGTGCTGCATCTGTCAGTTCTTTGCATCATTATCTGCTCTACTTCTTTTGGTGAATTCTGCCTTGGCTTTGCTCTGCTTCTTTTTTTTCCATCTCTTTAATCTTCTCTCCATCTGATGTTCCTCATCCCCTGCAGTTTTTAATTACACGGTGACAGTATCCTGTGGCAAGGAATAAATGGGGAGAGTGCGAGGAAGTTGACCTTGAGTTCTCAAAGCAAATGCGTGTTTCATACTCAAAGATTATTTGAAAGCCTCCAGCTGGGCTGCAAGGAGTGAATGTTAATACAGCTAGAGTGGATAAAGCTAGTGGCCAGCTTATTTTTTTCTCTCTACATTTGAATCAAAACATTTCACATTATTAGAGAACTAGGTCATAATTGGATGTCATGTAGAATTTTTATATCAGCTTCATACATAGCCTCATACAGTACTGTTCTAGGGAGTACCGGTAATAAACTAAAAGTAGTGACTTTTCAATAGCGTGACAGTAGTTCAGTTGTTTTCAAAGCAGCGTAGATTTTTTTCAAAAGTAACATTGTAAATCACAACATTGTGTTTTTTTAATGTCATGATTGCAACTTCACAATTCAGTGCCACAGCAAAGTAAAATTTATTTTTGCATAAATCATATTTATTTTTGCATTCTTATAATAATGGAAAGAACTTCATTTCTATTGAATTTTCCTAGTGGGCTGCAAGCAAAAACATCATACAACATGTCCGATTCATAAACAAATTACTATTATGAGAAATAAAAATACTATTATGTGTCAGTTCTTTTGATGAATGCTATAAGAGACAAGTTATTTTATTTGAATAAGTTCAATGAATCCTTCACTGAACTGAACTGAATGCTTGAACAAAACAGCACAATGGATATCTGACAAATGGTCTATTATTTATACAAAGAGTGAACAGGATATCACTCAGCTGTACAACATATGTCCAGTTCAATGAATTGCTTTGTTCAGAGAGTTCACGTAAAGCAGTGACTTTTGATGGTTTTTACATAGTTTGTCTTTGTAGTAAAATGGTATCGAAAAACAATATGACTGTTTATCAGCACAGCTGTGATTCAGCCGTAGGCACGAGGATGCAGGCCGAAGATAAATTTATTTATTTTATTTTATTTCAGATAACATTGATTTAGTTAAAAGCTGTCCAAACACTCCTGAGTGAATCCTACTGGACATTTGACAGCACTTTGTTCATTGTATAAGTATATAGGATGGAGAAGAAAGTCTTCAAGGAAAGATTAGTCACACAATTGTCCCCTTTGCAGGGAGGATGAATAATCATCATATCTCAATCAGATTTCTAGGCCACTTTCAGAGAGGCTGCAGCATCTGGCAGTGCTGTGGAGAAGACATCTGCTCGCAGCTTCATAGATCACACATGCAGGGGTCTATTCATGTGACCTCTATTTATCCGATCAGCATTCAAATGTGAACACTTGTTGTGCCATAAACTGAGCGCTTTTTTCTCTCTAATACATTCCCTCTCCTGCAGGCATCTACTGCTGCGGGTTGTTGAGCACCAGGAAGAGCGATTGTACAGGTCTTCCTCAGTCTATGCTGATCAATACCGAGGCTCCACAGCAACGTGGCCAGTCTCACATTAAGATGAGAGGCAATATGTCCATAATCAACTGGTACAACAAAGGCAACTTCAGGTTCCTCACTAATGCCTACCCTCCCACTAAAGAAGGTAAGAAACACACAGGACAGGCAGATGATATGTTTCTTCTTGCTTGAATGAAGCAGTTTTGTCAGTTTATAATAAAAGGAATAGGGCTGCCAATTTAACACGTTAATTAAATAATTAGTTAGGGAGAAATAACGCAATTTTTTTTAACGCAGTTAAAGGGTTAGTTCACTAAAAAATGAAAATTAGCCAATGAAGTACTCACCCTCAAGGCATCCTAGGTGTATATAACTTTCTTCTTTCAGACGAATCCAGTCGGAGTTATATTAAAAATTGTTGCAGTGCATCAGTCCAAAAAGTTAAATAAAAAGCGCCCATCCATTTTTAAAAAAAGTGTCTCACACGGCTCTGCGGGTGAACAAAGGCCTCCTGTAGCGAATCGATGCGTTTATGTAAGAAAAATATCCATATTCAAAACGTAATAATCACTTTAATCTAGCTTGCGCCAACAGTTGTACACGGAAGCAGTTCCGGGTGGATGACGTATGGAGGTCGGCTTTGTGCATGCGCCGCTCAGAAGTGACAAACGCGGAAGCGCAGGGGAGAGATCAAAACAAAACAACAGTCACTAATTAGAAGTACAAACCGAGGATTTGTAATGAAGAATGTTGGAGGATTTCGATATAAAACAAGAGGAGACTGGTTTTCCTTTGATAAAGTAAGGAAAGTTTTCTTCCTTTGCTCCTGTTAACAAACGTGGGTTTTCACGAGACTCACCGGCGCATACACAGCGCTGAACTCATACGTCATCCTCCCGGAACTGCTTCTGTGTACAACTGTTGGCGCAAGCTACATTTAAGTGATTATTAAGTTTTGAATATGGATTTTTCTTACAAAAACACATCGATTTGCTACAGGAGGCCTTTGTTCATCCCCCGGAGCTGTGTGAGACACTTTTCATTAAGGATGGATGTGCTTAATTTCACTTCTTTTGGACTGATAAACTCCAACACCCGCTGACTGCCATTAAACAACTTGAAAGATCAAAGAACATTTTTAATATAACTCCGATTGATTCGTCTGAAAGAAGAAAGTAATACTACACCATGATGCCCTGAGGGTGAGATCAATTCATGGCAATTTTCATTTTTGGGTGACTAACCCATTTAACGCGCCCGCGCCCCACCCCAGACCTGTATTTCATCTTAAAACTGGCAAACATTTGACTGTGATTTTGAACACACATGATGCGGGCAACAATTCACTGCGTGACACGTTCAATACATGTAGTTATAAGCCACCTAAAATTCAAGAGATTGGAAAAATGGTCCCTGTATGGAGTTTTTGTCTCAATATTTGATCACGCGATATCACACTAGTGCTGTAGTTTTGTCCAGAGGCCGATGCAAATGTTATTTATAGACGTACATTAAATAAGAAGTTGATATTGTGTTATATTGTAAACACAATTTTGTCTGTTTTTTCTAAATTTTGCCAGCAAAAATATTACCTATAAAGCCACAGAAAAACTGTTCTGCATCGCAGCACAAGTGGTGATTTTTTTCTGAATGAAATCGCCATTGAACGAATCCATGAATGAATGACTCAATGACTTCTCTAAAGGACATTTACCGCCACCTACGTTGGCTTTTTAAGTTTCTTGTTTAGATATCTTCATTAAAACAATATTTTACTTTATTACATTTATTATTATAAAAAATATATTATAATATATATTTAATATTAATATATTCCATATAAAAAAGGGATAGTTCACCGAAAAAATGGAAATTCTGTCATTAATTTACTCACCCTCATGTCGTTCTAAACCTGTATGGCTTTCTTTCTTTTGTGGAACATAAAAGAAGATATTTTGATTACTGCTGGTAACCAGTGACTTTCATTCTATGAACAAAAAATAGAGATGTTTCTCAAATTATATTATTTTATGTTCCATAGTTTATGTAGCCTAAATGTGTAATACATTTTATGTTGAATCAAATATAATATTTCATTCTAAAGCTACTTTTTGTAATGTCTACTTGAAACTTTTCTCATTTATGATGGTTTTAAATGACCTTTTGGGGTATTTCCACACACAAATTTAATTAGCGATTAATTAATTGCCACATCATGTAATTAATTAGATAAAAAAATTTAATTGAATGTCAGCCCTAAAAAGGAAACATGCAAACTACAAATGACACTCGCAAGCTGCATCAAAGCGCCTCCCAGAGAGCGTCTTCACTATAGCAGTGTAAGCTTAGATTGGTTTTACGCCAATGTTTGTGGATTATGTGGATATTGTGCACATCATAGGATTATAAAAGGCAAAGCTTCTTTGTATTGCGCTGGTCTTCACTTTTCTTTGATAAGCCTTGATCCATTCTGACAGCAACTTCACATGAGAAATGCCAGCGCTGATACTAGGCATTTTCATTAGAGAGTGATATAAAGCATTGAGCTGCGTCAATATATAATTTATCAATTCAATCATCTTATTTTCCTTTTTACTACAATCCAATCAAAAAGCAAATATATGCATGAAGTGTTCAAAGCACTTCACATTCTTGAAAGGTATATCTAGCTAAATCTATATGGTAAACAAATAACATTGCTTCTGATTTATGAGGTCAGGCAAAAGGGAGATTAAATTACGACTTATATTTCATTCTCTGGAATCTGAAATAATACGTTTATATAGTAAAAGCTTTTTGTGCTCCACTTTGAGAGCAGGTGTCGCT
Source organism: Sinocyclocheilus anophthalmus (assembly GCA_018155175.1). Taxonomy (NCBI): domain Eukaryota; kingdom Metazoa; phylum Chordata; class Actinopteri; order Cypriniformes; family Cyprinidae; genus Sinocyclocheilus; species Sinocyclocheilus anophthalmus. Next base: position 40,285 of record JADLZN010006423.1, on the reverse strand, counting down.
TTTGATTAATAGGGCTATACAGTTTCATTGAAAACTCAGTGCTAGATCTCTGCCAAGTTTTCTATAACCTGAACTAAAATTAGCATCCCACCAGTATTCAGCCTCAACTTTTAGACACTTTGTAAGTCCACAGTCTATAAAAAGTATTTCCGTGCATTTCCCCGTAGTCTTTAGGACTCAAAATAGCACATTTTAATTTTCAAAAAGTGCCAGCATTGTAATTTACATGCCACAAGCACTCCTGAGGAAGACAGTACTTTGTGCTCTAATGAGCAGTAGATTACTACTGATTGCAACAGATGGCAGTTAATTGTATGCTGACAATATCAGAGGGTTCATAATGGTACAGATCTAATGACTGGGACTTTTACTGATTATGTTTCAGTGACATCATGTTTTTGATTCTAATTTAATTACATGTGACTCAGATTAAAAATGTTGAAGATGATGCATAAGTTATATGATGAGTGATTACACAAGAAGGACGCCTACCAAGGTCGTGCGCCATTCAAAATCAAACTGAATGCCTTTTATATTCTAATCCAGTTCCAGAATTTAAACTGAGGTTGCACGCAGAATGCAGAACTGTAATTTAAATGTGAATGTAAGAAAGTAGAAATAAAATGACTTGAAATGAAAAGAAATGCAACAACACTTTAAATGTTGACTTGATAAAACCTTGTTTGGAAGTTTAAAAAAGCCTTGAAGTTTGCAGGTTTATAAGACAGACAGGTACAATTCAGTAAATTCTTCTTCTTGTTATTCCGATTAAAATTCCAATTTAACTCCCTGTGGTTTGTGGCCAGTTCAATAGAGTTTGAAATTAAGTAGAAATACAACAAATTGGTGTTCAATAAGATTGTTTAAAATCTACATTTATTCTTGTGATCAGTAAAAGCATGATTCATGCTACTAACAAAGCAGAAGATCTCGTTGCTAAGATGCAGCAGAAAACTGAACAGTCGTTCCTTATTGTCAGATGTTAAATCCTCCTGTCTGCTAACTGTGATTGACATTTCTGCCCGGATTGTCCTAGGGGTGATCATTAAGAGGAAGAGTGGAGAAATCCCATGTCCCCTTGCTGTGGAGGCCTTTGCTGCACACCTGAGTTACATCTGCAAATATGATGACAAGTACAGCAAGTGAGATTGACCAATCTAGTCTGTTTTACAATGAACCTTTAGGATATACAGTGGTGTGAAAAAGTGTTGGCCCCCTTCCTGATTTCTTATTTTATTTTTTGCATGTTTGTCACACTTTAATGTTTCAGATCATCAAACTAATTTATATATTAGTCAAAGATAACACAAGTAAACACAACATGCAGTTTTTAAATGAAGGTTTTTATTATTAAGGGAAAACAAAATCCAAAACTACATGGCCCTGTTTGAAAAAGTGTTTGGCCCCCTGATAAAACTGTGGTTTCTCACACCTGAGTTCAATTTCTCTAGCCACACCCAGGCCTGATTACTGCCACACCTGTTCGCAATCAAGAAATTTCTTAAATAGGACCTGCCTGACAAAGTGAAGTAGACCAAAAGATCCTCAAAAGCTAGACATCATGACGAGATCCAAAGAAAGTAATTGAGATCTATCAGTCTGGAAAAGGTTATAAAGCAATTTCTAAAGCTTTGGGACTCCAGCAAACCAAAGTGAAAGCCATTATTCACAAATGGCAAAAACAAGGAACAGTGGAAAACCTTCCCAGGAGAGGCCGGCCGACCAAAATTACCCCAAGAACACAGCGACGACTCATCCAAGAGGTCCCAAAGACCCACAACAAGCAACGAACTGGCGGCCTCACTTGCCTCAGTTAGGTCATTGTTTCATGACTCCACATAAGAAAAGAGACTGGGCAAATGGTCTGCATGGCAGATTTCAAGAACGAAACCGCTGCTGATGCAAAAAGAACAAAGCTCTTCTCAGAGGGCCGAATCCTGATCCCCAAGACTTTTGGGCTAATATTCTGTGGACTGATGAGACAAATGTTTAACTTTTTGAAAGGTGTGTGTCCCATTACGTCTGGCGTAAAAGTAACACTGCATTTCATAAAAAGAACATCATACCAACAGTTAAATATGGTGGTGGTAGTGTGATGGTCTGGGTCTGCTTCAGGACCTGGAAGACTTGCTGTGATAATGGAACCATGAATTCTGCTGTTTAACAAAAAATCCTGAAGGAGAATGTCCGGTCATCTGTTTGTGACCTCAAGCTGAAGCGATCTTGGGTTCTGCAGCAGGACAATGATTCGAAACACCAGCAAGTCCACCTCTGAATAGGTGAAGAAAATGAAGACTTTGGATTGGCCTAGTCAAAGTCCTGACCTGAATCCTATGGAGATGCTGTGGCATGACCTTAAAAAAAGCGGTTCTTGCTCGAAAACCCTCCAATGTGGCTGAAATACAACAATTCTGCATAGATGAGTGGACCAAATTTCCTCCACAGCGCTGTAACAGACTCATTGCAAGTTATCGCACACGCTTGATTGCAGTTGTTGCTGCTAGTGGCCCACGTTATTATTACACTTTTTCACACAGGGCCATGTAGTTTTGGATTTTGTTTTCCCTTAATAATAAAAACCTTCATTTAAAAACTGCATGTTGTGTTCACTTGTGTTATCTTTTACTAATATTTAAATTCGTTTGATGATCTGAAACATTAAAGTGTTACAAACATGCAAAAAAACAAGAAATCAGGAAGGGGGCCAACACTTTTTCACACCACTGTATACATGCATTTTATAGTTCACTCAACTCATGTTTTTCCAACTAGGTACTTCATTTTCCACAAGCCTAATAAGACCTGGCAACAGGTGTTTTGGCTAACCATCAGCATCGCCATCAACAATGCCTATATTCTTTACAAGATGTCAGACGCCTACCACGTCAAACGCTACAGCCGGGCACAGTTCGGCGAGAGGCTGGTCAAAGAGCTCCTGGATATGGACGACTGCTCACCCACTCAGTGAAAGAAACCGCATGCTGTCTCAAACCCACCCATGACAACCCACTCATACTAGCATACTCAAATACACTTGCATTCTGCACTTCAGGGTCATTTTGAGTGAACAAACCCTATACATAATGCTCTACATAATAAAATATGTGCCAAGTTTGGTTGAAAAAGGGACGTTTCCCATCTAAACTCCCATTTAAGACCCCATTTGGCCATTTGATACTACAGGACAAATGTACATACGTCACTGTAACACTTGCTGCATGAGAAACACGAAAATGTGCCCTTTGTAGATGTGCAATGATTTTTATCATTAGAGTTCCAGTAATAGTGTTGACATAGTTGTGAAACCTGAGGTACAATGTTTTGTGAATTCTCTGTTTGTGAGCAGCATATCCAACATTCAGCACTGATAAATATACTGTATATACTCTGTGATTGAGGTGTTTTATCAGCGAAACAAGAATGTAATGCAATTCACACGTTAAATCACAGAAATTCGTAGATGTTCTCCCAAATACCTGGGCTTTTTTCTATTTTATTTCACTTAATTTATGCCTCTTTTTTTTTTTTTTTTTTTTTTGTTTTTAAAGGCCACATATTAGTGAAACAGATTATGTATAATGCCACACAGACACCGAAACGAGAGGTGAAATGTGGCAACACTACTATGCTTTCCCAATCGTTTTTGCAATCGTTTTTGTAAAAGTCTCCTAAATAGGATTTGCAGATTTTTAAATATGGTTCCCAATTAGATTTCCATCAAATCTGTATTCAATAGAACATATTCTCTTTTGCTGCCTTTCATTGATATCCATATCGTTTTGTCAATTAAATTATGATGAAAATAGGAAAATGGCCCAATATACAGTAGTATACCAAAAATGATGTAAATATTATTTCTAATTCATTTATATATTTGTATTATGTGTAATTTAAATTGATTATCTAGGGGCATTGATGTATTTGCAAATGAATCGGAAAAAAAAGAGAAAAGAATGAAATGATAAAAGACTTTAACTAGAATGTATCTCTACCTGTAAGCGGGTGGATTTATGTGGTCTTTCACTGTTCCAGAAGCTATCAAAATATCAATTCTTCTTGTTGCTATATTGTAACTGTGGTAATGATGGTACAATCGCAGCCCATGGCATAATTTGTTCCTTCAAAGAACTGAAGCGGATTCATTTCCCTCAGGTAATATTTTTAGTCAAATATCTCCCACTGTATCACTGTTATATTCATACTACATAACGACCACTGTAAGGGACAGATGTACTAATGTGAGGGAATTTGTCACAAATTTACCAGACATGTTTATTTCCTTGGCTTTTCATTTCTTATTTACTGTGCCATCACCTGCTGTTTTTCAAACGCTGCACACTAACAAACCAATTAGTATGTTTATCATTGAACATTACTTAAAACATTCTTTTAAAGCTTCATATTCAGTCTTTACAGTTCTTTATAAAAAGTCCACTTTGTAATGTCAGCTGCTGTAATTCACACCAATATATATATGCCATATTTTATACCTGCATCTTTTAAATCAAGACAAAAGCAATGTTGCATTATATAGGTGTGCTCATAAACATTTTTTTTTGTCATGAATGTTGCAAATGTTTGATTTCAATTCATTGTAATATTTTTGTACTACTACTCTTATCTACATAGTCAATATACTAACAAATACACTTCAGGCGATAACTGCCCCCTGTGCTTATCTAATATAAAATGCAACAGATGATTTTGAGATTGTATATCCGTGTTTTCCAGAGCATCTTTTGGGTTCGATCTGCACTTCAGTGGGAATTATTTAATTATTTTAATCAGGCAGACAGTGAACTGTAATGGTGTTAGAGAGATGTTTGACCTCAGGGTTTTGTAACTACATCTACTGTAGTGCAATATAATGTTGGAGATTGGACCGGGTGCTATGAACCTGTCTGCCAAGAACATAATCTGTAAGCCAGAAAATGGTCGGCACGACCGAGACTTTTAATTAAAGCTCTTGCTGGTGCAGTACATTAGAATAAAAACCTTCCAATAAGCAAAGTTTCTGCTTTTGCACTGGCCACTAACATTGTAAGATATACTTTAGGGCCAGCTTCGTGTGGCATGATAGCAGGTAAAAACAAACTGTCCTTTTAATAACAAAACAGCTATGACAATTATATAGTCTCATTTACTGGAACAAATTCCTCAATATCTGGTCAGCGTAACAAGAACCCAGTGTTGGACATGTATCTATTTTCATGTATGAATGTTGTGAATGTGCCGTGTCTTGCTGTATAATGCTTGGTGTTCCTTCACTTGTCTTCTCACTGTGAATGTTGAAATGATTCAGGTGTATGTGAGAGTATCTATGTGTTATCTGTAATGTTCACCTCCACTGTATGTCCAGTTATCAAACTGACCTGTGCTTCACCTCCCTGCTTCTATGTGAGTTTACACCAATTTGCACACTAATAAATATTGTTTATACATAATTTTTCCCCTACAGTAATTGGTTGCAACATTCATTGCACTATTACTAGAATCTCACAAAGAAATGTCAAGGTCAAATTTTCTATTAAATAGAAAAAGAAAAAACTCTCTCTCTCTCGCTCTCTCACTCTATATATATAAGTACTATTAGAACCCTTGTTACTTTTTTTTTTTTGCATTGTGACATTTTTAGGACACATGCACATTCTGTCCTCAAATTCTCATTACAGTAAAGCTGTAAATTAAAATAATCGACTTAAAGGCAATGTTTGTTAAAGAAAGAATGAGATTCTTTAAATGTATATATTTATATCAAATGTTACATAAAAAAAAGGTAGTTTGTACTTAATTTTCATTTTTGAATGTAATGTAATACAATAAATACAAATCACAATACAAAAATTCAGAGGGTCCTAGTAGTAGATTGCATTTTTGATGCAAAAATATTTATTTGGTTTTGTTAATGCATCATATGTGAAAACACTTGCGGAAGATGAATGTAGATACTGTTTTTTTTTTTTTTTTTACATTTTATTTTAAGTTAATTATTTTGTCATTCAAACTTTTGCAATAACTATAAAACAATGAACAAATACAAGCGCTGTACAGTTGACCAAATCACTATAATTGCAACTGAATGTGTAAATGTACATGCATGGACATACATACTGTATATACACACATACACACTATTACTGTTGACCCCATGCTGTTTCCTTTGCCATTTAATGCAACATCAAGATCTTTCTAAAATTGGGGTTTCAAGGAAACCAAAGAGACAAAAAAAGGTGGGGTCACAAGTCCTTCATTTACTAAAAATGAAACTGTCCTAGTCTGGAGTAGAAGTTTGTTTCCATGTTTCAATCAAACAGCAAATGACTTTGGCACACTGTGCTATGTAAACATTTCATCCAAATCAAAGATTAGCCATAATGTATTGCTCTGAATTTGGTTCTTCAAAAAGCCCATCATTCAAAGCCCAAACTTTACATGATTTCATTGGCTTCTCCTTTTAAACTGAAGAAAGGTGGCTTGATTCACTATGGCAAAAGTGCAGTCCACATCTACCTCTTGCTTTCCCGTCCAGCAGAATCATCTGACATACAGGAACCTGATGAAGCTACAGAACGCAGAGAACAAAATGCAGGTAGGTGGGCCGATTTTCTTCCTAAAGGCCACACAATCTCTGTTGCATGTTTCTGTTGCCGTCTTCACACTTACTGATGGAGAACTGTTATTTATGGGACAATACAGGGTGGTGCAGACGAACCAAACATATACAAGTCTAAGATTAACATAACACTTACTGCTGATACATGAGGAAAGCTGACTGAAAGCCAGTCAGGGACTCATTTAGTCTGGATTCCCTAGCCTACAATAAGTTAGTCAGAATTGCTACGGCGTTATACATGAAATGCAGGTGGGTTAAATGATTGCTTCACATATCACAGGCTTCTTTGTCTGTTGGATTTACAGTAACACTAGTTCTGTTAAAATCAACTGAAGTACCACAAAGATTCACAAGGTTTGGATGTGAAAAAGTATCTCGGGGGCATGAATAAAATGTTAATTAAAAGGACACTCACAAACAGTGTTGCGTTTCTCCTTTGTGAGTTCAGATGCTTCTCTAAAGCACACTTCTTTGAAAGCTGCTTAGAAACACATTCACACAAACAAACAAAAAAACTCACATTTTCCTTACAGTATCATGGATAACAAAGGCAGTAACTTTTAACCATAGAACGAGGATGCTCAAGTAGTGATGTATTGTGCCATGTTTGGGCACAGCTGCTGAGGATCATGATTGATCTTGAGAATAAAACATCCAGGACTTTAAGGAGGCAGGAAAGAAGCTTTTCCAATGCCCATATTATGATCCAGATCATGTACTGCACAAAGTCAGAAGAAAGAAATCACAGAAGATGAGGAGTAATACACATCCATCTTTGCTCGAAACCCAAGAAAGCAGGATCAAAGATTCAGATCAGCCTCTGCTTGGAGTTACCAGGTTATTAACATGATTATCTGACGTAATACACTTGGCGAAGAAAAAAAGGCTACATAGAATTAAGAAATAAATGATTAGTGTGGCTGAGAAACAATTGTTTGTGTTTGAAGACATGTTTTAGATACTGATTTGTTAGCAGCCAGTGCTACAGTATGTGAATCCAGCAGTCACGTTCTATACGACGTCTCAGTTCTCCTTCAGAACTCACCAGGGGCCCTTACTGGAAGCGGGTTGAATCTTTACACATTGCACCTTTAACAGAAAAAGACAGATTGACAATTTAATAGAATCTAGAAAACAACAAAAAAAGGTCTCTCTTTTTTTCCTGCTCTTTTTGCATGAGCACCGCGAGACGAAAAACACAAGGCTGCCGCTGTCCTCCTCAGTCTCAGTGTGTCTGTGACGGTGCGCACAACAAATGAGTCCTCCCCTCAATCCCATGAGCCCACAAATTAAACCAAACCCAAACTAAAATCCAGTCCAATCACAGTGCATGAAGGGAGCCTCCATAAAACATGTCATTTACATTCAATATTGGTAACGTGACTAGAAAAATAAAAGAACAATGGATGTCCATTGTTAAAAAAACCCCGCTGGAATTCAAGAAAATGAGACACGAAAAGGTGAAAAATAAGAAAGAAAAACGGATCCTTTGCATCGGAAAACAAGAAAAAAAAAAAAATGGTTTCGATACAGTTTAGACACTTAAGATTCACTTTCCAAGAGTTGGACAACAGATGAAACAGTGAGGTATATAGTTAGATGGAAATAGTCATCATCTTGTTTGTGTTTTCATTGCCCCGTGGCCCTCGAGGACCACCAGACCGCACCGTGGCGGCCCTGAGTCTGTATCCGGGCAGCAATTATCTCTGAGGGGCGAGTGCGTGCCCAGCACGGGCTGTCCGAGGGCGAGAATGGGAGGGCTGAGATCGGCATGTCAAGCTACGGCTGGAGGTTGAGAGTGAACTTCCACTGTTGGGTGAGTGACGGGCTGCACACCTCCACCGTCAGGCCACCGTTCCGCGCGCTTCGGCTGTCCAAGCACAGATTGCTGCCCACATGCCGCAGTTTGGAGTTGTTGTCGATCTGCTCCCATTTCTGCAATGGAAACAATGATGATGATGTTGAAAATCTGAGCAGCGGCGTCTCCTCCAAACCCCTGCTTTGAGCACAGCATGCTCACCTGTCTGCTGTCGTTCTCCCTGCAGCCCTGCAGTTTGATCTGTGAGCCAGCGGTGCGATCTACCACTGTCAGGCAAAGGTCCATGTGTTTGATTGATTTGTCTTTAGTCAGGGCCCATTCCTATACATTAGAAACATGGTAAGCAGGGAGCATTTACAGAAAATACACCCACATAAATCAACACAGGAACTTAGACACAAAAGCGACTTGGTGAGAGGATGCCATTTTCTGAAATGTACGGTACATGGGTAAGTTTGAGAAGTTTTGAGATGTTATGTGTTGTGATATGCTATAATCCACCCAAAAGCATACTGCCAATTCTTTTATAATTATGCAGTTTTTGTGATCTCTTATTAAGGTACAAATGTATTTAAAATGGTGAAAATAACAAAAAGTAGCTTATTAATATATAATTTGGTATTAATCTAAATGAATAAAAACATACAAATTTAATATAATAAATTAATAATTTTGAGTAGTAGAATGAAATGATTTCTGAAGGATCATGTGACACTGGGACTGTAGTAATGGATGCTGAAAATTCAGCTTTACCATCATAGCAATAAATTACATTTCAAAGTCTATTACAATTATTTAAAAAACGTAATAACACTGCACAATATTACTGTTGCACTGTATTTTTGATCAAAAAGATTCAAATAGACAATCATATACTTATGTATACGTGTGATGAACCCTTTAAATCCGTGGGTAAAGTAATCCAGAAACTACTGTGTGGCCCTCATCTATACATCACTCACCCTCCACAAGTGCATCGTTCCTTTAAACTAACCCAAACTCACTGCTGAGTCCATCACCCAGTGCTCTGCTGCCACACCTGACATAAGACTGTTCAGTAACTGAGATCGGATTGGTACCTGATTGCCCCCTGCATTGTGGCACTCGTACACCCCCACCACACCATCAGCAAAGTGTCCCAGTGTGTCCAGACAGTTCTGACCCTGTTGTAGTGCTCCAAAGGCTATGTCCTGATGATCAGGGACCCTAAACAAGACATAAACAACAAGTTAGGTACTAATTAAGCCACCTGCAGTACTGGTAGTGGGCTTTAATAAAAAATTTAAAAGTTTATTTATTTAAAATGTACATGTCTAGACTTAAAAAACTGCCTGCACATTTAAACATTATAAGAAAGGGTTAAAGGCTCTGTTTACACTTCATCAAACATTGTTCCAAACAAAAGGTTTTAAACAGCTGGTCATGTACAGAAAACCATCGGATCAAAAAGCTCATACATATGTATGCACAAAACTTCAAAGAACACAGAACAGCAGGTGTAAACAGGGCCAAAGTGATCCTACAGCTATTTTTATTTCGCTCAGGTCAGACACTCACCGTAGCTCAGGATAGACGTTCTCCAGGTACCACTTAAATGGTTTGCAGCCCAACCTCTTCTTCATTTCCAGCCTGCTCTGAATGCTGCAATTAAAGAGGAAAACTAGTCATGTGGAGTTCATTTGGAGGTCGAAATGTTTCAAAACAGAGAACTTCAACTAGCCAAGTCTGAAATTAGTGGCCTCTCATGGCCTTGGCAGTGATAAATTGGCTTCTCATGTTGAAGAAAGCAAATGTGCTACTCTATATTCCAAAGCTTTCCCTTAGCAATATTTCTAAATTAAGACAGATAAACACTTACTTGCCATAGGGTACATTACGGGCTGAGGGCACAGCAGCATAGTAGAAGTTCTTAAAATCGTCCATCCAAACCTCTGCCGCTCGCCTTGTGTTCCTGCAAAGACAAACACAAGCAGATGAGAATAAATTATATATTTTATATAGAGATACTAATGCTCTGCTAATGAGCATAACATGTCTACATTATTGCTTAATCTAACTTCAACACTAACAGATCTTCTGCGGCACATTACTGGGTGTTTTATAACTATGACAGAATGTCACTTTCAATTTCAACTGCACTACCTCACAACAGCTCACATATCACAGACTGCCGTACTGCTTTCACCCACTGGGTGGAGTACATGAACCAGAATAATAAAGGGCTCATGTCGCTTGAGCAATCATAAAACCAAAGATAAATAAGAATTGTGTTCTTTAGCTACTGTAACAATTCTCAGTCTGGATACTCAGGAATATAACGTCTGAGGAGGTGACAACATTCCGGATCAGTAATATCTGAAACACGGTGATTATAAACTGGATAGTAAAGGCTAACTGGACGAAACCCTACCATATTAGATACTAATAAAATTATAATTAATCGAATTATAATGTAATACGATACAACACTAAAATACAATACAATTCAGTTTATTGCATCTTTTCTGAATAAAATTATTAAATTCTTAAAAAAAAAAAAAAAACTAATCCCAAACTTCAAATGATAACATAATATAAGTCGGTGGACACCTGGCAAAAACAGTTCCGCTGCCCCCTGGGAAAGTGTATGGATGCTGTTTCCTGAAGACATGACCGACTCGACTGCAGGGAATGATCTCCAGACTGCCTCCACACTGCCAGACCCGGAATGAGATCTCTGAGCATCACAACAGCAGCAAGAGATTAATAAAACCCATCACAGAACACACAAACAACCAATTCATAAATGTAAATGGGAAAATAAAGCAAAGGGTCAAAACTCATAATTGCACAAGTGCTATATTCAAACAAACAAAAACAAAAAAAGCACTGCTTTGTGAAATTTCTTGGTCTTTACAAACTTCTTTAGACACACACACAAATGCAAAATGCAACTTTATTCCAGGCTGATGGATAATTTCTGGAGCTGTTGTAGACTTTTCCACAAGCAGCACAGCTGAGAAAAGTGCTGTGTTTGTGGAATGAGTCAGAATTTTCTTTCAGAATCCATCATGCCACACACATAATGAAAAAACCTGAAAAACTCTACCTCATTGAGTCTTACACTGCAGTTTTCTATTCAAGTCTCATTGCTAATAATATAAAAACAGCAGTAGTTCTTCAGTGGTGACCTGAATTGCCCCTTAGATGGGCACATTACATTTTGTCTGAGTAAGGCATTATCTCAATACAATCTAATTATAGAAGTATCATGATCTCATTTTCAGATTTATATACGGTTGATGCAACATAGTATTTGGACATAATATTCACTTTTAAGGACACAAATTCATAAATTTCGCTGCATTAAATAAACCATGTGGCCTATGTAAACAATTAATGCTGACCTAACCTTTTTTCAACCATTTTTGCATGTGAGCAGCTGGTCCTAAAATAATTTTAGTGGATGTATGAATTCACACTGCCTTCAGGCCCTCATAAATAGATCCTACTTCAAAGTTAATTAAATGGAATTACAATGTAATGTGCATTGAAATTACTTTGGTAGAAATAAAAATAGGTGCATTAGAGAAATTCCCTTTCCCTTGATAATAATATAATATATATTGCAATATGTGTCCAAATACTTTTTGGGGCCACTTTGAATAGGCAAATCTTCGACATAATCAATAAAGGACACACTGGTACACTGAGAAGATCCACTGTGTCTTCAGTCAGTCAGCTCCAATCAGAAGAAATGCAGGGCATTTAGAGAAATAAAGCGTCCACTCACCAAGATTCTCACCGCCCCACACGTCCATCATCATGTCGTACTTTCCCAGCTCCTCAAAGTAGTTCTTATCCATTACAAAGAGGCCACCAGCAATCATGGGAGTCCTGGAGAACACAAGCGTCACAAAATATGAAAACTGAGATAAAATCAAACCAAATCTTGGACTTGCTCAGAACTTTATACACTTCATAGAACTTACTTTCTATAAAATATAATCTAAGCAGTTATCTGACATACTGGCGATGTGTTTTGTTTCAGTGGCCATTTGTGACTTTATAAAACTGTGCTCATTTCACTCTTCAGTGCTGCGATAGAGCAATCTGATCACAGCCTCATAAACAAATTCATTAAACAACACCGGAATCAATAAACAAGAATGAAGAGTGCTGTGTCATGAAGACTTTTACACAGCACATCCCATAAAGGCACCACACTGTTTATTATCTTAATGTACTTTTAATGTACTCGCTGCACAGTGATTGACATTTCACATCACAGCAACACACCCTCCATACAATCCCCCATTTGGGTCCCTTCACACCTTACTTTCTCTTTTTTTTGCTCGCCTTTAGCTGTTAATGATTCGAGTCATTCCCTGGAGGACAGACCTTTTACAAACTAGCAAGCAAGCAAGCACACGGGCTAACTTGTTATTTTGTTGTTACAAGAACTTTAGGGATTCTTTTCCTTGTTGACAGCAGAATTAACATTTGGAGGCAGATCTTATGTGTATTTAAAGAGACTTGTGTGCATTAGTTTACCACATGCCATGTTTAACAGCATAGAATTTGGACAAGAAAATCATCATAAAATAACTCTAGCACTATAGCCATCTATGTTATTGTTAACTGAAACAATTAAAAGTCATTTTTTATCAATCAAATAAAGCTCAAATAAATTACATTATAAATGTTAGATGAAAAACTTAAACTTAAAAAATTAAGTTAGAATGTCGACTTTGCAACTAAGTGATATAAGGTTAAGCTGATGTAATAAAATTGCAAAAACTAAAACATAAAGCTAAAAAAAAAAAAAAAGTTTAATAAAAGTAATATATCAAAAACAGACTGCACACCTATACACTCTTAAAAATAAAGGTGCTTCAAAAGGTTCTTCAAGCGATGCCATAGAAGAACCATTTTGGGTTTCACAAAGAAGCATTCAGTCAAAGGTTCTTTAAAGAACCATCTCTTTCTTACCTTTTTGTAATCTGAAGAACCTTCTTTCGCCCCAAAGAACCTTTTGTGAAACAGAAAGGTTCTTCAGATGTTAAAAGTTCTTTATGGAACCATTTAGACAAAAAGGTTCTTCTATGGCATCGTGAAGAACCTTTATTGTTAAGAGTGTAGCTGGAGTTCTGTTTCAAGAGAGTCTATACATTAAACAGCTGACACTGAATTAATTAGATAACAGTGTGAGAAGAATAAAAAGTAGTCATCTGTCAATAATCTTTCACCAACTCACCGGTTCATGATCCAAAACATTTGTAACACAGATATTTAAGAAGAGAGACTAATGCTTACTTGATAGGAGCAATGGGGTTTCCTTGCCGTGCTCGTCTTTGTTCCAGGGTCATGTAGTCCCATTTAAAAACTAGATTCCAATCAAAACCTGGAAGATTACACATTACATTAGGGATGAAGTCTGATTTTAAATGTAGGTTCAATGCCCTGCTCAGCCATGTGTCAGGCAAGGGAATAAGGGGGCATATTACTGATACTGCAATTTCTCTGATGAAAAGACTGAGGCTTTGTTCAGAATAGCATACTATTTTGTCAGTATGCAGCACGTATTCTGTGCACAGTATTCAAATGTTTTAATGTAACATTTCTTTTCACCAAAAGACATTCCACACAAAACTGGATTAAAACCATATTTGCATTTCCAGTAGGAAATACCACAGCTTGCCAGACAGCAAAAGAATAGTCTTAAAGTTTTAAGTAATCGTGGAGTTTAGGCTTTGGTTCTGTGTAAATGCTGTATCTTTAAAACCGTACTGTTGGCAAGTCTTATTTTACAAATGCCTCTTGTTTTCTGTCGGCTGTACACAAGAATCAACATAAAATGTGACACTTGGTAGCTTTAGATGGTTAAATAAATGCAAGAAGAAAAAAAACCCAATCAACATATTACTGTATGCAAATAAACAGAAGTACTTAAAATCTAATATAAATGACAATCACTAAAATTACTCAAATAAATAAATAAAAATATTAAGAAAAAAATTAATATTAAATATGAAGATATAAGTACAAAATTAGAAATGATGACTTGACATTTCAAATTTCTTAAATATACAGAAAAAAAAATCTACAATAAGTTTAAATGGAGTATGCATTTTAACTGTTTGCTGAATTAATAGCAGACATTTCTGGAGAAGTAAAACAGTAGTAAGAACTGTAAATAACCATTTTAATCCTCAAATTCAAGATGCAGCATATCAAAGAGACACTAATGTAGCATCATACTATTTAAAATGATTTGGTACTGCCTTACATACTACTCTTTTTTTTTTTTTTAAAGTAGCATACAGTAAAAACTGTGACCAAGGATGAAGACCGTACTAGTATTCCAGTCAGAACATATTATAAAGAAAGGAGAAAATGCTAGATAAAGTCTGAATGCCAGTTAAAAAGCACACATTCAACCAAAATGTGCTGAGAAAAGCCCATATAAATATAATGATATTTATAACCCATGCTGCTTTATAAAATACAGTGATACCAACATGGATAGATCCATTTCTATAATATTTGCCACTGCATCCAGAAACCTCCGAGCTCATAGAGGAAAAGCTATTCCACTCAGAGATCACTTCCTCTTTTTGAGATTCATCATGCTCTCTCACTCTTCTGCACATTGCACTGCCTCCACAAATTCTCTCTGTATTGCTTTCACTCCAAACATGCATTTGAACATACAGTACCACACACTGAATATAGCCCTGCACATGAAATCAGAAAGCCCCTGCGATTATCCATAAACACACACAAATGAATGAATGAATGAATGAATGCAATTATATCATACACAAGCACACAATCCAACCGAATAGGTTCTGGATAGTGACTGAATTATGATATGATGAAATAGGAGCTGATGAAAGAGATTTACCTCCTTTAAGATCTGCAGATGCCCCCACATACTGGAAATTGTCCATGTTAATGACATCTATGATGGGTGACACGACCCGAGTCTTGTCCTGCCGAGAACAAAAATTAAGTGAGGCTGGGCTGACAGTACAAGCATATGAAAAGAGATGACTTCTCAATGCATCTCTGCTACAATACATTCTTAAGATGTATCTGATAGAAACGATAAAATTAAACAAGAATTAAAATTGCTGAAAGTCCTGACATTAAGAAATGTGCACTGCTCTGCCGTTACGAATCACGATAAATCCATCAGAAATACCTAGGAAAATCCCATTAATCTCGTGAGCTTCGCTGACACATCACTGGAGTATTTAGAGTTGAGAGCTATGAGTTAAACACTCCAGAAAAGACAGGCAATCAACTCTACGTGATAGGAGTGGAGAATCTAACACTACATATAAATGTATTGCTTCTCAGACATCTTCCAATATTCATCATGACAATTCTGGGATACCCTGACGAATCAAATCATCCCAAATGTGGCTTCACCTCTGAATTAAATTAATTTGTCACCGTGCTGCAATGTTTCCACAGGGCAATTTTCTAAAACATATTCAAATGCATGTAGGTACAATAAATATGGTTTGTTATATTAGTACATTCAAATCATTAAATATCGGTCTTCAGTTAATTTAGTGAACGACTAAAATTGTTTTGCTGAATAAAAACATGCCTTGATTATTTCTATATTGATTTATACCGTATTTTACTTCTTGCATGAAACATTCTGAAACAACAAATGATTGTTTGATTAAAATTATGGTTCCTGTGAAACTTTTTAACCCACAGAGACCCAGCGTAGCAGACTGTCAATGTTTGTATAAAGCAATTCAATAATACGAAACATTCTGTAGATATGGGTAAAAACTATGCTTAACAATAGCTGATACTTTGAAATTTATCACAACAATTTTTTGGTGGTAGTTTGTGTTTAGGCGAGTGCTGATACAAAGCTGGAAGTACTCAACCTAATGACAACTAATGATGAGTGGATGCAAATGTGAAAAATGTCAAGAACCATTAAAAACAGATTCAGTAAGAGTTCAGCTCTTGGCTAGATCTACTCTTAAATTTAGACAGCATATTTCTGCTCATGCACACAAATGTTTTCAATTATAATAATTATTTTTGCTTCAATGTAAGTTCTGTGTAGAGGTACTTCTCCAGAAGCTGGACAACATTTAATTCATGCTCTGTATAATCATCATAATGAAGCACTCGGATAAATTATGGGGTCACTAACTCCACAATTTGATTATGTGCTTATCTGGGTCATCCAACTGAAAATGAAGACACCTAACAATATAAATGAGGTTATGAAACCTCTTAATACATTTATGCCTATAATTTATACTTTCAGTGTCTTGTACTTTGTCCCTGTTATTTATTTTGTGAGTCAAAAGCCTTGAGGCAATTTCAGAGTAATTACGTGTGCCTAAAGACACAACTGAAGCAAATATTACTTTTAGGTCAATCTGATCCTGATCCAGAACGGACCTGCACATCCGCAATTGGGGTGTATTTGCTTGCATTCAACACACCTGTGCACACACACTGAGGTCTTATCTATATACTGTACTAACACACAGTGTTGAATGACACTAGTTTCCCACCACAATTGATTTTAAGGCTTGTTTGAGAATTGTTGGCAGTCATCAGCAGGATTGGATATAAACAGGTGTAATGATATGGCACTGCAAGTAAAGTTTGTGCGTCAAGACAGGCAGCCAAAGAAAACAACTTCTCATCTACTCTTCTCTTTTATCATCTTGGCCTGACATTTGCAATTGCAGTGAGCTGCTAAATGTCCACTGCTGTAATAAACATGTATGTTTATAGCCTCCAAAAGCAATGGCTAATTTGCCAAATCTGAGAACCATAAGACCCAATGTTTTGCTGCTTGTCAGAGAAAGAAACAACAAGACAGAGAAAGAAAAACATGGCTGACCTCAGCAACCCTTTCTAGCAGGGGCTCCAACCAGTGTTCATTACACTCGCAGTGGCTGTCAAGGAAGGTTAGTACACTGGCCGTGGCCGCATCCGCCCCTCTGACTCGGGATCGCATCAAGCCTGAAACACAACACACAACCACAGGATTGAGACTCAAGGCACTGATGCAATCTGAACTATGCAGAAGGTTATTCTCCCTGTGTTCTGACCTAATGATCTACACACAAGTGTGCAGGGAACCATAATGATAGTCCAACTTACAGATGTCAAAAGTACTGGCATTTTGAGTACTTCACAAGTTTGGTAAATGAGATTTTGGAAAAAGTAATGATATGATGCCCATTTATAATGTCTGTTATTGGTGAGGTATTAGGTCAGTTCTGTCTGAAGGGAATGTATACAAGTAGACAAAAATCACCTATTGAACATGAGCACAAAGTTAAACCATAATAGGGAAAAAGGAGTACCTCTGACAATTTCATCATATCTAATCATCCATTTCATTTTCCATTTAATTATTTTTTTAAATTATTTCTGAATGTTTATTTGAATACTTTATAATGTTGTTAGACACCTGAAATAACCTTTCATTTGTACACTGCTAGTAATTTTTTTTTACTTATTTTATTACCAACAATTTATTATAATTACTTGAAATAAAACATTAAAAATAGCACACAAACACACCAAATAAAAATCAAACAAAACAAAAAAAAAAACCACCACCAAAACAAAACATGGCTGTCACTATACCAATGTATTTGGATCTCAGATACTGTATGACCACAAGGCACAAAATAAGCAAAGAAAAATCTTCCTATCTCTGAAATATCTAGTGTCTTATGTGGAGACCTAAGAATTGATTTTCAAGCACAGAGAAACATTAAATATGAATTAACCAGTTTGGTTCTTTTTAACAACAAAATCTATATGATCTTAATGAGCTGTTTTTTTTTTGACCATTTTTTTCACATCTTGACACTCACAGTCAATCTAACATTAATTCACTACAAGCTTTACCAGGGACTGAAGTAACACACATTCGTTGTTTCCTTTACTAACGAGTAATTTGTGTTTTTAAAAAAAGAAAACCTTTGAAAGGCTTTGGATACGAATAAACAAACTGCAGTTTTGGCTACAGAACAGCATTTTTTGCTTGACAGATCTATAAAACGCCTTCCAAAAATACACTCCAGCTCGTAACAGACCATTTGATTTCTCTTCTTTTATCGTCTCCATATTTGCACCTATGAAGTATGCAGTGCTTTTAATGACTTCATGCTGAGGCTGGCCACAATTAGTAGCAAAAGTAAAACTTCAGCTAGTTTTAATAGATGCCTAGATTTTAATGATCAAACAAGAGCTGCTAGTAAAGACCCACTGGTCCTTACATATTAACTTGGGTGTAGTTTTGATTAACAATGTTACTGTGATTCAGAGGGTTATAAATCACTTACCCTCTCGACGATCGTTTCGTAGGACTCTGACTTTCTCCATTTTTCCAAGTAAGGCACCATCTTCAGCTGAAAGCCCAGAGAAAACATTGCGTCAGCTCAAGTGTTCAGGGCAATACATCTCTTCTATTATATATGCCGTAGTTAATATACACAGGAGGAATGTGGTGTATATTACACAAAGATGTGCCAGTGGGCAAGTTGTGTCACTTCCTTAATCCAGAAAAAGTCTGTGCACAATTTTGTAAATGTCACCATATATTTAGAAACGGAACATCATGAACAGCTTGCTACAAAACTTTTTTTGGCAAAGAAAAATTCACTAGAAAATGATCAAGGATTTTTATTTTTTTTGCCACAGTTACATCCTGAAGAAGCTACTTCATCCCAAATTTAAAAGAAATGAAAAGGTAGAAGCATAATCTCATATTTTCTTGAAACCTTAATTGATTTATTTTTTTGACATCTATGACCATAAGTTACAAGACACACTGAAATATAATCAGGTGCATTAGTTTTACCACCACCAAATGAAAATGCAGTGAACAGTTCTGAAAGAGCGTTATATCCAAAAAGAAAAGACCATTTTCAAATGGCAATATGAAAAAGCAGGATCACAATTCACACATGTAGAACCACAGAAGTCCAGTGCCTGTCAGGTTCCCTGCAGCAAAGCATTATAAAGGGCAGCATTGCCTTCAGGGCAGGGTTCACACAGAGTTCAGACATCTGAAGAAGTCAAACCATAGGTTTGCCATCCAAAAAACAAGTGTGATGGGTTGAGGACTCGGGAGAGACTTTTTATACAATCATACAAATCTCAGTTGCACTGTTGCCATGTTCTGCTATTCAGATGCACTTTATGATTTATGGTGAGAAAGGATGAGTGTGCAATGATAAAATAAGAAACACTGACCTAATAACATGAGGAGCACGAAACAGTCTATATATGGTTGTGAGATGATTTATATAGTTCTGTACCATTTGGGTTGATTGGGGGTTAAAGTTCAAAACACTTACGGTTGTCACTGTAGTCATCCACCAATATGACCTCTTTGACCAGATGAGGAGGACTCTTCTTCAGCACACTGAAGACAGGGAAAGAGGAAGGGTTGAATGGATGTGAATGTTTAGAAGTGCAGAAAGAGCAAGAGATTTTAGCCTAGATCTTAGCTGATATGCCAAAGATAGAGGTACACTATCATTCAAAAGTTTAGGGTTAGTAAAACTGTTCTTATAAAGAAACTATTTTAATTTATTATTCAGCAAAGACTCATTCGAATAATCAAAAGTGACAGTAAAGCAATGTTTCTTGTAATAATATTTCACAATATTACTTTTTACTTTATTTTTGATCAAATAAATGCAGCCATGGTGAGCATAAGGTTTCTTCAGAAGCCTTCAAAAAAATCTTACCGATAATAAACTTCTGAACAGTAGTGTACTTCTGTACTAAAGTGTATATGTGACAAAATATTCTGTATTCACCACCGTAGACATTAGTAATACTGAATTACAAAAAAAGAAAAAACATCCACTTAATTTGTTGTGCTTTAATACTTACAGTATACTTTTGTTAAAAAAAACTTTAAAAACTTTAACCAATGTTTACTTGATTAAGAAATACTGCAAATCCCTTAAAAAATTTTATATTCATATTTTAAATAGAAGAGTGTGTTCAATAAGGGTTTTGCTATATCAACGTTAGTAACAAAAATAGTGAAATTTCACTGGCATTGACATCAAAATTTTGGTATGGTGACAGTCATAATGCAGTGAACATTGTTATTCGACATGGGACGTCCCACCTGATCACAGTGCGCAACAGGGCTGAACGGGCCTCATTGTGGAAAGTGATAACCACACTGGACGCAGAAACATCTGTCCTCCACTGTTTGTGACGACAACTGAGAGAAAGAAAAAAGATAAATTAATTTTTTTATTTAGAAAAATAAAACTCCTCTTGCATTTTTTAAATGCAAGAAGTTTTATACATTGCAAAAAAGTCACTCTTTAAATTTACATACACACAAAAACCGCTAACCCTACGGAGAGACACCCTATATCATAGGGGTAAACTAGAGGGTTTGACGTGAGTTTATTCAACATGGTCCAGTAAGCAATAACCTAGTAACCACCTAGAACCAACCTCGCAGGACACTTAGCATCATGGCAGCAAGTTTGATGTGGACAAACCAGTATTTCTTCAGAAAATGTCAAATTCTAGTTTAAGTTAATGCAACTGAAAACATAAGAAGACTGGTGGTTTTTGTATTGAAGAGAAGTGAAAACCCACTGTCACACTGCTACACCTGCATGCAGTCTCACACCCTCAGAGGAGCTCAAAGCCCACATTCATTTAATGCTTCACTGAGGCTGAGATGGACAGGAGGTCATGCATGCTTAAACTCTCTGGACTTGCATCTCCAAACACACACACACACACACGTGCACACTATAAAGGTTTCAGCAACACACACCCACACTGTCTATATCCCGAGGTTTTAATTTGACAGCTATGAGGCTAATCCTCCGGTTTCCTAGCACCTCTCATCGAGGATAAGAGCACACAATGCTTCCTCTGCACTGATTCCATCGATTTTGTGGCCACTGGATGCTTGGCAGGGGAATCGGGGTCAATTCCTCCTACACTGCTGTTAAACCTCAGGTCAGGGTTGAAAGCCCACCATCAGAGACTCCAAACTGACTTTAGCAAAGGGATGAGATTAGAGTCATCCATGACACTAATACTACACACTTGGCATCATATTTAATTCCATTACGGCCAGAGAAATCACATTCATAAAGGTATATGATGGCACAGAGGGTACATCCATATTTTTTCCCCAACTCTATCAATCTTTGCATTGAAAAAGTATAGGCCTTTCAACCATTACACTCTCCTTGACTTCTCGGGAATACGTTAAGGGGCCAGCACTCATTTCTAGCCCTGTTTGCTGGAGGTCCCACGAGGAATAACTGTGCAGTAGGCCATTAATAGAATGGAGGCTTTGACTAGAAGACAAGCACTTTTTAGAGCATATCCCATTGGCACGCTTCCCTCCACTGGCCTCCAACCACCCAGCACGGCACTAAATAAACTCTCAAATACTTCCACTGTTGTAGCTCAAGTCAATAGCTAATAGAATAAATGTTCTGGTCTCAGTGTGTTGAATGCCAGCTACCGTTTTAAGATTTTGATTAACTAATCAAAATTTGTAATCAATTTAACTAACTGTAATTAAACATAAATATTTGAAAAATGATGATCCCAGTAAAATAAAGATAATTTAACTGCATAATGAAAACAGCATTGAACAGACAACAAAAAGGGCATGGCAACTTAAAAATATATTTTAAATGAATATTTATAGATAATAATATAATGTTGAAAATGCATAAAATAATATTATATATTTATACTCTAACTTACTTTTACAGTATAAGTTTAACTTACGAAAAAAAATTGACATTTCTAATTTTAAATGACATTAATGTGCACTTGCTGCACATTAAACATCAATATTTGAATTCTTAATTTTACTAGAATCTTCCTATTTCTCTGTGATAAACGGCATAATGACAGCATGAATACCAAATAGCTGTCAATTTAAAAATTATATAAACCAATAATTACAGAAAAAAATAAATATAATATTAGAAAATGTATACAATCAACATTTAATAAGTTTATATGTAAAATTGGATATTTTTGTTAATTTTATATTGTTATTTAACAACATACACAGCATATGTGATAAATTGCTAGCCTATTTTTCAATCACATTAAATTAATGGCATAGTAACCTCAATATTTGGAGGGAAACTGAAGATTTCAGTAAAATGGCTGCCAAAAGCATTGAATCGACAACAATTATATGGCATGGGCCCAAAGTAAAATATACATTAATTAATATTGATAGGAAAAATTTTATAATAGTTAGAGAATGCATTAAATATATGATCATTTTTGATATACAAATATAGTCTTGCTAATGTATGATTATTTAAACGCAAAAACACAAACACACAACACACACACAACCTGTCATATTCTGACATCCTAAATTTTTACAACATTAATGTCACTTGCTGCACATTCAGAGCAGTATAATGTAAGGAAAGACACTGCACTGCAGTCAATTATTATATAATAGATTTTTTTTAAATGGACATCCTACTAAACAAGAAACACATCATGTGCAGAAAGACATGATTCATTAATACATTGGCAAGCAGGTCCTTTTTTTTTTTTTATTCGAGCAGCGGTCCGAACACCAGACACAGGCTCAGCCTCAACGAGACAACAACTACACCCGCCAAAAACATTTCCAATAAGACACGTGGCCTGCTGCCATCAGGGGTAACAAAACAGAAGCAGCGTCTCTCAGGAGTAAACAAAGAGCATGTGTTCCTCATTACCAGCTTAGGTAAGCATTTAACAAAGGGATTTAGGACTAGTGCGCTTCATTCTTTCAGTTCGGGGTAAATTTACTAGAAGGTAATGGTACAAAAACATGGAGGGCAAATTCTCCTTACTTCTGGGAGAAAACACAAAAGGTTGGCATTCCAGCAAACAAACTATATAACGCTCTGACCTTTAAAAAGTCTTGCAGCCCTTTTCAATGCATGGTTTGTGTGTCTTCTGAGCTGAACATGACTTCTGCATTGGGAATGCAGCTCACGCGCTGCAGGGATGGTGAAAGGGCAGCGATAAGACGACTTACAACAAGGATAATGTCATCTGCAGCATCACCAGCACTCCAGGAGGGAAACTGACTGACATATAGTGACAAGACGTTTATATGAAGCTGCACAGACGAACACTGGTCAAGCCAAACACGTTTACAGTAACAAACCCAAAGACAACTTCCACTTCTTATGGACACATGCATTTTAAAACTGCTGCATAAACCACCATCTAAACCAAAGAAGTGCCAACCAAATTCTTTGATATTAACGAATTCCTTTCTAAATATGTATTGTGATGAATATGCTCTTGCATATCCCATTTTAATTCTCTATGCAATGTCTGTAACACTGCAGAAACCATTAAATGATCTAAGAAAGCTTAAATTTAGAGTCTTTTTTCCCCAGTTTCCATTTTACTGAATTCATCTTGGTGGTCTATTTAGTCATACAATAACTCTTCAATAAGGCTTAATAATAATTAAAAAAAAATTTTTTTTTTTAAACATTACATTTTATTATTTGTTTTCATCTAGTTTTTCGTAATAAAAAAACACTGTGTTTATATATTTATATTGTTTTATCCCACCAACCGCACACACTTTACTTCAGATCTTTTTTTAAACGCACGTAAAAATCTTGTGAAGATGTATGTTGCTGAAAAGCAAGTAGCTGCGTAAACTAGCTGAGGTTATTCTCTGAATTCTTCTCTTACCAGCAGTTGAAAAATTTTAAGTTAATACTAATATTAAATAGTATCTATCCATCTAGTCAAATAAGGTTCCGGTCAGAGGTAGACACAGAGCTCAGCAACGATCGCAAAAGTGAGGGGCCCCGCACAGATTAGATGCATGCTCTTCTTTCAATTAACACTGTGCTTCAAGCATTAATCACAAACTAAAATGCACCAACATGCGGTTACATGCTGCATGAACCTAAGACTTTCAGATTTCATTGCAACTAGGTGGAAATAGTATTTACATTTACATAACTTACATCTCATTACATATCTAATGTTATTATCTATATATTATATCTATTATATAGATATGGATATAGACATAGATAGAGATATATACACTGTTCAAAAGTTTGAGTTCAGTAAGTTGTTTTTGTTTTTTTTTGTTCTTGCTCAGTTCAGGTCAAGTCACACGTGATGGTCTCCAACACACATCCATATACAATGCAATTTGCACTCTGTCCAAACGAACCATAGTCAACGTTCGAGAGCCGTGCCAGTAACATCCCCTGCCAAATGACTAAAACAGACATCCAGGTGCCGGGCGGTTGACCGACGATGCCCACGAATCACACCATGTCAACCCCAGTATGGACTCATGACACACACTGTACACTCTCCCAACGTTCACATATTACAATGGGGGCAGATGTTGAGGACAGCGTTTTGAACATGACTGGGATTTGAAACTCTTTCAATCGGGGACATAGCGCTGCGATTTTGACATGTGAAAAAAGAACTGTTGTGAAAATAAATTATGACAATATGATTTTAGTAAACCGGGGTCATATGAGGCGATTTAAGTTCTTTGTCTTTGGGTGTTTACTAAGCTGTTGTTAGTGAATAGATAAGATCCCTAAAGTTGCAATGACTAAAGTCTCAAATCCAAAGAGATATATTCTTTATAAAAGTTAAGACTCGCCCACGCCCCCCTAAAACGGCCTCGTTTAAACACGCCCCCACATGACTACATCACTATGTGGGAAGATTTGCAAAACACCGCCAAAAAGTTCATGCAAAGAAAGAAGGCTTTAACTGTGGATCTGGTGTTACGTATGTGGCCACCGCCGCCATGCGTGGAGACGCTGTTGTGTTTCATTGTGGGAAAGCGAAATACTTTGTTTGGACCTTCCAAAAGTCAGGGCACAACTAGAAATCGAGGGTTAAGTTTATTTACAATTCACTGTTCCAGAACAGGTAAAACCAAAATATTTGTGTGTGATGCAACGAAATTTAACGGATGGACTGTTCCCTGGACTACAATGCCGGCTGTTATGACTCACAACCTGTAAGTATGTTTCCGTATTTATAGAATTTGCCACTGATGATTCAAAACGCGAGTTTTGAGCAGTGTAGAGAAACGCTTGTTGTTCGTCATTTCTCCGATCACAAACGCAGACATTGTTTTATGTTTACGCGGAGCGATGCAACGCAACGCGTAAAAAGACAAAAGTCAGGTATAATATGTAATTATGCCCCAGTGGTGCAACAGTGAAAGCCTAGTTTATAATGGGTGTTAAGTTTTGCTCATCGCGCGGTGACAGGCGTACAGGATGGTAAGGGGTGTAACATTTCGTCACAAGCTTGAGGTATTCGGCCAATCACAACGAACTAGATAGCTGGCCAATCAGAGCACAACTCACTTTTCAGACCGATGAGCTTTGAAAAAAATCGATGCGTTTCAGAAAGGCGGGGCATAGAAGAGAAATAATAATATACAGTATGTGGAAAAATGGTTTTTTTCTACCTTAAACCGCCACAACACATTTTCATTACAACACGTACAACAAAATGTAATGTTCTTTTTAGCAACATCCTGGCTATGAACCCTTTTATTTTTAGTCTCTTCAATAAGCTTTATGTACTTGATAAAATGTTACTTGTAATCAGACGGTTATTTGTATTGCTTTCACGGAGCTGAAGATGCTCTTCAGATCAGGAGAACCATGTTAATCGGTTTTCCACATTTGAAAGGCAAATTTGTCCTTTGTCCTTTTGCAAATATATCCAGTGTTTTCCCCTTTCTTGCATTGTATTCTCTCTTTTTCTTTTTTAGTTCCAAAGCACACTCATGGGAGGTGGGCAGACAAAACATTTCACTGCAATTGTACAAATGTGACAAATAAAACTTTGGACCTGGAGGGATCAGATCGATATAAAATACTGACACAAAGAGAGGAAATAGGACTGGGCAGTGCGAGTGAGAAACGCATCTTAATTGCACAGCCTGTGTGGCAGTCATACAACAGCGGGTCAATGTTTGCTTATGTGGCTCATGGAGACATCGGTCGATGACTTCACAACTGCTCTGCCAGTGACCGCAGTTGGCAGCACTTTGAGATATTCCCAAAAGCCTAGGCAGACACCGACCAAAGCACACAGTAGTTTTTCTGCAAGAAAAGGCCAGAGCTCAGACGGTTCAGAGGGATTTTGAAAATCAAGCAGGCTTAAAAAGGTCATGCTGAAGAGAGTGAAGAAAGAAAAGATGAACAGATGTCCTTGCTGCTTGATGTATCTCCAGAAACTCAAAAAAAAAAAAGTGGGTTCTCATCATTCAGAGATCTGTTACCGGCTTATTGATGCAAATATCAGCTGCTGGGCTTAGTGAAGCACCATAAATTAAAGCTCTGTTCCCAGAAAGCAGAATATTCAATTCCATCCATACTCTTGACTCAGGAGATGTTCACACAGGGATGCGTTCGCGTGAACTAAAACAGCTAGATGGCACATGACACGTGTCTTGAAATGCATTGTTTAGGGTATATATCTGCTACCAGATTTTTTAAAGGGGTGGCTGATTGCGAGTTAGTTAGTGTCTAATGCTGCTGTTTGAGCATAAACAATATCTGTAAAGTTACGAAGCTGAATGTTTAATGCAAACGGAGATATCGTCTTTTAGAATTCTGGCAGTTTAATGCCTACATAAACATCTGGTAGGGACTACAACAAGTTACTTCCCGGGTATGTGACATCACAAACCCAGATAAACCCCACCCTCTGGAAAAGGCAGCAAAGGGGGCAAGGCCATGCTGTGTTGCTTTAGAGAAGAGGAAGAGAAAACCAGAGGTGCACATAAAAATTATTCATATATGAATCGCTATTCTGTCTTCTAACGATTCTAATGGATTCACAAGTTTCAAAATCAATGTTCTAAAGCAGCAGTTCTTAATCGACTTTCCTACGCTTCCTGCTCTGCACTCTCTCTCTCTCTCTAGTCTCCTCATTCAGAAGCTGTTCAAACAATGAACAGTTCCATATATACACTTATTTCACCCAGCTATGAGACGCGTTAAACCTTGGACACCGCCGTGAAGTTGCTGGGACGTATTAAATAGGGTTGTGCCGATAGACGATAGTATCGTGTATCAACAATAGTCAGAGATATCGCCTGTGGTTGATGCCAAGACGATAGCAGGCGATTATTAGTATTATTATTATAATTATTATTATTATCAGGCTAGTAATACAATCTAATTAATATTAGGGCTTATTTGATCCATCATGTTTCTTTTTCCGCGTTATGCGTTTAACAGTGTTGCTAATTATAATCAAATCACCACACGATATGTTATGATTTGATGAGCAATGGCAGATTTGTGTTGAGCGCATGGGACTGTTAATTCTGACTCGCGCTCTTCAGCAAAACAACCACAAAGGCAGATGTACGTGCGGGTACGTATAAGAGATTATTGCTCACACAGTGTGAATAGCTTCACTGAGTTTAACGGAGAGTTGTATTTTTAAAGTGCTAAAACTAGCGTAGACTGAGCTTGTGATGAGTTCTTTGGTAATGTAAAATTAGTCTTGCTAGTTTCCTGTAGCGGCGATTTTTGAAATATTGAGGAAATATAAGCCTTATAATTGAGTACTACACTATTTATTGAACTGTTATCATGTTTACATAGAAATGCGATCACATTAAATAAAAGGCGTTTTTAGCTTAGCGGCTGTTGGTTGTCACTTTCGGGCAATGACATGAAGTAAATAAATAATTAAAAAAGAAACCGATATATCGTCGTACGGGCGATCTCACAGGTGACGATTTAGGACGATATGACCTTGAAGCGACACCAACACAGTATTAAAGCTTTAATCAGGATAAAACCGTATATTAAAAGCTAACATAAGCAGTAGCATTTACAAATAACAGCATATCTAAAAGTATGAGACAACAACAAACAAAAAACATAGGCCTACCATTAAAAGCCGTGCTTGCACAGTTTCTACACAATCCTCTTCAATAATATCCTCTACTTCTCAACCGGGCTCAAACTGATAATCGATATTAAATGACGCCGCTGCTTACAATACAACCGGAGCACATGCTGCTGAGGTGAGGGGCGGGACGCTTAGAAGCGCACTAGAGACGGTTAAGCCAATCACAACACACACACGAGGTAGTAACAAGTTCAGAGGATAGCGTATTTCTGAGGGCAGGGGCTGGTGGCTTCAAAAAAAGGAAATTACAGGTGTTTCCAGAGAAGGGACAGAGTGTGGGCTGGATAAAGGTAAATTAGGTGAAAAATAATGCGTTTTTTGTTTTGTTTTCAAGAGAGAATTACAAATGTTAGGACTGCCACCCCAAATACACATAAAGCCTCGAAAAAAAAACAGTGAACCACCCCTTTAATGTATCGGTATTGTACGACATCGGACAATATGCATACTCATTTCCTTTATTTTTACATTCAGATCATAAAATAAAAAGGTAATCTTTAGCAAATCTCAAAAGTCAAAATAAATATACATTCATAAGGTACATTATAATGTTGTGACGCCTAAATTCAAAATAACTGGTTTTAGCTTTTAGTGTTTATTATTAATTTATTTGGACAAAACAGAATGTAATCAGCAATTTAACGGTACCAGATTTTTACTGTATGATACTGGATAGTATGCTTGCTCATTTTCCCTGTTTTTACATTCAGATGTCCTTTTCCATAATCTAAAATTCACTTAACCTTAATATTTATAATTACTAGTAATAAAAATTAGAATTGCTTTTATTCCTGGTTCAGCTTTATAAAAGCTCTGGCAGAGACACTTACATGACAATAATAGAGATTCATAGCAATTAACAAGATAGACAAAGGTTTATGGTGTTGTGAATCAGTGGTAAAGAGTAACTTAATAAAACTAAAAATAAAACCTAAAATTATATCCAATTTTTATACTGTACATATATGTTGCTATAATGTGATGCCTAAATTCAGCAGTGATATTTAAATTATTTTAGTTTTTAGTATTTTGTTTTCATTTTATTTACAATTTTGAAATTGTAACTTTAATAATGCCACAACTGTCAAAGATGTCGGTCTAGCACAGGTTAATTCAGAAAAATGATCTAAAAACACCCAAGGCGGATACAGGAACGTGTCCAGTGTGAACGTTGAGGAGTTGCCGCATTTATTTAAAAATCACAATCCAGTGGTAAAATGGCACTTGAATTCCTGGAATTATGGGCTGGATTTTTAAATAGTAACAAACATCCAGTTCTTAAATTGCATATGCACATCTCAAGGTGGGAAATGGAAGCCTTGAAGTCAGGAACTTTAAGTGTTAAAGTGACCTGCCGTAGTACCGTGTGAACAACACAGTCACGCCAACAATGAACATTCCTTCCTGTAACCACAAATCACCACAAGAAAGTGTTGGTGTTTTTTTTTTTTGGTCAATAAATTGCATAACTATTTTTTAAAGTTTTTTTTAACCAAGGGCCAAGCTCATCCCTGTGCAGTGGGAGGGTAATTTCCTAAGAGGGCAGCATCTCCCAAGCAGCCAGTTTAAATTGAGCGGATAACCGACAAGAGGGCTGCCCTCCTCTTGACAAGTCTTCCTGCATGTCAGCAGTAAATCAGTGAGTCTTGGGAGCCCAGCCCTGCACTGCAAGCCTTCAGTGGAAACAATAGTGTAAGACAGCACTCGCTGGCCAACCTAATCCTTCTGCACTTCACCCACTCGCTGGGCTCTCAAAACGCAGTGTCAGTCCCCATTCATGCTGGGACAGGACCACAGACAGCGGTGTCCCCCCCCCCCCCCCCGCCCCCCCGGCGGTGCTATTTGAAAGCAAAGAGGTAATAACACGCTCCCAATGTTTCTCAATAAAGCTTTTAATAGACCAATGAATGTCATGTCCACAACTGTTATATAACTACAACACACGATTAAACCATACTTAACCAAAGTATTAAAAACGTCAAACCCCCAAGCAACATAAATTCTAAATTCAACTATTTTTTTCAGAACTAAAGCCTTTGCTATATTGGAAGCACAGGGTATTTGCAGTGTTTTTAAAACTCAATCTTTTTTTTTTTTTTTAAACTTGCACAAATAAAATTAATATCATATGTCAACACAGAACAAACTAAATAATCTCTAAATTAAATCATGCATATTAGATTATTTTACTCAAGGCACATTCACTGAGGCACATATTCACTGGCAAACAGATTTAAATGTAAAATATAAAAATAATCAATCAATACTAATAAAATTATTGATTAAAAAATTCTTAAAAATTAAAGTTTTTTGTACAATATTACAAATTAGACATTGACTGATATTTTGAAATTTCTGAAAAAGTAATAGTCTTTTTAAAAAGGCAATAAAAAGATCATTGTGCAGATAGTAGTAAAATCTGTATACTGAATGTGTTAAATAATGTTCTTGGTCTTCTGCCAGATTCAGCTTATTGTGTAACCAAAATATCAATAATACCCAGATAAACATTTCATAATTTCATAATGCTGGACAAACTGAAATACATCAGGACTCTTATTTTGAAATATATATGGGCTTCTACTTCCAGATGCTTATTCAAAAAATTAGGGAGACAAAATGTGCACTTTTACAACCATCTATAACAAAAAAAACACCATAATGTCATAATTCATCAACAGTAGATCATGAGTAATTGCTTGGCATAAATACATGCTATTCATAGATTGCAGAAAGTGCAACAGTGCTGTGTTTTGGCATTTAACGTTCACGTTCACGCTCACATTTATTTAATGAAATCATAGCTTTTTGAAGTTTAATAATCACATTAGGCTGCATCACGAATCCTGTTTTTCCATCCCCAAATGTAAGATTTAAATGATAATTAAGACTTTTGATATACCATTTAAGACTTATCACCATAAATTTGATAAAACTGAATTTAAAACATTTTTAAAGACACACTGTGACCTTGCAAATATCATCCTTGAAATATCCAGAGCAATCTTTTTCTGTCTAACATCAGGTAGTTAAAAAAAAAGAGCACTTATTCATCATACCGTTCACAACAGCTAATTCGGAGACAATGACTGGCTGTGGGACCAATTTATGTTCGTTTAAGCACAACCAAACCCCCATAGCTTTTATATCAGCCCTCTGAGAGAAGGGAAATGTGTTTCCGGTGAAGATGCTCAAGATGTTCTGTGTGAAGATATCTAGGCTGTCTGAATCACAATAAAAGACAGTTACATCTAGTCATTATAACACAGCAGTAACATGAGTGTTTGATGGAAAGAAACCTCATTTTCTCACGCAGTCGATACAGTCTGAGCTAAGTGCAGCTCTAACGATGTTACATTCAGGGGACCAGATAATATTTCTTAGGATTCTGAAGCTTTTTGAAACTCGAGAGTTAAGCCACGTTTTAAATGATCTAGACAGGCAGGTTTTTGTGTAAAATGAAAAATGAAAATCCAAAAACTTAATCAGTGGGAGTCGCCACTTCTAATGAGTTTTTGCACCAAAAAAAAAAAAAAAAAAAAGGTTATATTATATACAACACACACGTTAAAGAGAATGGACAATACATATCTACGTATATATGTAAACTCTATTATACACAAATATATCTGTATGTACAGTGGGTAAGGAAAGTATTCAGACCCCGTTAAATTTTTCACTCTTTGTTATATTGTAGCCATTTGCTAAAATAATTTAAGTTTTTTTTTTTTTCCTCATTAATTTACACACAGCACACCATATTGACAGAACAACACAGAATTGTTGACATTTTTTTGCAGATTTGGGTTTTTAATAATATTTATGTATTAAATATAAAATACATTTTTTATAAATAATAATTTTATTTATATTTTTACTTTTTATATAAAATTTAAAAAGAAAAACTGAAATATCACATGGTTCTAAGTATTCAGACCCTTTGCTCAGTATTTAGTAGAAGCACCCTTTGATCTAATACAGCCATGAGTCTTTTTTGGGAAAGATGCAACAAGTTTTTTCACACCTGGATTTGGGGATCCTCTGCCTCCTTGCAGATCCTCTCCAGTTCTATCAGGTTAGATGGTAAACGTTGGTGGACAGCCATTTTTAAGTCTCTCCAGAGATTCTCAATTGGGTTTAAGTCAGGGCTCTGGCTGGGCCGTTCAAGAACAGTCACAGATTTGTTGTGAAGCCACTCCTTCGTTATTTGAGCTGTGTGCTTAGGGTCATTGTCTTATTGGAAGGTAAACCTTCGGTCCATTCTGAGGTCCTGAGCACTCTGGAGAAGGTTTTCGCCCAGGATATCCCTGTACTTGGCCGCATTCATCTTGCCCTTGATTGCAACCAGTCGTCCTGTCCCGGCAGCTGAAAAACACCCCCACAGCATAATGCTGCCACCACCATGATTCACTGTTGGGACTGTATTAGACAGATGATGAGCAGTGCCTGGTTTTCTCCAAACATACCACTTAGAATTAAGGCCAAAAAAGTTCTATCTTGGTCTCATCAGCCCACAGAATCTTATTTCTCACCATCTTGGAATCCTTCAGGTGTTTTTTTTTTAGAGCAACTCCATGCGGGCTTTTATGTGTCTTGCACTGAGGAGAGGCTTCCGTACTCTGCCATAAAGCCCCGACTGGTGTAGGGCTGCAGTGATGGTTGACTTTCTCCAACTTTCTCCCATCTCCCGACTGCAACTCTGGAGCTCAGCCACAGTGATCTTAGGGTTCTTCTTTACCTCTCTCACCAAAGCTCTTCTCTCCCCCGCTAGCTCAGTTTGGCTGGACGGCCAGCTCTAGGATGGGTTCTGGTCATCCCAAACGTCTTCAATTCAAGGATTATGGAGGCCACTGTGCTCTTAGAACCTTAAGTGCAGCAGAAATGTTTCTGTAACCTTGGCCAGATCTGTGCCTTGTCACAATTCTGTCTCTGAGCTCTTCAGCAGTTCCTTTGACCTCATGATTCTCATTTGCTCTGACATGCACTGTGTGCTGTAAGGTCTTATATAGACAGGTGTGTGGCTTTTTTTATATAGTCCAATCAGTATAATCAAACACAGTTGGATTCAAATGAAGGTGTAGAACCATCTCAGGATGATCAGAAGAAATGACAGCACCTGAGTTAATATAAAAAAAAAAAACAAAAAAAAATAGTGGCACAGCAAAGGGTCCTGAATACTTTAGGACCATGTGATATTTCAGTTTTTTCTTTTTAATAAATCTGCAAAATGTCAACAATTCTGTTTTTCTGTCAATATGGTGTGCTGTGTGTACATTAATGAGGAAAAAAAATTTAACTTAAATGATTTCAGCAAATGGCTGCAATACAACAAAGAGGGTTTTTTTTGGGGGGTGGGGAAAAATTTAAGGGGGTCGATCTTTCCCGTACCCACTGATATATATATATTATATATATATTATATATAATATATATATATTTAATATATTTTAAATAAGATACTGTATTACACCGTGTAAAAGAGATGGACAAAGTAATCTTACTGACCCCAAACTTTTGATAGTTATTTAGTAAAAGACAGGCTGTTTAATTTTGTAGAGTCAGATAGAGGGAGAAAATAGTTATGGTTAAACTGAATATAGAGCAAGGATATATTTTAGTTGATCAAAATAACAGTAAAAACTATGTAATGTTACAAAGTTCTACTCATACGTATAAATGCGTTCTTTTGAACTTTCTATCTATCCACCAAGAAGCTGACAAACTCAAAGTTCATAGTTTTGCTGCTTAAAATTTTGTTGAAACCATTCAAACATTGATAATACTAAGAACATATTCTTGAGCATCAAATCAGCATAGTTATAGATTATTTCTGAATAATCCTGTGGCTGAAAAATGGATTAATGACGGCAAATATTCAGCTTTGCCATCACAGGACTAAATTACATTTTTAAATATTTTTAAATAGAAAACAATTACTTATAATTGTAATAATATTTCACAATATCACTGCTGTACTGTATTTTTGCTCAAATAACTGCATCCTTTGTGAGGCAAAAAAATTATTAAATAAATAAATAAATATTCCAAAAACCTTACAACCCCAAACCTCTGAATGCCAGAGTACCTTTAAAAATGTGTGTGCAATGCGTTTTGACGTGTAAAAGAGAATGGACTGGAATGATTATGGAACTTGTTATAATATAAACTTCAGACTGGGTAAGTTGGTGAACACTGAAAAGGCATTGCTGAGGTGCAAATGTGGGTGGTCAAGCATTTTTCTAACATTAAAAAGTAGCCCAAGTTAGCAAATCTGTTTTACTGAACTCAAACTTTCCTCTACAGTCCTTTTATTTAAAAAAAAAAAACAGTACAGTACAGTACTTTAAACTGGTGATGGAAAACATAATGTAGACATCTTACCTGGCATTTTACAGCTTTTAAATGATTCTTAAAAATGAATCCTAAAATGCAAAGATGAAAAGTAGCACTAAACCTGTCCAAACTGAACGGTTTTGCTAAATATATGCAACACATTATTTAATACACAGAGTGGTGAGTGGCCAGTTCATCAGAGGAAAAGATAAGTGCCCAGATATTCCTATTGTGTCGTCAGCAAATATGACATTCCTTCAGATGCCCACTCAGGAGTAAATGATTTTCCCCTGCGAGACATTTCAGCTTGAACACAAGTGTGACTGCTACAGCTGATGAGATTCCTAACACCCAATACTGCATCTAAGAGGCAAGCTCGTTCTCCATTTAAACCACTCATTTATTTTCCACTTATACACTCTACTAATACACACCCTGATGATTCAGTATTGTCAATCCTGCCTTGACATCTCCAACAGCCATTTAAGCCCTGAAGACAATCTGCTACTTTACCACCTCAAGGACACTGTGACCGACAGACGGATGAAGATGAAGTTTTGAAAGACTCGCCGATTTGCTGGGGAAGTGCTTTTCATGCATTTCTCTATCATTGTGCTGTGTAAGCATCTCTCATCAAATTACATATCTTCTTTATGAGAATCAGAAATTAATTTAGCACATTCATTTTGACTGACTTTATCACAAAGATCCACTGACACTGTTCTTGGCATTCACTATGTGTTGTAAAGTAAGACACACTACATAATGAATTAGGCAATGGAAAACCCTTACAAAGTGAGGCAAATGCTCTGTGTAACATGAACAATCCATTATTAGTGGAAAGGATGCTTTAATACTCTACAGGACCAAAGGAAACAGTTTTAATTTGATTTTGTGCCCAGTAGCCTGAGTCTAATGTTCAGATATGTGAGTAACTTCACTTTAAATAATGCTTTCACTAAACTTAACTCAACTATGAGAAGTGTCACCACGCATTGGAAATTGGTTTTCTTAAACTTAAACTGAACTCTCTCAAATTCACAATTTACATTTAATCATTTAGCAGACAATTTTATACAAAGCGACTTACAAATGAGGACTATAAAAGCAGTCAAAACTAACATAAGAGCAACAATATGTAAGTGCAAATCACAAGTCTCGGTTAGCCTATCACAGTACAGCGTGCAAGGGTCTAAATATATAATAATATATATATATTTATAATATTATATATATATATAGATTATATATATATATACATATATATACACATACATATATACATATATATATATATATACATACATATAGACACACACACACAAAGAAAACATTACATTAATTACATTAATTCCACAGAATCTCGTGCAGCTAACTACTGGCTATTATTCAAAGAACAAGCAAGCCTGCTTAAAGTAATATTTTATTTGGACATACACTACCATTTAAAAGTTTGGAGTCAGTAATATTTTTTTAAATCATTATACCTATATTCAAGAGGATGCATGTAAATTGATCCAAAAATTACATTAAATTATAATGTTATAAAATATTTATATTTCAAATAAATGTGTTTTTCTAAACTTTCTATACATTAAAGAATCCTCAAAAAATGTATCATGTTTTTCAACTAAAATATTAGGCTAGCATCACAACTGTTCATAGCATTTGGTATAATAAATGCTCATCAAGCTCCCCCAAAAAAATTGGAATGATTTCTTAAGGATCGTGTGACACTTAAGACTGGAGTATGATGCTGAAAATTCAGCTTTGCATCACAGGAATAAAGTACATTTTTAAATAATTCAAATAGAAAAAGTCTTTTAAATTGAAATACCTTTGCTAAGGATTTTTGATCAAATAAATGCTCTTTGTTGGGCACACAAAAAAAAACCTCAAACATGTAACATTGTCCTGTGTATCTCCCCCAATTTCCTCTCATTTATTCAAAAACATATTACAGCCTTCCTTAAAAGGATAGTTCCCCATTCAGTTGCTGGTCCCCCATGACTTCCCAGTAGGGAAAAAAAAACCCTAGCAAGTCACCGGGACCAGCAACTGAATGTGAACTATCCCTTTAATTTCAACATTTGCCTATGTAAAGCATTCCAGGACCTGGACATCACAAACAAATGAAAATGATTCAATGTTGTCCCAACACAAAAAAATTAAGTAAACTTCTATTTTACTAAATAAACTGATTACATGAAATGAAATGAAGCTGCAAAACAAATTCAAGAACTGTGTTGAGCATTAGCTTATTATTTCAATGAAGTGAACTGAACAAGAAGCAAAGCTCTATTTCTTGAGTGTTAAAGGGGTTATGAACTGCCTTTTTTATTTTGTACTAATCTCTGAGGTCCACTTATAACGTTATCAAGATTTTTTACATCAAAAAACATAATCATTTAGAAGTAATAGGCTATTTTCTGTCCTGTTTTTAACCCCCCTCATCAGAACGTTCTGTTTGAATAGGTGTGGCGGATTGTGGACTCGGAAGTAAACGCTAGTACCTGAAGCACTGCTAGGATTGGCTAACAGTTTTGTGTATTTTTGACATGCTCTCCCTCTAAGCTGTGTTTTAGGTAAATGCATAAATACTCAGTACTATCAACGATTCTGTAATAAAACAAAGTACTAGTAGCACTAATAAAAAGTATCTCACGGTGTGGTGTGACATTACTGGTGTCGGATCCAAAACGTCGCACGGAATCATCTATTAGGTTTCAATCTTATGAAAATCCCTGTGTCGAATCGATCCCTGGATTTGTAAACAAATCCATGGTAAATGAAGTGGACCAAAGACAGTGTCTTACTTACCGTGGTCTGATCTTCTAAAAATAACTTCAATCCACTCAGTTCCTAATGTTGGGATCAGAAGGAGGCAATGCCAAGACTGTGTTTTTCCACAAGCTTGCACTGCCACAGTGTCTTTGTGTCTTCATATCACCTTTATAGTTTAATTTCTTGCCGTAGACGCTGCGTTGCCCCTCGTCGTTTTTACAAACTACATGCATGAATCGTTGGGCGGAGCTAAACAGGCAGTGATGTAGAAGCAGACGTTGTGTTCTTCTGCGGAGGCGGTGTTAGCCACACTATTACGTCATAAAGTGGTACATTCCACAAGCTGTCATTTGGCAGATTGGCTTCAATAGAAGTTGTTTTTAGACTAACAAGAAAGTTTTGAGTTCTGAAACTTGCAGGATGTTTTTATAGTATAATGACCTCTTTATTTTGATTTCTCAGTTCATGACCCCCTTTAAGTGCCCTATTATGGCCATTGAAATACTGGCCTTTCTGCGTCGTGTAATGTAGCTGTATGTGAATGTAAATTATCTTCAAAGTTGTAAAGCTGAAAGTGCACGATAAATAAAGTTATTGTCTCCCAAAAGAAAGAATCGACTCTAAACAAGTCGTCTGTAATTCAAATCCCACTTCCATGATGGCTACATGTCACGGAGTAACACTTTTGCATAATTCCTGCCTGTGTTCTATGTTGGCTGTCTGCGAACAACTTGACCCCACCCTCAAACACTGTAGCTTGTTCATTGGTTACAGCATGGTCGGGAAGACACCGGTCCTACGCTGTGAAAAGTAATGTATTGATTTTCACTGCCGAGAAGAGATGCTTGCAAGACATCAAGTGTTAAATAATTTTTTTCCCACTGTCCACCATCATTACAACCCCAGTCTTTTTGATATCCTCATTTTACTGACGACTCTTCTCTAATCTTGGGGAGTTTCAACACAGGATTCACCAACTAGGTCTTGAAAGATGGCTCAATCCCAGTTTATTTGAACCAGCTGCTCCACTGAATAACAACCTGTACGTATGATCAATAATAGATGTTTATATTTTCTTTTGAGTGTTCAAAATACAGAACTATGGCAATTGGTGTATCATTTCTGACACGCGCTGTATCGGGTAGACCAGTATTTCTTAGAACTGCTTCGAATGAATTGTTGGAAAATAGGTAATATTAAATGCATATTTTGGAAGAAAACTGAGCATTTTTTTACCTTGGATGCATGTAAACCTATTGTAGGAGACACCCAAAACATTATAAGGAACCTTAAAAATGGCATAATAGGGCACTTTAAATGAGATTTTGAGCTAAAACCGACTGTGGGAACACTTACTGGTCTGCCATGTCAGGACACGGCGGTCCTTCTGCAGTTTGTCACTCTCAACCTGGTTGAACTTGTTGCGGGCGTAGGGATCCTGCCCTGGCCTCACCACTGTAGCTCCCACGTACAGGTCCTGGTCAAAGTCCTGCCACCTAACCTTCCCTGAAAAATGTGACAAACGGATGATTAAACATTGGATGTCACAGTAAACAGGACATCTAGATCTTTACAACAAAAAAAGGCTAAATAAATGTTGTTTTCTTGCCATTTCCATTACCAAAAGGCTGATTTTTACCCAGTGTACACATGAATCAAATGCTGTGGATTGATTATTTTAACAATACTGTATGAGCAGGCATCTTACCATCTGAACAATTTTGAAACTATCAATTAGTCAGTAAGTACATGTCCAAAGA
The DNA here is from genome assembly GCA_018155175.1 of Sinocyclocheilus anophthalmus. Taxonomy (NCBI): domain Eukaryota; kingdom Metazoa; phylum Chordata; class Actinopteri; order Cypriniformes; family Cyprinidae; genus Sinocyclocheilus; species Sinocyclocheilus anophthalmus. The sequence goes on along the minus strand of JADLZN010006423.1, from coordinate 999 downwards.
CACCTACATCATTCCAGACATCATACTTGTCATTTACAAAGGACAAATTTTCACACTATAATATAAAGTGAAAAAGTGTACTCTGTGTTTTTGAATGAAATACTCATGTTTCTTAGAAGCATCTCTTTTAGCCAAGACAAAAACCTTGAATGCACTGCTGCCCATTATTACACTATAAATCACAGTTGTCCAAAAAGAACGTGAAAGGAGCTGTCTAGACATCTTTAGTTGATTACAACCCAGGTGAGTCTGTCAAAAAAAGACATTTTCCAAATGATAATATATGAGGATATTTGCCAAATGGAGCCATTCCATAACAGTCTGCTTTAAGTGATTTCTCAACCACAAGCTTAGCTTTCCCTCTTAACAAAAAAATCTATTTTTCTATTTTGATGTTAGTCACATCCCACAGTAACATGGCAGCAGTCGACGCTGTCAATGAGTTTAACGGCAGAGATGGCTGGGATGATACTTAGACCTCAGAACCATGTGGCAGAATTTGATTATGTTATCTATCATTACAAAAGACTATAAGCAATTAATTTAGCAGGGCTCTGGCAAACGTCTTCTGCATTATAATTAGGCCAACCTGAGTGAGAATTACATGCCACTGATGCCAGCTATCCAGCAGAGCGCTAACATCGACTCAGAGGCCAAGACCACTGCCACAGGAATTGTTAATGAACAAAGGACAACATTTCAAATTAGGAGCAGAACTGAAAGGAAAAGCTAAACTCTTAGATATGGTCTTAACCACTTAATTATATACTACACCATGTTTCTATCATGTTCATTTCTATAAACATCTGTGGATAAAAAAAAAAGTGGATAAAAAAAAATTTGTTACAGTGTGAACTTCAAGTAAGAGTACATTATGCAGACTTGAGGAAATTCAGAAACGCCAGCAATATAGTTTGAATTCAACAATGTAAGTTTGTTTTGTTTTGTGATCGAATTGTTATACCAGTATCTTTTTTTTTTTTTTTAAAAAAAACAAAA